>BOPN01000146.1:195000-215000 GCA_017312705.2 Penaeus japonicus
TATGTATACATATGTATTTATGTATATGTATACATGTGTATATATATATAATTTTTGTTATTAATTTTTAAAATCCCTGAATGTGAAGGTAGGCAGCTGGCTAGGAATACAGTTGAGAAAGGAACATGAGTGATACAAGTTTTATTAAGCAGGAAGTATTTGCTTGCCTCTCAAAAGATACAGACTAATGTGGTGTCAAAATGCTCTGCTTGGTCAGTCCCTTTTCATTGTATGTTTATTATTAGCTGTATGCTGGTTTCTATAGGAGTTTGATACAGTTCAGAAGGGAAAGTTATTTATTCAATATTTTAGCAAAAGAGAGAGAGAGGTTCTCAGTCTATTCTCTCATTGAATATATACTATATACACACCCCTTTATGAAAAATATAAAGCTTGGAAAAAGGCGATTAAATAGCTTTTTCACAAATATGGTTAGAGGACTAAGTAATTTAGATTTGAGAGGCTTCTATTTACAGGAGGCTTGTAACCACTGCCTATTCAATGTGAGGTATTTACTTATATTTTTTTCCAACTCATTTCTGTTTAGGTTTTCTTTGAAGATCTCACAAATTTTTGGTTATGGGAAATGTTAGAAATTAAATATTATTATTAAAGTAAGACAACATGGAAAACACAAAATGTAATATTTATACAGTATTAACACTTGCAGGATTTTTTTATTTGGAATTTTGAAATATTCACAAAAAAATACATTAAACCCTCAAAATATGGTCAACAATTGTATAGGTAATGACAATTTTTTTTATAGTAAAATGACACTGAATAATATTCTCACTCCTCACTCCTATCTCCTTAGCACTGTTTCTCTTGAATAATATTCTCACTCCTCACTCCTATCTCCTTAGCACTGTTTCTCTATTTATTTTTTAGTTTTGATAATCATGGTTTTCTTAAATCTCTGATGTACATGTTCCGATCAGCCCTCCCTTACTTTATGTTCCGTTGGTAGTCGTAAGTCTCGGTGGCATCCAAGTGTCGTAATGAACCACCCTCATCTCCCAAGTTGTCACTGATCATTTCTGACTTTTTTTTTTTTTTTTTCTTCTTTTTTCTTTCAGAGAATAACCTTAATATATTGCATGCTTTTCTGGTGGGAATCCCTGTCCTTTTTGTAGTCTTTCTTTCGTCTTTTGTTATGGGTTGTTTTTTTGTATGGACATTAGATCCTTTCTGTGAATGGCTTGATATTAACCTAGCATAATAGTGTCGTAGGAAATTATTATCCTTTTTGAATGAATGGGAATGCAAATATTCCATTAAGTGTGTCTGGGGAATGTCTCTGGCGAATAGTGCCAATTGACGATAGGGATAACATTTTTTTATTACATGTTGTACCCAAGCTTGTACAGGTGCATTCCTCAGCAATAAATATAAAGGTGGAATTGGTGGTTTATCTTAGTCCCACAAATGACTTAGAATTAATTATAAATGTAAAGTTGTATTTTCAAAATTCTGCATTGATATTGGTATGACAAGATCTATAGAGCCTAATTGGAATATGTTGTAATGTACTGATTGCATTTTGCATTTTAGCATGTATTATCATTTTCCTGAATGAAAATCATTCAAGATACTTTAACTATTTCATAAAAAATGCAAGGATAAGTATGCATATAGGCCTTCAGACCCGACAGATCAGGAATGGACAAAACTTAAATTTAGGCAAGTGCAATGTTTTCCTTTACAAATCCTCATTTGCCAGATTCAATGTTTATTTTGAAAGTAAAATGGGGAAAAATAAAAGATTTGTGAGCATCTGATCCTCATGCTCATAAAACAAGGATACAATGAACAAAACTGCCATATATACCTGTATGTACATGTAATTCATTCATACATACATTTTATATAATTTTAATTATATATATATAAATATATCATTACATATATATTGTAATTATAGTATTGTAAATATATGTATTGTAATTATATATATATTGTAATATATATTCATATTATCATAATTACAATACATATACATATATATTATCATCACAATTTGCAGGATTTTTTTATTTGGAATTTTGAAATATTCACAAAAAAATACATTAAACCCTCAAAATATGGTCAACAATTGTATAGGTAATGACAATTTTTTTTTTATAGCAAAATGACACTGAATAATATTCTCACTCCTCACTCCTATCTCCTTAGCACTGTTTCTCTTGAATAATATTCTCACTCCTCACTCCTCTCCTTAGCACTGTTTCTGTATTTATTTTTTAGTTTTGATAATCATGGTTTTCTTAAATCTCTGATGTGCATGTTCCGATCAGCCCTCCCTTACTTTATGTTCCGTTGGTAGTCGTAAGTCTCGGTGGCATCCAAGTGTCGTAATGAACCACCCTCATCTCCCAAGTTGTCACTGATCATTTCTGACTTTTTATTTTTCTTTTTTCTTTCAGAGAATAACCTTAATATATTGCATGCTTTTCTGGTGGGAATCCCTGTCCTTTTTGTAGTCTTTCTTTCGTCTTTTGTTATGGGTTGTTTTTTTGTATGGACATTAGATCCTTTCTGTGAATGGCTTGATATTAACCTAGCATAATAGTGTCGTAGGAAATTATTATCCTTTTTGAATGAATGGGAATGCAAATATTCCATTAAGTGTGTCTGGGGAATGTCTCATAGTGCGATGATGCCAATTGACGATAGGGATAACATTTTTTTGTACATATTTTGTACCCAAGCTTGTACAGGTGCATTCCTCAGCAATAAATATAAAGGTGGAATTGGTGGTTTATCTTAGTCCCACAAATGACTTAGAATTAATTATAAATGTAAAGTTGTATTTTCAAAATTCTGCATTGATATTGGTATGACAAGATCTATAGAGCCTAATTGGAATATGTTGTAATGTACTGATTGCATTTTGCATTTTAGCATGAATGATTTTCATTCAGGAAAATTATGATACAAGATACTTTAACTATTTCATAAAAAATGCAAGGATAAGTATGCATATAGGCCTTCAGACCCGACAGATCAGGAATGGACAAAACTTAAATTTAGGCAAGTGCAATGTTTTCCTTTACAAATCCTCATTTGCCAGATTCAATTTTTATTTTGAAAGTAAAATGGAGAAAAATAAAAGATTTGTGAGCATCTGATCCTCATGCTCGTAAAACAAGGATACAATGAACAAAACTGCCATATATACCTGTATGTACACCTGTATGTACATGTAATTCATTCATACATACATTTTATATAATTTTAATTATATATATATATATAATATATCATTACATATATATTGTAATTGTTGTAATGTAAATATATATATTGTAATCATATATATATATATATTGTAATATATATATTGTAATTATATATTAATATTATCATAATTACAATACATATATATATATAATTATAACACATACATATAATTATAATACATATATAAACATATAATTATAATACATATATATACATATAATTATAATACATATATATACATATAATTATAATACACATATATATACATATAATTATAATACACATATATATACATATAATTATAATACACATATACATATAATTATATATATACATATAATTATAATACATGTATACATATATATACATATAATCATAATACATGTATACATATATATACATATAATCATAATACATATATACATATATATACATATAATTATAATGCATATATACATATATATACATATAATTATAATACATATATACATATATATACATATAATTATAATACATATATACATATATATACATATAATTATAATACATATATACATATAATTATAATATATACATACTTATAATTATAATACATATATACATATAATTATAATACATATATACATATAATTATAATACATATATACATATAATTATAATACATATATACATATAATTATAATACATATATACATATAATTATAATACATATATACATATAATTATAATACATATATACATATAATTATAATACATATATACATATAATTATAATACATATATACATATAATTATAATACATATATACATATAATTATAATACATATATACATATAATTATAATACATATATACATATAATTATAATACATATATACATATAATTATAATACATATATACATATAATTATAATACATATATACATATAATTATAATACATATATACATATAATTATAATACATATATACATATAATTATAATATATATACATATAATTATAATACATATATATATATAATTATAATACATATATATACATATAATTATAATACATATATACATATAATTATAATACATATATACATATAATTATAATACATATATACATATAATTATAATACATATATACATATAATTATAATACATATATACATATAATTATAATACATATATACATATAATTATAATACATATATACATATAATTATAATACATATATACATATAATTATAATACATATATACATATAATTATAATACATATATACATATAATTATAATACATATATACATATAATTATAATACATATATACATATAATTATAATACATATATACATATAATTATAATACATATATACATATAATTATAATACATATATACATATAATCATTATACATATAAACATATTATAATACATATATACATATGATTATATATATACATATAATTATATATATACATATAATTATAATATATATACATATAATTGTAATACATATATACATATAATTGTAATACATATATATACATATAATTATAATACATATATATACATATAATTATAATACATATATACATATATATACATATAATTATAATACATATATACATATATATACATATAATTATAATACATATATACATATAATTATAATACATATATACATATATATACATATAATTATGATACATATATACATATATATACATATAATTATAATACATATATACATATAATTATAATACATATATATAAATATAATTATAATACATATATACATATAATTATAATACAAATATACATATATATATACATATAATTATAATACATATATATACATATAATTATAATACATATATACATATAATTATAATACATATATACAAACATAATTATAATACATATATATATATACACATATAATTATAATTCATAATATATATAATTATAATTCATAATATATACAATTATAATTCATAATATATACAATTATAATTCATAATATATACAATTATAATTCATAATATATACAATTATAATTCATAATATATGATTATAATTCATAATATATACAATTATAATTCATAATATATACAATAATAATTCATTATATGATAATTCGTAATATATACGATAATAATTCATAATATATATGATTATAATGCATAATATATACGATTATAATTCATTATATAATTATAATTCATAATATATGATTATAATTCATAATATATATGATTATAATTCATAATATATACAATAATAATTCATATGATAATTCATAATACATGATTATAATTCATAATATATATGATTATAATTCATATATACGATTATAATTCATATATATAATTATAATTCATATATATAATTATAATTCATAATATATAATTATAATTCATATATATAATTATAATTCATAATATATATAATTATAATTCATAATATATATAATTATAATTCATAATATATATAATTATAATTCATAATATATATAATTATAATTCATAATATATATAATTATAATTCATATATATAATTATAATTCAGAATATATAATTATAATTCAGAATATATAATTATAATTCAGAATATATAATCATAATTCATATATAATTATAGTTCATAATATATATAATTATAGTTCATATATATAATTATAGTTCATAATATATACGATTATAATTAATATATATAATTATAATTCATAATATATATAATTATAATTCATAATATATATAATTATAGTTCATAATATATATAATTATAATTCAGAATATATATAATTATAATTCATAATATATAATAATTCAAAATATATATAATTATAATTCATAATATATAATTAATTCATATATAATTATAATTCATAATATATAATTATAATTCATATATAATTATAATTCATAATATATATAATTATAATTCATAATAAAATCATAAATCATAATAAATATAATCATAATTCATAATATATATAATCATAATTCATAATATATATAATTATAATTCATAATATATATAATTATAATTCATAATATATAATTATAATTCATATATATAATTATAATTCATATATAATTATAATTCATTATATAATAATAATTCATATATAATAATAATTCATAATATATATGATTATAATTAATAATATATAATAATTCATAATATATATGATTATAATTCATAGAATATATGATTAAAATTCATAATATATACGATTATAATTCATATATATAATCATAATTCATAATATATATTAGAATTCATAATATATATAATTATAATTCATAATGTATATAATTATAATTCATAATATATATAATTATAATTAATATGTATAATTATAATTCATAATATATATAATTATAATTCATATGTATAATTATAATTCATATATATAATTATAATTCATGATATATATAATTATAATTCATATATATAATTATAGTTCATAATATATAATTATAATTCATATATAATTATAATTCATAATATATATAATTATAGTTCATATATAATTATAGTTCATATTATATATAATTATAATTCATAATATATATAATTATAATTCATAATATATATAATTATAATTCATAATATATATAATTATAATTCATAATAAATATATAATTATAATTCATAATATATATATAATTATAATTCATATATATAATTATAATTCATAATATATATAATTATAATTCATATATATAATTATAATTCATAATATATATAATTATAATTCATAATATATATAATTACAATTCATTATAATCATAATATATAATTATAATTAATAATATATAATTATAATTCATAATATATAATTATAATTCATAATATATAATTATAATTCATAATATATATAATAATTCATAATATATAATTATAATTCATGATATATAATTATAATTCATGATATATAATTATAATTCACAATATATATAATTATAATTCATAATATATATAATTATAATTCATAATGTATATAATCATAATTCATAATGTATATAATCATAATTCATAATGTATATAATCATAATTCATATATATAATTATAATTCATATATATAATTATAATTCATAATATATATAATTATAATTCATAATATATATAATTATAATTCATATATATAATCATAATTCATAATATATATAATTCATAATTATAATTCATAATATATATAATTATAATTCATAATATATATAATTATAATTCATAATATATATAATTATAATTCATAATATAATTATAATTCATAATATAATTATAATTCATAATATAATTATAATTCATAACATAATTATAATTCATAACATAATTATAATTCATAATATAATTATAATTAATATAATTATAATTCATAATATAATTATAATTCATATAATTATAATTCATAATATAATTATAATTCATAATATATATAATTGTAACTCATTATATAATTATAATTCATAATATTATATAATTATAATTCATATTATATAATTATAATTCATATTATATAATTATAATTCATAATATATAATTATAATTCATAATATATAATTATAATTCATATTATATAATTATAATCCATAATATATAATTATAATTCATAATATATAATTATAATTCATATTATATAATTATAATTCATATATAATTATAATTCATATTATATAATTATAATTCATAATACATAATTATAATTCATAATATATAATTATAATTCATAATATATAACTATAATTCATAATATATAACTATAATTCATAATATATAACTATAATTCATATCATATAACTATAATTCATATCATATAATTATAATTCATATTATATAATTATAATTCATAATATATAATTATAATTCATAATATATAATTATAATTCATAATATATAATTACAATTCATATTATATAATTATAATTCATATTATATAATTATAATTCATAATATATAATTATAATTCATAATATATAATTATAATTCATATTATATAATTATAATTCATAATATATAATTATAATTCATAATATATAATTATAATTCATAATATATAATTACAATTCATATATAATTATAATTCATAATATATAATTATAATTCATAATATATAATTATAATTCATAATATATAATTATAATTCATAATATATAATTATAATTCATAATATATAATTATAATTCATGATATATAATTATAATTCATGATATATAATTATAATTCATAATATATAATTATAATTCATAATATATAATTATAATTCATATTATATAATTATAATTCATATTATATAATTATAATTCATAATATATAATTATAATTCATAATATATAATTATAATTCACAATATATAATTATAATTCATAATATATAATTATAATTCATAATATATAATTATTATTCATATTATATAATTATAATTCATAATATATAATTATAATTAATATTATATAATTATAATTCATAATATATAATTATAATTCATAATATAAAATTATAATTCATATATAATTATAATTCATATATAATTATAATTCATATTATATAATTATAATTCATATATAATTATAATTCATATATAATTATAATTCATATTATATAATTATAATTCATAATATATAATTATAATTCATAATATATAATTGTAATTCATTTATAATTATAATTCAGAATATACAATTGTAATTCATAATATATGATTATAATTCATAATATATATGATTATAATTCATATATATAATTATAATTCATAATATATATAATTATAATTCATATATAATTATAATTCATGATGATATGTACAATCATAATTCATGATATGTACAATCATAATTCATGATATGTACAATCATAATTCATGATATGTATAATCATAATTCATATGTACAATCATAATTCATGATATGTACAATCATAATTCATGATATATATAATCATAATTCATGATATATATAATCATAATTCATGATATATATATATAATCATAATTCATGATATATATATATATAATCATAATTCATGATATATATAATCATAATTCATGATATATATAATCATAATTCATGATATATATAATCATAATTCATTACATATGTAATTACAATTCATTATATATGTAATTACAATTCATTATATATATAATTATAATTCATTATATATTTAATTATAATCTTTTATATATATAATTGTAATTTTTATATATAATCATAATTTTTATATATATAATTATAATTTATATATATATTTATATATATAATCATAATTTATATAATTATAATTCATTGTATACATAATTATAATTTACATGATTGTATAATTGTAATTTATAATATGAATAATTATAATTTATATATATTATAATTCATTATATAATTATAATTCATAATATATAATTATAATTCATTATATATTATAATTCATATGTAATTATAATTAATTACATATAATTATAATTAATTACATATAATTATAATTCATTACATATAATCATAATTCATTACATATAATTATAATTCATTATATATAATTATAATTCATTATATATAATTTTATAATTCATTATATATAATTTTATAATTCATTATATATAATTTTATAATTCATTATATATAATTTTATAATTCATTATATATAATTTTATAATTCATTATATATAATTTTATAATTCATTATATATAATTTTATAATTCATTATATATAATTTTATAATTCATTATATATAATTTTATAATTCATTATATATAATTTTATAATTCATTATATATAATTTTATAATTCATTATATATAATTTTATAATTCATTATATATAATTTTATAATTCATTATATATAATTTTATAATTCATTATATATAATTTTATAATTCATTATATATAATTTTATAATTCATTATATATAATTTTATAATTCATTATATATAATTTTATAATTCATTATATATAATTTTATAATTCATTATATATAATTTTATAATTCATTATATATAATTTTATAATTCATTATATATAATTTTATAATTCATTATATATAATTTTATAATTCATTATATATAATTTTATAATTCATTATATATAATTTTATAATTCATTATATATAATTTTATAATTCATTATATATAATTTTATAATTCATTATATATAATTTTATAATTCATTATATATAATTTTATAATTCATTATATATAATTTTATAATTCATTATATATAATTTTATAATTCATTATATATAATTTTATAATTCATTATATATAATTTTATAATTCATTATATATAATTTTATAATTCATTATATATAATTTTATAATTCATTATATATAATTTTATAATTCATTATATATAATTTTATAATTCATTATATATAATTTTATAATTCATTATATATAATTTTATAATTCATTATATATAATTTTATAATTCATTATATATAATTTTATAATTCATTATATATAATTTTATAATTCATTATATATAATTTTATAATTCATTATATATAATTTTATAATTCATTATATATAATTTTATAATTCATTATATATAATTTTATAATTCATTATATATAATTTTATAATTCATTATATATAATTTTATAATTCATTATATATAATTTTATAATTCATTATATATAATTTTATAATTCATTATATATAATTTTATAATTCATTATATATAATTTTATAATTCATTATATATAATTTTATAATTCATTATATATAATTTTATAATTCATTATATATAATTTTATAATTCATTATATATAATTTTATAATTCATTATATATAATTTTATAATTCATTATATATAATTTTATAATTCATTATATATAATTTTATAATTCATTATATATAATTTTATAATTCATTATATATAATTTTATAATTCATTATATATAATTTTATAATTCATTATATATAATTTTATAATTCATTATATATAATTTTATAATTCATTATATATAATTTTATAATTCATTATATATAATTTTATAATTCATTATATATAATTTTATAATTCATTATATATAATTTTATAATTCATTATATATAATTTTATAATTCATTATATATAATTTTATAATTCATTATATATAATTTTATAATTCATTATATATAATTTTATAATTCATTATATATAATTTTATAATTCATTATATATAATTTTATAATTCATTATATATAATTTTATAATTCATTATATATAATTTTATAATTCATTATATATAATTTTATAATTCATTATATATAATTCCTCAGCAGGACCCTCCTCTTGGCTGGACTGACTCAGTATGGCGTCTGCTTGATGGGCTTTACGTTCGGCACCAAAGTCACCTCGTGCTCCGTCAGTGCACTCCGCTTGAACATCCTTGAAAAGCTGTTGGAACTCATGGGCGATCTTCTCCATGTCACTCGCTTGCTGCCGAGACAAATGCGACAGTTTAAAAGATGGATCAGCCAAGATGTCAGAATTGTGAGGTTTAATGGGGGACACCAGGGGAAAAAAAAAATCTTGTTTACCAATGTCATTTCCACTCATTACACTGCCTCTGATCTACAACTTTGATTAGGTTTATCTCCAGGTCAAGTATGGTAGGGTTTTAATCCATTTACACGCACCAAAATTTTGGTGTTACGTTTCTGGGATATGTATTACAGCTCAGATTACTTTTAGAACAAACGGACCTTCAAACCTAGACTGCAATGGGTTCGTTCTTATGCAAAAGGGTGAAAAATAATTCTTTATCTTCAGGCTTAAAAAATCAATTTTCACATTTATACTCATTTCTCATTTTCAACTGGTTAATTCATCAAATTCTTTGAAGTAATTTCATTCACAAGATTCAGTCTCTTCTCCATAAACTAACAATGACACTTTCAACAGTCAATGGTCCTCTCACCTCGTGTCCATATACCAAACTCAAGTGTCTCGTCTACTTTCCCTTATGGCAAACAGCATTAATGGAATTTCACTCATCCCAGACTTCATACAAAACTTCTGAAGCATAGCCTTCAAGGTCTGGTGGAAGCCACCCTGGGACTGCAGATGATAAGCAGAGAAGTATTGCTTGATGCCCAGGACTTTCATTGCATGTTGAAAGAGGAAGTAAAGTACACCATACTTATAGAAATTTGCAAGTGCTTTTACAGCCTCGGGGTCTCAAGTAGTAGCACAAATTGAGTAGAAACGGATTACCTTCACGATTTTTTGGGAGGAGACCAACAGTATGATTACCTTACCGAATGGTTCGGAGGTGGTTTAAACATTTGGTTAGGTTTAACCGATACTTGACACTCGTGACACGTCCTGCAGTCCTCTGCAACACCCCTCTTCATTCTTGGCCAGCAAAAATGGGGTAAAATTTCATAAGTGACACCCAAATGTCCTCCCAAGAAGTCGTTTGCCAGTCTCAAGGCTACTTCTCCCTTGTGACACTTCGGCACCGCTATTTGTCGAGTTACAAAGCACTCGTAGGCAGGGTCAAGAGGACTTCTGAACTTCCTCATTAATAACCCAGAACACAACACACAGGTATTATCCCAGACTTTTCATTACTCACTGCATTTCGAAATAACTCACTCTGAATCATCTTTTTGATCAGCAATCAACTGACGTTTGCTAACCGGAGTCTGACCCATCTGACAACCAGCACGTAAATCAGAAGTGTCAGCTACGGCTTTTTCAGGGTCTGGCGACCCTCTAAACACTGTCGAATGGAATTCTTTTTGACTAGACATTTTTATCTGGTGAAGCATGAAATTTATCAATAAATAAATCATTACAACTCAACTACATCACTTTCACTACTAGTCTTTGTTTCTTAAGTGACATACTTCTGGTGACAGCACAAGGAAATAAATCTGGATACTGGCTCTCGAGCGAAATTGTGCTACCCACATCACCTGGTGCGAGTCACTATGGGTTCTGGAACCACACTTGAGCCCGCTGAATCGTTCCCCATCAGAAATGTCACCAGTCACAGGGAGAGAGTCTTGGACGGCCATCGTAATCAAACCTGAAAAAATCTTGGTTTTCAAACACTTTACACATAGGCAGAGTAACACCAGAAACACCCTTAAGCAACATGCTCCAGTAAAGGCAAACACCTTTTAACATGGAACGGTAAATGTCCAGTTTCGGACATCCTTGGAATCTTTAAACTATTATTTTTTTTCAATAAATTATCCATGATTTGTGTGTTTCGGTGCCGTTTCCTGTCGCAAATGAAGGATTAAGGAGTAAGCGGCGCCCCCCCCCCCCCCCCACCACCACCGCCGCCAATCCTAAAGATAACAGATGTAAAAAGTTTTTTATCGTGAGCATTAATATTAGTAAAAAGGTATTTGTATTAATAAAATTAATATGAAAAAGAAAAGGTTTAAAACTTCGGTTCTGCGCAACACTTCACACGGTAATTTGTGAAATGTATTTGAATATCGGAATCGTAAATAATGATAAGTGATATTTGCATTGGTAAATGTCCAGTTTCGTACAGCCATCGAATCTCGCAATTTAAATTTGTCTGATTTTTTTTCCTGATGTGTATTGCGTGAATCTGGGTAAATTTTCCGAATAACGCCGGGTTATGACATACCACGAAAGTGGTGTCGATGGATTCCTCTTACCCTCTACTATTCATATTCAAGTTTGCCCTAGCCAAGGTGGGGCGCCATGACAGCAACCGAGTCTTCGTCTCATATTCCTCAGGATAGGAAACTAGGACCGATAATGACACGACCACTCAATAGAGGACACACTATAATTATACTGTAAACAATGAGGGAATATTGCGCCATCTATCGAGAGAACATTACAGCTCATGCAGGTAATTAATTCGGAGTTTCCATTCCACGGCTTGTCGCTAGTCGTAAATGCATAAACACAGCCATGTTTGATTTTCAGGGCGAGGATGGTGGTTTTCGGGGTATTTTGTACAAGGTATGTTGCACGAAGTGCCCTAAAAAGGGGGGTCCAATGGGGGAGGCGAAGCCCCCCACCTTGGCTAGGGCTTAATTAAAACCTAGGTAAAGTTAGGTAGGTAATTTTGCATACGAAATATGCCCCGACGTAGGACGAGGTAGCACGAGGCAGTGCCTAAAAAAGAGACCTAGATTGTGGGGTCCAGGGGTGGAATCGCGCATTATTTCTACTATATATGAACAGTAGAGGTTGAGAGGAATCCATCGATATTATTTTTATGGTATTTCGTAACATTTTACCCCGTAATTTCCCTGATCTACTTCATGCCCTCCCTTACTATCCAAAACAAAGCGCCAACTTAAAATTCGACGGGAACAACTTCGGCAAACCTAATACACTTTCGGCTAATGCTAATACACTTAAAACTGTCAGTTAAAAACCCCTAGCCAGGGGAGCGATCCTTGAATAATAACATTCCTTATTGTTAGTAAATATGTTTCAGCATGTAATTTGCTATCAGAAAACCACATACCTTCGCATACAGAAAAAGCGATACTGCACCTTTCTTCAGTTCCGGTGATTTCGTCTCGATTGCTTCCATCAAAAATGCACAATTTCAACACTTGAGGCAACTGATGGGCTCTGATGTTACTCTGAGACGTATACTGATGTCCATTTTTCGATTTTTGCCATAATATTGATCGAAGAATGACCGATAATCGACACTCAAATGAAAAAACGATTTTCAGCGGCTCTCCTCAAGGACTGACGGCCGAGCAACTGTCAAATCGCCCGCTAGCGAATACGAACATCCACAGGTTAAGGAAAATTAAAGAAAAAAATCATGAAAAAATGTTGGAAATGTTAAATTTCTTGAAATAAAACGGAAGAAATATATCATCGTGAAAGGAAAGGCACTTTCAATTTGAATTAATAGTTTTTACAATGGCGTAGTAACACGAACTAGTTGACATACCGCGGAAATGAGTTAAGCGGTCAGTGTAAACTTACATCATGAGCTTTTTAAAAATGTATTGCTGGCGCATTAACCTGCTGAATAACTTCTTTATTGATGATTTGCGGAGGAAATGCTCTGAATCAAAATTGCCAAATAAATTTCATTTTATCAACTAGGCTACATGTACTATTTTCCATGTATCTTAAGGCTGTCCAAAACTTAACCTATCCCTATTTATGTTATGACCATTGGGGAAGTTGCATTAGCAACTTATGTCGAACTTAGGGATTTTAGTAAAGATATTTCTTGTAGTACCAATAAATATAGTTAATATTGTCAACACGCAAAACATTAATATATCAAACTTCATTTATATACCATCACCAGCATCTCCGAAAATATAATTTTTGTTAAAGAAAATGTATGAACTAACCGGTGTTCCATAAGGTATTATCTATATTATTTCAAAGATATTCATAATACTAAATATATACGGATAGACCCATTTCAAACAGGCTCTGTACCCCTCTTTATCAACACTTTCAAAAGCTAAAACAAATGAAAATACAAGAAATGGATGAGGGATACACACGTACGTGACTACCTCACAAAGGTTATCCGCTGACTGGCTAGTAGGGGTAGGGGTTAGGGGTCACCCCCTGACGAATCCGAATCCCCGAACCCATGAAGCAGTGAACAAAGTGAAATACGTTCCTTTGAATTGGCTAGTCATGTTTGTATAGTGTCCTTTAAACAGCGATTTGGTTATTTTATGTTATCTTCATTATTATTCATGTATTTAATAAATGTGTTTGTATATATATATATATATATGTATATAAGTGTGTGTCTATCTATTTATCTATCTATATATAAATATATATATTATAAATACATGTATATATATGTATATATATATGTATATATACATATATATACATATATATATACATATGTATATATATATATTGTGTGTGTACATATATATATACATATGTATATATATATATTGTGTGTGTGTATCTATACGCACAGACACAGAGTGTGTTGGAGCGTCGGACTTAGAATTGACGACGATCTGAGTCGAGCGTTCGAATCCCGGCTGGTGAGCTTTTTCCTTGTGCAAAGAACTTTACCTCAACTGCCTTATGGTACGTATAGAATGTATTATATATACCTCCACCAAAATACAATAAGGGCCAGTAGGTGGGGTACCTGGCCTCAACCCTCTTAAGTATGAGAGGCCTACGTCTTGCAGTGGAATCATATAAGCTGATGAAAAAAAAAGAAACACACACACACTCATATATATATATATATATATATATATATATATATATAAATATATATGTGTGTGTGTGTGTGTATTTATATATATATACATATATATATGTGTGTGTGTATAGACACACACATACAAATATGTACGTCTGTATGCGTGTGTGTGTGTGTGACTTTCAGATAACGTCTTCACTTTCAATTCACATCATCATCAGCCAGCAAGGATTTTACAGCACTGAAGGAATACATCTAGCAACAGGCCATAGGACACTAACAATTGGGAGAATAGCGCCCACCGCAGCCGAAATGTATAAGCTGTGTTGATAATGCTGGGAATCTCACACAAGATTAACTCATGAGCGGCTAATGTCTGGAGGTGTCAGCGATCCAAGGAACAATTAATGGTCGCTTATTTAGTGGAAAGGTGCACAGAATTCTCAGGTCAAACGACCATGTACCTGCATTCCCTCACTTACGATACAAAGTGTATTTGAAGAGGACTTTGATGTAAGTAGGGAAGCTAATATATTAGATAAAGTGTAAATTGTAAAAATAATTATCGATGCGCAATTTCGATCCGTATGGAAATATAGAGAAAAAAGTTAATCTTTCCATGCAGAACGACAAATATTTTTATCTTAAAAAACATACTGCTAAAGAGCTAAGCGAGGGGTTCCTAAACTGGGTGCCACAACATACAACGTGGAATAGTCTCGATTTACCCGACATTAATTTACCTTTACAGCAGAGTTCATCCTTGCCTTTTCCACGAACAGAAGAATGAAAGAATCCAAACATTAAAATGCAAGTCAACATAATAAGAGGATGGTAAGCCTTGATAATTAAATGAAGCAAGCAAAAACAGAAAATAAATTCTAATTAAGGAATAGGTGAAGACGCACTCTGTTGTAAAGGTAAATCCCTGTTTGGGCGGTTAAAAGAAAGTATACAACAGAAAGAACTAGGTTAGTAAGTTTAGGGTGCCATGACCGAAAAAAAAGTTTGGGAATCCCTGATCTAAGCAGTTGACGCGGTAGATAATTCTAGGTACTCAATCAATCATCTCTTGGAACATTAATCGTGCTTCTGCCATGGGAAAAAAATATATATTGAAAAGCAGACATTCCTCTTGATTTCTGGCGTTCTCATCAGCTGATAAAGAAAAGCTGGTGAAGAAAGCCTGCCGGATTAGCTTTGGAACTCTCCCCTCAGCATGAGATACCGGCCTTGGTTACCCCTCCACTTGGTAACTTAGCACTCCTCCAGACCGGCACTTTTGGGGCAAATAGGTCGTGGAGTCTGGATGAAGCAGACTCAGTAGCGGTCGCCTTCTGGTTAGATCCCAGAGGCCTGTCTGGCTCGACTGCCGGTTTGGAGGACCACCTCGAGCTCCTTCCTCGTCACTTGAACAGCTCTTTTGGAATCTGTATACGTTCACTGACCAAACTACAGCATGTGTATTAGGAAGAAATCTAAATGAATACACCGACAAAAGTATGTGAAACATACTCGTTCTATTGAATCTGTCTCCGTTTTAGAAATCCGGTGCCATTTTATGACCTGCTTGTTTTGAAAATCATAAGCGTTCTAAGACAGGATGTAACTGGCAACCATAGTATTCACCAAGAAAAGTGTTGATATTCTATTTAAAATAAAACAATTGTTTTCACACATACAACACAAACAAATACAAACACACACACACACATACTCACGCACATATACAGGTATATATATATATATATATATATATATATATATATATATATATATATATATATATATGTATATATATATGTATATATATATATATATATATATATATATATATATATATGTATATATATATATATATATTATATGTATGTATGTGTGTATGTGTATATATGTATATATATATATATATATATACATATATATATATATATATATATGTATATATATACACATATATGTGTATATATATATATATATACATATATATATATACATGTATATTATATATATGTATATAAATGTACGTATGTATACATATATACATAAAAATATCTACACACACATATTCATTTTTTTTCAGTATATGCTGAAGTACTGTATGTCGGGAGATAAGTAAATATTCACTGAGATGGCTAAAATGTTTCACATTTATTTGGTAAATATATACAGTATTATAAGATACCAGTGACATCACAACATATCATCCGCAGTGACATCTGGAGCGTTGTGTCTACTCAATCTCTTAAGGACTCGGGGCGGCTTCCGGAAGCGACAGAGTCCTTGAAAGGGTGAGCGTGTCCTCGGGGCTCTCGAAAGGCGCAGGACCGGCCCTCAGCTGAGCGGGCTCCTGCTTCGAGTCAGAGGGCGGCTGGTAGAGGGGTAGAGGCAAGTAACCCAACGAAGGCTCGGGTTCGTTCGCGGGCGGGGCAAGGGTGGTCGTGGTGGTGGTCTTGGGCACGGAGTTCTGGGGTGGGGCATAAAGGCTGGGGAGAGACCTGTACTGCTTAGGGTTGCCCTGATCCGAGGGCAAGAGTGTCTCGGAGCGTACGACCTCAGGGAATCTAGCTACGCCTTCGTAGGTGACCTGGGCTACGTAGCCATTCTCGTCTGCCGTGTAGGTGACCCTCTGGACGCGGCCGTCTGGGAGGGCCACGCGGTACTGACCCGTAGTCTTCAGGCCGTCGTAGGACTCCTGGTGGCCGAAGTTATTCCCGCTGTAGTCATCTTGTATGCCGTACGCGAAAGCGTAGACCTTCGGTTCCTGAAAAGCAAAACAAAGTATTTGCATTTGTAGTTATTTTGTCTGAGGAAATCCTCTCTTCATTTCTAGCCCACTTCTTCAAATAAATATATTTTCTTGTTGAGGAATATTCTGATATACGGTGATATTCTCATAAATCTCTGTTTTCCTAAACAAAACGAACCAACCCTCGTCCTGGCCTTCCTACCTCAGGCAGTCGAGCGTCTTGAAGGTGCAATGGCGTGGCGTTCCCGAAGGCAACGCAGACGAAGGCAAACAGCAGCAGTACCTGATGAGAGAGCATGAAATGTAAAGCCACGTACAGCAATTGCTAACGTAGTCGTGCGATTGTCATGAATGATGCCATGAAATATCGTGTATTTTATAAATATGAAGCAGATACTTTGTCAGGCATTTCATATATATATATATATATATATATATATATATATATATATACATATATATATATCTAACTATCTATATCTATACATATATACATATTTGTGTGTGTGTATACACACATATATGTATGTATGCGTGTGTGCATGAATATGTACCTATAGTAGATATATGTTTATATATAAACATTTATGTATATATACATGTGTTTATATATATATATATATATATATATATATATATATATATATATATATATATATATATATATATATATATATGTGTGTGTGTGTGTGTGTGTGTGTGTGTATGTGTGTGTGACTTATTTGTAGCCTTGACTACATATATGTCACAGTGTTGAACGTACCTTAGCCATCATGATTTTCTCTGCGATCTCAGACTCTCCCAGGGCGAGTGCGATGTGCATTGCCCTCCGAGTGTCCTGATCTTTATATACCTCACCTGCGAGCTGT
>BOPN01000146.1:237500-240000 GCA_017312705.2 Penaeus japonicus
TTATAATTTTCATTTCTCTTGTTGTCATAGTTTAAAGAATGTCATTAACATAATTATGATTATGATTTTGTCTCTTGTCGTCTAGTTGATCATGTGTCATTGCTAAACCATCGGTCGCATGACTAGTCTCCGAACTATTCGCTTGTCTGAACTGCGTACCCATTATAAGTGTTTTAGCTATTTCGTATACCAACATTACAACAACGATAATAGAAATAAGGATAATTATTTCTATCATTATCATTATTATTATGATTACCTTTATCGTTAATATTATTGCTGTAATTGCCATTATTACTGTTATCATTGTTATCATTATCATTACACACACACACATATATATATATATGTGTGTGTAGATCCATATATATACATATATTTATTTTTTGTGTCACTTGTATCATTATCATTATTAATATCTCTTATTATAATCATCATTGTGACCATTATCATTATTAGTTTTGTCATCATTAGTATTATTTTCTTCATCGTTATTATTATTATCATTAGCAGCAGTATCGTTATCATCATCACTTAAGTTATCATTGACGATAAGTGCTTTGTCATTATCATTAGTATCATGTATACTCTTGTGCTTATCAATAGTATTATCATCAATATTGTTGTTATCAAATATCCGCCTGTTCTGTCCTTTGTGGAATAGATCGACCTTCTAGTTATTCTTATTATTTTGGTCTCAAGAAGTTATCCAGTTTTCTTTTATATCATAATTAAAAATATTATTGACAATTTTTCATATCAGACATAAATGTCTCAGTTGTACAGCTAATTCAAAAAATTTCTATGCCCTTGTATCATAATGCTGATGTGACGCCGCCGCTTCAGTTGCGAAACACTTTTTGACTAAACGGGCGTAGTAGTCTAACGAAGGATGTGTGTGGAAGGTATAAGTACATAGGTATCTAAATAGAGGAGTAATTAAAACCTAAACAGGACAACGAGGGTTAAAAGAACTTTTTAAGGTAACACAATATCGCCATTTTGAATAAGACCGTTTGCATAAACAAGGTATTGGAACGGCTCTTTTGATTTCAAAATCCTTTTTCTTATCCATCCCGGGCCCATATATTCACATATTTCCTTGGAAAGAAACAGTTTTATACACTTGCATACTAAGTTACAGCAGGCCATACAATTATTGTTATTTTGTAACTATTAGATTATGTATATACATATATGTATATATATGTATGTGTATATATATATATATTATATATATGTATATGTATATATATATAGATATATATCTATATGTATATGTAAGTATGTATGTATGTATATGTACGTATGTGTGTGTGTGCGTTGTGCTGCTTACAGAATTTTCTTTCTCCGCATGGGTAGGAGCAGGGTCTTTCTCGTCAGACAGTCAAGAATTTTTTTAACTACATTTTTTTTATGTTTTGTTAGCCTCCAAACAGTAAGGTTGTTTGTTGTTACTTTGAGTTTTTGTGCAATTGAATCCTACTCAGACCCTAGGTAGGATTCCATAACTGTGGCAGCTACTCCTTCTGGCTCCCTCTCGCCACCTGTCCCTTTGTTCTTCGCTTCTTCTTCTGTCTTCCCTTTTTCCTGTCACCAATGTGAGTCATCATCAAGATAATGTTATATGACAAAAAAAATAAAAAAAGTTAATATGAATATATTCATGACCCTTTTACTATTCCTATCGTATTGAACGACATAATAGTTTTACATTTTACATCGTTTAATTAAAACAACGTCTTATAACGTCCTAGTTTCTTTAATATCTTAAGACATTGAAGTTGTCTCAGAGCTTTATATTTTTTCACGATCTTCATAATTATAAATACAACACATGAAAATATATAGGTTGTGGTAATCTGGTAGAGCTGCCTCGTAATACAGTATAAGGAATCTCTGCCTCACCATCGCACATGAGTTAAGAAGTGTCACACTTCTGGAATAGCTGTGGTAGTAGTGTTAAAGCAACATCAATAGCAACCCCTGTAGTGGTTGTTGTAGTCGTAATCTTGGTACTACTACTACTAATAATAATATTAACAATTATTATTATCATTTCAGGAAAGCATTATAGGAAGTTTTGGGATATAGCGCAGGCACATTGTTGATCGACAGCTATCATTAAAACATGGTGAATATTACATTTTATCCATATATGACATCAAACTGAGCGGTGCATTGGTTACGTTCTCGCTACTGAAATGGAGTTGAAATCCCGCGCTGTCAGTGGATGGGAACCCCGGCCATTCCTTACACACAGGGAATATATATGTATATGGGATTAGTGAGGCGCGGCTTCAAAATACATCAAAACAGTTATTCTTTTTCGTTCCTGGAAGGGGAATGAAGAGACAATATACGATGTAGATGTCGCAGCCTCCAATTAGGGGAAATTAATGCACGAAGAGGAAGGACTGATAACCAAGTTCTTAATCAGCTTTCTCTTCCTTCCCAATCATCCAAAGGAAATGCGTAATCAGAAGCTGATTGCGCAAAC
>BOPN01000146.1:250000-260000 GCA_017312705.2 Penaeus japonicus
ATAGAGAGAGAAAAGAAGAGAAGATAGATCGAGAGATAGAGATAGAGATAGAGAGAGAGAGAGAGAGAGAGAGAGAGAGAGAGAGAGAGAGAGAGATAGAGAGAGAGAGAGAGAGAGAGAGAGAGAGAGAGAGAGAGAGAGAGAGAGAGAGAGAGAGAGAGAGAGAGAGACAGAGAGAGAGAGAGAGAGAGAGAGAGAGAGAGAGAGAGAGAGAGAGAGAGAGGGGGGGAGGGGGTTAGAAGGATTTTCCTAGAATCAGAATTCAGGATTTTTGTCCCTTTATTCAATGATATATACAAGTGCACCGATGTCCATTAAAAGCAGTTAATGAAAACGGTGTGCAACAGTTTTGCATGCCAGTTTGCATGACATTCCAAACGATTTATCATGAGAATCATTATGTAATTCACGAGACGGACACATAAGAGTGACAGAAGTCTCTTAAAAGTAAAGATCAAGTAATACGTGTATTTAGCCGTTGGTATGAAACAAAGCTATATGAAAATAATTACTATTTTCTCACTGCGAATCTAAAGTTGCGCTCGGCCAACCATTCAGATTTCTACGGTCGTTTATTTCATCAAACATCCTAATTAATGTATACTTTATGTGTTAATGGTAATAAAATATTTGGTGAAAGCTGATATAAAAGCATAAAAACGTGAGATTAAAGTCATAACACTGTATGACGCAAGGCAGCGTCAAAGAACGTGAGCGTACAGTAAATATCTGACGCAAACGTTGCACCAAAGGACGCATTGGGTGCCAGCATCTGGATACACCCTGACAGAGAAGCGAAGGTTATTGTTATATCGTTAAGAGCTGAAATAAAGTGCCTCTTAAAAGTTATGATGGTATTTTGATTGTTCAAAATTGTGTATGTATTTTAGAGTATAGGCGTATGTATTTTTTCTGTTCAGTATTTCTTCATTTTTATTATGAAGTGGAGTAAAGGTGTATAAATTCCTTTGTCTAATTTCTTTTCAATAGGATTACATCGCTAAGGGCCTTTAGATGCTATTTTTACATTCGCATTTCTACAATTTATGTGTTCCAACGCTAATGGTTGATGATCTGCTATGTCAGCAATACCTGTCGTAAGATTTCGCATAAAAAGATTTTGAAAATATGAGACCAAAGGGCGTGAAAACAAGATAAATGCTTGTAAGCATGAGCATCATCATTCGCTCACAAAGCAGATGGTTTGCGCGATGACACAATGACAGACTAACACGCCTACGCGAATTCGCTCCACTGAAGTCGAATTCCATAACAGTCCCAACATGACGACTAATGAACGAATCACACTCACTAAGAGCGTCTGCGATGGCCATGGCGATGACCTAGGTTGGTAAAGGAGTGTGACTGAGGCTATATATGAGGCGCCGTCACCGTCGCCGCTACAGTAGTGTCGACGACGGTCCCTCCGTCAGCACACGTAGGCGAGCCATGTCACCTCAGGTATGAGTCGGGTGCGTCGAGGTGTGGTCGCCGCCCCGCCTGCCGCTCACACCTCCAGCGCCGTGATTGCAATCTCAGTTGAAAGCTTCGCCACGCCAGTTCATTGTCCTTTGCACCTGGTCGGTCGAGTAACTGGGCGCTCGAGGCTACAGAGAACGTGCGGTCGTCTATGGGCGCAGTAATACACGGATTTACAACAGAAGCCTGTCCCGAGCCAGTGCTTTTTTAAGTGATGTGAATCTGTAGCAGGCTATTCGTGAAGTACATGGGATGGATTCAGTATGTGGAATATACTGTGCATGTAATCTTCTTCGCCTGAAATGAACGTGTCGGTCAAATATCTGCTCCTGTAGTTGTGACGGAAATTATATCACGCTAAATGATGCAGTGCGACATACAAACTGATAGCATGGCTTTTTATACAGATAGGAGTTTGAATATAAAACATGCGTGTGTGAGTGCTGATGGATGTGTGTGTGTGTGTGAGTGTGTGGTTGTGTGTGTGCGTGTGTGTGTGTGTGTGTGTGTGTCTGTGTGTGTGTCTGTGTCTGTGTGTGTGTGTGTGTGTCTGTGTGTGTGTCTGTGTGTGTGTCTGTGTGTGTGTGTGTGTGTGTGTGTGTAAATATTATTGCTGGTAATGACTTCAGGTAATTTTTAAATTATGATAATTCTTATGAAGAAATTTTATAGAATAATGAGTAAGAGAAAGAAGGGATGGGTGTCAGAGAGACGGATGGAGGACGAATGAGTGAGGAAGGAAAATACAGATAAAAATGAACAGAGAGAGAGAGCAACTCGTCTTGCGTTGTCTCCATCCCAAAAGGGCTGCGAGCGGTGCCCATTTGCGAGCGTCGCGTGAGAGGTGAGAGGGCCGTGTCCTGGCGTGTCCCTCGCCTCCGATGCATCTAGGAACTCCTTCCCTTCTGCGTCCTTTCGCGCGGCCTTGAGGGGATATTTCCCAGAGGAGTATCCCCTCCCAGTCTCCCTCCTATAAAGGCCGAGCCCTTTTTCCAGTCCTAATACGCCTCACGCTCTTTACATCCCTCTCCCCCCTTCCTTTCATCGGTAGTATTTCTATCACATTCACCCTCCCTCTTTCCTTCATTCCTTCTCTCCCTCCATTCGCTTTTCCATCTCTACCGCACCTCCTGCTTTCCACTTCAACGTCTCCTTCTTCCTTCCTCGCTCTGTTCCTCAGAGCACTCAGGAAATGCGATGAGACAGACGAAGTGCCCCCAGTGCCCTCCTCAGCCGAGACCCCTTAACATGTCTTTCCGCGGCCGCCCTGGGAATCAGAGTCGCCTCGAGGACCCTCAGGGCTGCGTTCCCAAGAATCGCGAGGATGTAAGAGTGACTGAAGACCCGTTCGTGGAGAGCAATGAGAAATAGAGCCACCCCTCCCCCCTCTCTTTCTCTCTCTCCGCCGTTCTCTTTTTTTTCTCCTCTCTCTCTCTCTCATTCTCTTCTCTCTCTCTCTCTCATTCTTCTCTCTCTCTCTCTCTCTCTCTCTCTCTCTCTCTCTCTCTCTCTCTATTGTAAATCTCGCCGAGGTTCAGAAGCAAAGACTTGATCCATATATAGTGAGGCGTTAGTATTCTATGCAATGCAACGTAAATAGTCACATACGCTGGCAATCATAGCAACTAGATCCGGTAATGTGTTATGTATATACGTATCTATGCGTGTAGACAAACATATGCGTTTTGTGTGTGTTAGACGAACAGACAGACAGACAGATAGTGAGAGAAGGGATGAGTGTGCGTGGACGTTATTCGGAAATCGATTTTTCAACACTGCAAATCCGAACGTCATTCATTTCTGGAGTTACGGGCGTTAGCGAACGTCAGAACAAAAAGTCATGCGGATTACATGATTACATGTTTTTTTCGAAGGATGGAATATGTGCTGCGCATGACACGACACTTTTGCATGTGTCAGTCATGCGTGGACTCGAAGGCTGACCATGACCCTCTCGCTGTCATGATGGTACAGCTGACAAGTGACCATAACCCTCCTTCTCTTTCATCTCCCCTCCCCCCCACCCCTCTCCTCTCCTCCTCCCCTACCCCTCTCCTCCCCCCTCCCATGTGCTGTGCATGAATCGTGGAATAAATCTGAGATTCCTGTCAATGGTGTGTTTTTTATAATTTCGCAACCGATGACTTTTTTACATATCTTTACACTTGCAGTTGTGAAAGCTGTTGGATAATTTTATTTATATAGCGCCATGGAACTCTGAATATGAAGGAAAAGTTTTTTTGCATAGGAAAGGACTTTTTATGACTGTCATATAGCTCCTACTAATGACATTATCTTTCTTAGTTCTGTTATTCTAACTCCGAATATGACACATCAACAGGTAACTGAACGAATAACGACGAGCTATTCTAGACTGTGAAATCTGAACGAACTGAGAATCTAACACGAAGAAAACATGAAGATCCAGCATACTATAACTTCTTTTGTTTTTTTCAGGTTATTCTGTCACTCTCCCTCTTAATGGGTGTCAGCTCCGTCAGCGTGCCGGACCCTGATCAGCCCGTGAGTTCATCCTCAAGAGAGGAGATTCTCTTTTTCTCGTATTTATTAAAGAGTCTTCTGTAAAGATCAAGTAGAGACCAAATTAGAGAGCATCCATTCTAGATATTTTGGTTTCTACTTCGTCTGATGAGGAACTCTTGGCGACTTCTAAACGTAATGGTTTTTATTCCGTTTGTTATTCTTTTTTCTTATTTCCATCCTCTTTTCCCGTCCACTTCTTTCCTTCTCGCAAAAGGAAACAAATGCATCTGTAGTAGCATCAATGAAGCTTGCCTTTGTAAATCTCACTGAACTGAACTGGTTACCTTTTCTTTTAATATATTAATTATTAGCACAACTATACGCCGTTCAGATAGCGTTGCTAGATAAACTTTGACTTCATACTCAATGCTTAACCACTCTGTATAAACAAGTCAATTCTATATAAACAAGTCAATAGTCTGACAACTCACGGCAAATAGACAATTTTATAGTAAAACAACTGCCCTTTGAGCCTATTAAGGTCTCACATTTACTTCCCCGGATTTTCTCTCTGACTATGGAAGGTTGTTTCATTTAGCATTAATACCGCATTACATGGTTTCAGTTTTGTTTATCTAAAGTATTCGTGAAAACGTTTTATCAAGAATATCTTACCGATTTTCTTTTCATTCAATCCACGTTCGTACTATTTATTTGCTTATTGTATGTTTTCCCTCTCTTTTATACTCTGATTTCGGTATATTGATGTCATCTTGTTATCTGTATTGAATTACGAAATCGATTATATTTTCCGTAGCCTAAAGCTTTCAGTATTGTATTTATTCATATCAGTTTTATCATTATCAATAAGATAAAATCATGAAAACAGTAATGAAGATAATCATCATATGATCATAATGATAATGATAATTATAATAATAATAATGATGATGATAGCAATAATGACAATGTTCAGGATAATAATTATAATAAAAGTAATAATGATAACAGAGTTATAAGGAGATGGAGAAGGATGAAGATGAGGAGCAGGATGATGATAATAATAACAGTAATAATAATAATGATAATAATAACAATGATAATGATAACAAAGATGATGATAATAATAACGATAGTAATTATAATAACGATAGTAATAATAATACCAAAAGTGATAACGATGACAATTATAATAACGACAACAGTAATAAACAGCCATGACCCCCAGTGCGTGTAAACAGCCCCCTAACGACCGGTTCCGCCTTCCGCAGCTGGACTACGTGTTCTCGTACGGCGTCAACGACGACAAGACGGGCAGCAGCTTCGGCCACCACGAGACGACGGACGGCCAGAAGACGGCGGGCGAGTACCGCGTCGCCCTCCCCGACGGCCGCCTGCAGGTGGTCAAGTACACGGCGGACGAAAACGGCTACAATGCTGTCGTCTCTTACGAAGGCGTGGCAGTGCACCCTGACCAAGACCCTGCCTCCCCTACCTCTCCTGCCTCCCCTTCCCCTGCCGTAGTAACGACCGTTCACCCCCCCGCCGCCCTCTTGCCCACTCATCCCCCCGCGGTTCTCCCCGCCACGACACGTCGTCGTCACCCCGTCCCTGCAGCGACGCCTGCCCCCAACGCCCACCTGGCTCCGACGCATCCGCCATTTCCTGGCCACCCCCCGGGATTCCCAGCCCCACTCCCTGTGCTCTCAAACGACATCCATCGCCTTCCGGGCCCTGGCTTCCACGGCCATCCTGCCCGGCCCGAGCCAGTGCGCCCTCGACCGAAACTCATCAGCGTGAAGGGCGAGCCCATCGGCCACTCTCGAGGGCCCGCCTTCCCTCACCCAACACAAGGTCCGCGCCACTCGCCGCAGATCCACCCGCATTCAATCCTTCAGTTTGGACCGGGTCATCCCGCAGTGGCAGAGCGCCCTCCTCCGGCAGACCTGGCCCTTTTTGTTCCCGAAGAAGACCTGCACAAGGCTAACTTCCCAAGCATTTTGTCCAATGCAGTTCCTCTACACTTTGGCAACGCTCTTCCCCTTCCGGTCACTCCTGTTCCCCAACATCATGGTGTTCCACTACACCTTGGGAACCCTCTTCCTGTTCGTCCCATTAGCAGGCACCATGGTACTCCCATTCCTCATGGTACCACTCCTGTCTCCCACCACATCACCCCTGTACCTCACCACCGCGTCACTCCAGTCCCTCATGTCGGGTCTTTCGTCCATGATATTACCCCGATTCATGACGTAACCCGCGCTCCACATCATGGCAAACAGATTTCTCATCACGTCAACCCAGTTGCACATCACGACCCTGTAGTTCATCATATCAATTCTGCTCCACACAACGTCCCATCCCATGTCGCTCCTGGTCCCCTCCTGCCGAACTCTGTGCCCTTCCTTTCGAGTCCGAGTCCTTTCCACGCTGGCGCCGCTCCGCTCCACAACGGCCCACTTCAAGTCACGCCACCCTCCGGCCTCCATCACGGCCATGAACCCCACCTGCACCGTCCCAGCAATTTCCCTCATCATCCTCCCCCTATCCCACACCATACAAGTCCTATTACACACTCTACCCCTATCCTACACCATACAAGCCCTATTACACACTCTACCCCTATCCCACACCACACAAGTCCTATTACACACTCCACTCCTATCCCACACCATACGAGTCCCATTACACGTCACTCGTCAACAATCCCACATCATACAAGTCCTATTACACACTCCACTCCTATCCCACACCATACGAGTCCCATTACACGTCACTCGTCAACAATCCCACATCATACAAGTCCTATTACACACTCCACCCCTATCCCACACCATACGAGTCCCATAACGCGCCACACTATTCCTATCATACACAACTCCACACCTATTCCACACCATACAAGTCCCATAACACATCACTCCTCAACAATCCCACACCATACGAGTCCCATCACACGCCACACCAGCCCCATCCTACACCACACCACACCTCTCCCGCACCATTCAAGTCCCATCCTGCAACATTCCAGCCCGATTGTAAACTCTGCTCCTTTCCCAGGCCCAGCCCAACCCGTATCCTTCCACCCTCCAGCTTCGATTCGAGACAAAGGACTCAGACGGGGCAAATCCTTCCGCAATATCTTGGGAGGAGGGGACATCCCGCCCTTCCTCCCAGGGGCGCCAACCCTCGACCGAGGACAGTACCTTCGCCACAAGGGCCTCGAGAGACCGGGCAGATCTCCTCGTCCTGAGTTGGACTCTAAAGAGGAATCTAAAGAGGAATAATCGACACATTTTAAGATAAGATTTAAGAATATTTTTATATACTGTTAAGGCCTTTTATGTATAAAGAATAAAATAAATGCACTGTACTGTTAAGACCTTTTGTTGCGGTCTCCTTAGTATTCCTGAAATCACTCAGCTCAACAAACTATAGAGGAAATAACATTTCATTCTTACTCCTCTTCTGTTGGAGAAATTAGACAAATATAAATGAATGTAAAAAATACATCTTTATCGTCCTTTTTCTTTCAAGACACCATTACCGAAATGCTCATGGCCTTGCCAATGAACCAAATTGTGGCAGAAGGTACCAAATATAATACAATTTACTGATTTACATACCTTTGAAACTACACATGTAAATGTTATTTCTTTTCACTCATTTCTTCACTTGTTTATGTGAAGGTTGCCAAATTTCAAATAATATCAGCTCTCTCCTCTCTCCATAAGCCCCTTTTTTTCAGGACCTTCAATACTAATGATATGGGTATAATTTGCTTGCTTCATGGATAAAGATTCATGTTATTCATGTTATGTCAGAGCACAGTAAACGTTTTTTGGTAATGGATTTTTTTTCTTTTTTTGCCTCCTAGCCTTATTGTGAAAACGTTGAAGAGTGTTCCAACCTGATGTTCTCGGACCAAGGTAGTTTCAATGTTACTTTGGATTGATTTCACCTGTGTCATTTTGTGTCTTCATACTGTTGTTAATGAAACCTGGGCATTTGTGGATCATGAAGGACATGACTTGAAACTCACCATTGATCTTGTTTACAACTAGTTATATATATCTAAAAAGTACAACAAATACTAGCTGTGGTACCATTTGTGCTTTACACACCCAAAAGTATCAAAACTGGTACAAACCTAACACATACACACATACAACAAGCAAGAGAGACAGAGAAAGAGAGAGAGGGAGAGAGAGGGAAAGAGAGAGAGAGGGAGAGAGGGAGAGAGGGAGAGAGTGAGAGAGGGAGAGAGGGAGAGAGGGAGAGAGGGAGAGAGGGAGAGAGGGAGAGAGGGAGAGAGAGAGAGAGAGAGAGAGAGAGAGAGAGAGAGAGAGAGAGAGAGAGAGAGAGAGAGAGAGAGAGAGAGAGAGAGAGAGAGAGAGAGAGTTTAGTTTTCTATCTTTATGTTAAGCCTCCTTTTTTACAGCTCTTCATAAATTGGGAGCTGATTAGTTATCATCTAAACAAAAACACAAAATATCAGACACCCGGCCCTAAAATTAGGGAAGCAGATGCTTTAGCTCGTATTGCTATTGTTAATCCCCTCTCTGTCCTCAGACCCCCTGATCATCAGGCAGAATGGCATAGTGACCCATTACTGAATGTCACCCATACACTCCCCTAAAAACCTTTAACGAACAGCCTCGACAAAAGACTCAATCAGACAATACTCAACATACTCAAGAAATACCATCAACTCCTAGGATAGTCAGTAGGATAAGTGGATTCCTATCATCAATTTAGCCATCAACAAAATTTATCCTTCTACACTGGGTAATATTCCTATAGGTATGGTTGACAACACTTCTACAATCAACTTCAACAATGTCCTCCTGTCTACTTGCCAAGACAGCAATTGCCCGCAAACAACTGGAATAACACATCACTCATGAACATTTGCAGATGGAGATGGAGAGAAATCACACCATCACTCAGCGACACAAGTTGCAGGTGTTCCTGTTATTATTCTATACTTTACATTTTCTTAGCCTGGATGTCACCTGGCAACACCCATCTCAAGGATGCCACATTTTAATCAGTGTCATCAGTTCTACTACCAAATATCTCTCCAGCATCACTTTAGAAAAAAGCTCAACAATGACTCACCAAAATCACTGCCCTCACTTGTCACAGTTGATTCCTCCTTACAATATTTTCATAAAACGACTATTTGTTAAACAATACAGTTTCTTTCATGAACTTTCATTGGTCACCCTCCTAGTCAACAATCTTCAATCTCACTCTCTGTCAGGGTCATATTGACATAATAGTTTACCATTTTCATTATATTCGTATTGACATAATAGTCTACCATTTTCATTATCTTCTTATTGACATAATAGTTGATCATTTAAGTTCCTTGAATTTTACCTATACCAAGTGAATGAAGGTAAATAAGCACTTGCAAGTGAAACGATGTAGAAACTATACATTATCATTATAAGTAATATTACTTATTCACTTCATCAAGTGAGCACTATTTAGTAATCAGATAGTATTGTGTCAAAAATCATGTCCATTGCTCTCTCGATGACTTTTTCATCCTGTACAAAAACTGAGTAATTTAAATTATAGTTAAATAATAAAATTACATTTTCTGTAAATATTACTTACATGAGAACAGTTTCTGAAGTGACAATACTCTAACTTGGCATTGTACTCAATTCTGTTGGGAACAGAAGTTAATTGGAGTATATGCTATATAGAAAAGACGGGTCAGTTAATACTACCTATCATATAAATCTCTTTATTTTGAGTATGTTTCTCTCACACTTCCATTTAAGTGTTTTCCTTCTTTGATTATGTATTTATTACATAAAGTACATCTAACTTTACACAATACCTCCAATTCATAATATTTGTTATAACATATAACAACTATACATGCTCCTTGAGCAACTGACTTGAAATAACACAGTAAACATACTAAACAAAGTCAAGTATCAACCACAGATGAGCGCTTTCTCAAAATTCTTTTAGCATATTCATAAGTAGATATCATAATGGCACAGGCAGGCATCAC
>BOPN01000146.1:272500-275000 GCA_017312705.2 Penaeus japonicus
TTGTCTCTCTTCTTGCTGGACTTTGCTACATTCCATGCTACCACATATTCGTCTCCTATAATAACGAGGAGGAAACACATAACAATGATAATAATGATAATGATGATGGTAATAACCATAGTAGAATAAATAGGAATGGTAATGTTAATGATAATGGTAATATCAATAAGGATAATAGTAATGATAATGACAAAGAAGTTGATTATTATATTATAATCATAATAATGATGATAACAATCACAATAGTAAAAAAAAACGATAACGGAAATGAAACGATGAAAAATAATTTTCGACGGCTTGATGGAGACTTGAATCTCGCACGGAACTGACTGGCTATTGAAGCTATTGAACTGTATGAGATCAATCTATCTGGAAGTGTTGTGTACGTTAATCATAATTATGATTGTTATTCGAATTCAAAAGAGGACGGTTCTCTACAGACGAAAGGTATGCAGAGGCTCATGGTACCAATTTCATTTTGATTTATTTGAAGTATTATTCAAAGTGTTAAAGTCAAGTTCTAAAAATGGTAGTTAATTAGGTGAATTCACGCACTACCTTTGAAACCTCCCTACTAAGTGTTTAATCGATCCATCTCTCTCTCTCTCTCTCTCTAATGCCAGCTATTAGCATCAAAACATCGTTGCTTCCTCAGTGCGACTTACATGTCTCAAGCGATAATCCTGTCGTGTAAAGCCTTGCATGTGTACTCGCTTTGTTACTTAGTAATATCTATGTCTATATGTATAGATATAAATAAATATATATATATATATATATATATATTTATATATATATAAATATATATATATATTTATATATATATATATATATATATATATATATATATATATATATATATATATATATACACACACACGATATATATATATATATATATATATATATATATATATATATATATATATATATATATATATATATATATATATATATATATTTATATATATATATAAATACATATATATATATATATATATATATATATATATATATATATATATATATATATATATATATATATATATATACATCACACACACGCACGCACGCACGCACACACACACACACACACACACACACACACACACACACACACACACACACACACACACACACACACACACACACACACACACACACATATATATATATATATATATATATATATATATATATATATATATATATATACATAAATGATCAGTGATATTTTTTTCATTCAAAGTTTTTTTATAGTGCTTTTTTTCTACCACTTCTGATCTGAGCCACTGTATCCATTATGTAACGACTTCTTTTGACCTTTTAGCTCCTTGGGCCCGGGATCGAGTCTTTCTTAACTTCAGCAATATATCTATATATATATTTTTTTTTCTTTTAATTCATTACATGCGCACCATGAAACACATTAAGAATGGGATTTTCAGTATTATTGTAAATTGTGTATACAAAGTTCATCGCACGACTTAGCAAAAACTACAATCTAAAAAAGATCGTAAAAGCATTGCTGCAAAATGCCCCGATCCCAAATTCTTTAATCGTTTAAAACTGTAAAAAATCTTCTAGGATCTTGCATATTTATCATTACATATACATCCTACATTTAGCTGGCAAGTGGAATGGTAAAATTCGGGAAAATTGTCTTCTCTCGACGTTCTTAATTAAATTTTCAGTTTTCGATGAACCAACTCAAATGTCTAATTCACTTTGTCATTTTTCTCTAACCACCGTTTATACATAAATTATAAGTGGTCTCGCCAATGCTCATTAGAGCTTATTGGATTAGTGATGACGAATCTGTTGATCAGGAACTCGGTATAATATTTAAATTTTTTACTAAATCGAGGTATCCTCAACGTTCCTCGAATCAGGCACATTCACATACGAGAACAAAATTCTTTTCACAGGCACAGATCGATTAAAATGTCTCATTTAACCCGTCGCTTGACGATAAAAGCCTTTTATCTTAAAAAGCTGGCATCGATCTCAACACGTGACGCAAATCTTCGTTGACGCATGTTTCTTTCGTCTGAGAGATGAAGGCCTCCAACTTCGTTAGAAAGATGCTAAATTAATCGATATGTTATCTAATTACTAGGAGAGAAAAGTGTTAGCATCAAGAAAATAACCTGATCCATTTCTTCTTCCGATATTATTTTTCTGTCTATTATCTATTCTTGTAAGAATCTACTTTGACCATCTACTTTGATTTTCTAGTTTGTCTAAAGAAGAACTTTTGTTTGACAAGTTTGACAGCCTTTTATTTTTATCCTATTGTAGCTGTGATTTACTTTATAAGAGAGAGAGAGAGAGAGAGAGTTATTGAAAATTATGTGTAGAAAAAACGTTTTATCTGTACAAAAGTTTTGTTTTAATTCTTGCAAGTACCAAATCTAATTACTCCCATATGTTCAGGATTAGAAACAACCGTTCAAATAATATCAAGTTTAATTTCGTCCCATTTTCTTTCGAGATTTTA
>BOPN01000146.1:292500-295000 GCA_017312705.2 Penaeus japonicus
GATCAATCAACCCAATCTGGAAGCACATTTGAAAGTAAGGAGTCAGTACACGGCTACTACAAGATATACAGTGACTACTTCTGCATAGGTTTCATTGGCATGGATAAAAATAAATAGGGTAGCTAGGGAAGAAAGAATGAGAGAAAGAAAGGAAGGGAAGGAATGAAAGGAAAAAAGGATGATGAAGAAAAAAAAGAAGGGAAACAAGAAATTTCTTGCTTTCTGACAGAATTTAACAACCCAAGAACTATCTTTTTTTGTCAAAATGAGTCTCAGATGTAGAATCTGCTTAAAAAAAAATCAATGTTTATAAGGATTAAATGAGGATCCTTAACATTTTAACACATTACCCCTCACATTAGGATCCTTCACATTTTTCTTCTCTGTGGCTTAATATATTGAATATAAAAACCAAATCTATTATACAATTTTTTCCAATAAGAATGGGTCTCAACAATTAAAACACTTCTGCCTTGATATCATGTTCGTAAAGGCCATACACAAAACTCACCAACTCTAAATCTGGGTTGAAGCTTTCACTCTCCACGTTCAACATTGGCACGATTTTCTCCTTGATCTTCTTGGCTTCCTTCCCCGGGATGAAGATTCGGACCTTCATCTGCGCCCTCTGGATGGGGATCACCTGCAGGTTTCAAAATATTATGAAACTACTCTAGCCAAACTTGCCACACTTTTATTTCCAGTTTAAAATCATCTAATATCAAAGGATGCATTGAAAAGTTATTACTATTTGGTCTATTTAGTTTACAGACTGGTTTATTCGGTTCACTTACGCCAGCTAGTTGCTTGATGACGTCAAGAGCTTGCTGCTTGTTGTTACGTTTGGGGTTGACAGAAAAGTGCAGGTCCTTCATGGCACTCTCAATCATGGTGACTGTGTAAGGTGTCTTCGTTTCTGGATTTATGCACTTGTCTGAAAATAAGAAACAGTATGAAAAGGATATGCCACTTAAAAAGTATAGTGTCTTAAAATCATAAAATCTTATACCTTATCATGATGCAATCAACGCAATAACTTTACGTCAAAATGTTTGATAGAAGTTATTCAACACTGAAGGTGATAAAATATTATTATGCAAAAGGCGAGGAATCCCGCTTATACTAGTTTAACTGTCTATATTATCAAGCAGATGCCAAATATCATGAAATTCATCATTAAGGCCCTCTGTATTTGAACCAAGACTTTCAAACACCAAGAGTGTTGAACCATAATACATGCCTTTACACATATTTATTGATAATATCTAACAAGGTAAAATACTTGCCCTTCTTATTGGTAAACACAATCTCAGTCAACAAACTTTACCTGAAACAATGGAGGCAATTTCTTTCATGGATGTCCCCAGGTTTGCCTGCCGCTCTTTATCTGATACCTGCAACTCCCCCTTTTCTAAGATCTCCAAGCATATCTGCAAATATGTTCAAATATGACAATTGTTATCATCTTACTCTTTTCTTTGCTCTTAACTATTAACTTCTTTATATTCATACATACACACACACACACTGAGATATATGGACTTGGAAAGACTATCACTGTCTTCCACTTTTATATTTACAAAACAAAAAATATTAATTACTGCAAACACTAGGAAAATGGCTCCTAATCTACTGGCATTGCCTCTAGGGATACTTGTCTTGAAAGAAAAGAAGAAAAGAAGAAAAGGAGAGGAGGAGAGGAGAGGAGAGGAGAGGAGAGGAGAGAAGAGAAGAGAAGAGAAGAGAAGAGAAGAGAAAAGAGAAGAGGAGAAATGACGAAACGAGATGAGAAATGAGAAAAACGAGAAAAGATGAGAAGAGACAAGAAGAGATAAGACGAGCAAGATAAGACAAGAAGAAAAGAGATGAGACAAGATAAGGGAAGAGAAGAGAAAAGAAGGGAGAGAGTACCAGTAAATAGTATTGTGGGTACTATTTCAGTGATGTTTTTTGGGACAAACCATTAGGGATACTACTTGTAATTTTATATGTATATACATATACGAATAAGAATGAAATATGTTTATTCTTCTGATAGTTTTGGGCAACCTTACCTGTTTCTGATCTTCCGTCTTGAAACACTTGAGCAGCTCCTCCTTTTTAGCGACCTGCCCTTTTGAGACATTGGTGAAGACAGTCTCACTCTGCAGAACCTCATCCAGATCTTTCTCTCTGAAATGATACTGCCAATAAAAGCCTTTGCAAAGAAAGTGTGTGAAAGTTAATTCAGTGCTTATCATTAATTTATGAATCGACAATAACTTCCAAAGTCAAATTCAGTCATGTTATTCGTTACTTTCTAATAAAAAATACTATTGGAATTGGAAACAAATTATGGACAAAACAATTCATGAATATAAATTCTTAGAAAATAATGAATTAAATTGGTAAACTAAATATGTACATGCATATATATATTTGTGTGTGATGGGGAGTGGGGCTGTAAAGTTCATATATATTACTAAATATAGTAGTGGACAATAGTAACTGTCATACGGAT
>BOPN01000146.1:300000-320000 GCA_017312705.2 Penaeus japonicus
GGAACACAAATACAATTATGTGAAGAAAAAAAAAATCATCCTTTTTTGTGTTTGAATTATTTTGTTCATTGTCTCTAATCATGTCTTCTTTATAATAGTTGTTTTCAAGTTATTGACTTGAATACTTTTGCAGTGGGTCAAGTCAGATTTTTTCAGCTTCGGCAAGGGACACACATACATAAAGATAAAGCTATGAAAATAAGAGTATATGAAAAGAGATGCATATGTATACATTCATTCATTCATTTATTCATTCATTCACATTGGCAGACAGACAGACAGAGAGACATAAATATTTATTTATTTATTTGTATAAAGAAAAAGTAAGGTAATATATTTTTTGTGTGGATATGAATAGATATTTTGCATGATATAACTTGGCACACTGATGCCATAATTTCCTAGGTGAATAAATGACTTTTCCTTACACATTTTAAAGAATGGAAAATAGTGTGAAAAGTTTGTGACAGTTGTTGATTTACTGAACAGCTGTGTGTGTACAAGTATGCTTTTTCTCTGTGCAGGGCACAATGAAAGGACTCTTGCCTCAGCAAGTAAAAGATGCTAATGCTCAGTTGATTCTTGGAAATACCTACCATCTGGGAACTCGACCAGTAAGTTACTTAAAGGCCAATAGAACTAGATTAGTAATGGAAAATATTTTGAAAAATATAACTATATAGAACTTATGATTGAGAGTTAATCCATTGATTTATATAATATGATAAGAACCTGTTTGATTATTGTATTATCAATTTTTATCTTTGTCTCCCCAGGGCAAAGAGCTACTCAATAAGTTTGAAGGTCTTCACAATTTCATGCAATGGGATAGAGCGTTGCTTACTGACTCAGGTGGCTTTCAGATGGTTTCATTGTTAGAGCTTGCAGAAATTACTGAGGAAGGAGTGAAATTCAGATCTCCATATGATGGTTTGTATGTTTTATTTTTTTTAGTATCAGCTTTTGCAGTAGTTTCGGCAGCTTTATTAGAATGCACATTGAAAATGTATAAAGATATGAAGGGGATTCATATTCATTGTATTCTTCCACTTTCAGATACTTAGATATATATATACATACACATATGAGACTCTTGTTTTCAGTGTTCACCAAAGAAATTATGGGTTACCTCTAAAGAATCAATACTCTTTTCCTTTCTCAGATATTTGGTCCTCACAGTTTTTCAGCCACATGATCATTTGGGCTCAGGAGGCAAAAAACTTTTGGGTTTGGGCTACTCTTCAGGCTGGCCTCAGAAACCCACCTTTGCTGACTGTTTTTTCTCCTTTCTTCAGGGTCAGAATGCATGTTGACTCCAGAGGAAAGTATAGAAATCCAGAATGCTATTGGAGCAGATATAATGATGCAGCTTGATGATGTGGTAGATGTCAGGGAGACAGACTATGAACGTTTCAAAACGGCAACTTATCGGCAAGTATTACATTTAGGTAGTAGAATTCATTGTTGGGTCTAGGTTAGTGTTGCAAATTTTATTTGTTATAGGATTTATTATCCCATTTACAAGAGGAAAACCCTGAATCTTTATCTTCAACTTATAAGTAAAAGATGACATGAAAAGATGATGACTTAGTGATAAGTGTGCTCTACTGGATGGGCTTAAAACGAAGTAAATGAAAGAATAGCCGGTTTCAGTTGTTCAGGTCTTGGCTGTTTACAGTAAATATTCTTAAATATCTGAAGGAGAATATGAAGACACAGGTGATTTGTTAGCTTGCAGTAGACCTAATCTTGTATTTTATCAGTAAAAAATGCTAATTCAGTTGGCACTTTTCAGAACTACACGGTGGTTAGATCGATGCATGAAAGCAAACAAAAATCCTGACAGGCAGAATTTATTCCCCATCATCCAAGGCGGCATTTTTCCAGATTTACGGAAAATATCTTTAGAACAGCTGATAGCAAGGGATGCCCCAGGTTATGCAATTGGTGGTCTCAGGTAGGGAGTTAGATATTCAAGATTGCAATGGTTACAACACTGAAAATATTATTCGCCCATGTGATACACATATGTAGGTCTCATAATGATATGGTGCTATAAATGATAACTTTATACTTTAGAAAGTAAGTAGAATTTACTGAATATGATGAATACTCTGATTTCTTTATCTATAATGTTTTCTTGTTTTAATAGCGGAGGAGAAGATAAGAACAAATTTTGGCCAACTATTCACCTGTGTACAGACCATCTCCCAAAGAACAAACCTCGCTATTGCATGGGCGTTGGCTTTGCAGTCGACCTGGTTGTGTGTTGTGCCATGGGGGTGGATATGTTTGATTGTGTCTTTCCAACCAGAACTGCAGTAAGTTCTAATAACTTCAGCAAGATGCATAGGATATATCATATGATAACCTAAATATTGTATCACAAAGAGTATTCTTATAAGACATATTATTTAGCTAAATTTTTTTCCCTGACTATTTCAAGAAATCAGGAAAATGTAATTCTTTTCTTAATTACTTGTTTTTTTTTTATCAGAGGTTTGGATGTGCTCTTGTCGACAATGGCCAGATTAATTTAAAATCTCGTGAATTTATGAATGACTTCATCCCCATTGATGAAAAATGTGACTGCTCTACATGTCAGAACTACACTCGTGCTTATCTCCACACCATTGTCACAAAGGAAACTGTTGCCTGTCACCTCCTTTCTATTCATAACATTGCCTATCAGGTAAGTTGTGTGTTCATTAATATTTTTGATAATTGATTCATAGGTTTTGGTTTACATATATTCAATGCAGGTAGGTGAGGGGCAGAATGGGTCGGAAAGTAGAAGTGTGAGTCATACATTGCAGTATGTAACTAATCATTATTGAAGCCAATTAGGTACATGTGAACCAAATTGGGAAACTGTTTATTTTGCTTTAGTATTTTTAAGTGTAGTCAGCGATATATGTATTATATATACATGAATATGTATGTATATTCAGTGAAAGGAAACACAGCCACAATAAGAAGGAAATAATGAATTGGTTAGGTTAAGTTAACAAATTTGCACTGGTTGATGTCCTATCATGAGGTCGGAAAATATCTCTGGACCTGGGTACATCCTGAGATGTCATGCATTTTCTTGCAGAGTTCCTAGTGGGGCAGTTGTGACATACTGAAACGTCAGCAATAGAACGCTAGAGTGTTCTTGAATTTAATCATTTTTCATAATTATTTAGACTCTGTTACTTTAGTTTAGGTGTTTGAATATCATAAAATGTTATATAATATTTTAAAAAATCATATCACAAAAAACTTAATTTTTGCTTCATGATTGGTTGAATAAAAAGATCTGAGTCAAAAAACTATTATAAAATCAAATGTGATTGGCCAAGAAATAAAAGGAAAAAAATACTAATATAACATTACTTCTAATTTGTTGATTACCCGTGATGTTACGCCATATTATGTTACATTCTAAGATTAGCTTAGATTAGACAGACTAGATAACCTATCAAGGTTTTTTCTTTTCTTTTTTATGATAAGTAGCATAGTCTGACTGAATAGACACAATTTGTCATTATTCCTTCCGTATTGTGGCTGTATTTCATTTCATCTTTGTACAAACATTTTTTTTTTTTGTTCATGCACATACGCACATGCACACACACACCCTCACACACACAAAGCACACAGTCTTCTTTTGAACAGCAAAACAGTTCCTGGTATTGTAAAAGATATATTTGTTTAGGATAGAATTTGTAATTACTTGGAAACAGGAATGGGTCTTTGGGTTTGATATTAAATTCTTTGTTAACTTGGGATATATATGTTCTGTAAATACTAAATACTAATACTCAAGTGAAATAGAACATATGTAAACACAGTTTGCTTAGGGGGAAGTGAGGTGAGGCAACTGATATACTGAAACTACTCAACTAGCTCAACCTATGCTGTTGTTTCCCTGACGTGGGTTACTTAGGGGCTCTTTCTTTGTTTGTCTTTATTGTTTCTTTTCTTATCAGAGTTAGCCACCTCTATATATCTATTCACCACTTTATGTATCCATCTATCCCTAGGATTGCTTTACGCCAAATATCAAACCAGCCAAATATGGCTAGGCAACACCAACGGACATGCTGGCCTTATTAAGCCAACCACAGGAGCTTTACGCAACTACTCTTCATTTCTCAACTATTAATAAATTCTTATTAAATGAAGACTGTAATCCAATAATCTTGTTCTGCAAGGATAATAATCAATTATGTAGTTAGGGTTTCAATGGTGTAAGAATGGGGAGCAAAGAATTGTTCATGATACTTTGTGTGTGTGTGTGTGTGTGTGTGTGCAAGTTTGTGTGTTTATTTGTTTTGTTGTGGATGGCTGTTTATAATGTCATATGTTGTGTGTATCATCTTCACTGGAAGAAGATATTATTAGACTAAACTACTGTGGCATCCAACACAAATTTGGCATAAATAAGTCTGGAATAAAAAGATATTGCAATTTTGAATTTTGCAAGGCAAAATGAATATAAACCCTCTTCTCATAAACTCTATTTCCTTACAGATGAGATTGATGAAGAATATAAGGGAGAGCATAAAAAAAGATTGCTTTGTTGAGTTTGTGCAGGATTTCATGGCTGCATACTACAAAAACCAAGACTATCCTCAGTGGGTCACTGACTGTTTGGCAGCGGTCAACATAACCCTGAAAAAATAAGTAACTATGTATATGATCATGTATTTCCCTAATAAATAGCATAATGTTATATACATGCTCTTTTCCCAATAGTGATATCATAAAAGAAATAAGTTGGAATTTAAATTAATGTTAATAATTTACGAGTTGCAGTGACAGTACACAGAGAACGCCGTCAGCTGATTTAGAGGATCTGGAAGACAATGAAGACAGCCTCTGGGACCTGCGTTCTGATTTTGAGAAGCTAAGTCACACTGGCTACAGAAATGCCATTCTTGGGGACTTTGAAAAAGAAGAAGCCGAAGGAAGGTTGAAGGGATTCCAAAAAGCATTTCAACTCGAGTCCAACATTAACCCTACAAGTTTGCTATCCAGGATTGATGGGTTTCTTTTTGGATGCTTGATTAAATGCAATCTGAGTGAAGAGCAAGTTAAGGAAGTCTATAAGATTCAAGCTGAGATAAAGCAATCTTTAGAGTTGTATTACAAACCAAACAGTGAGTTGTTTGAGAAAATAATGACAGACAGTGATGATGTCAAAGGCATGTCTGCACATTGCTCAGATGAATGTGACTGTTCTTTAAATATTAGCAAAGTCGTAATAGAAGAAAAAGTAATGAGCATTGTTGATAGAACTAAAACATTCAGTAAAAGTGTTGGGTGGTCGTTGCCACCTAATATATAGTGTGAATTCCATTAAACCAATATTTAGATTGATGTAATGCTTACTGATCAAGAAAACATAAATGCTGATCAAGAATAGTCGTCGGAAGTTTTTATACATTTCCTAGACTTATTATGTATATATAGGTTAAAGTATTTTTTAATAAATTTGATTGACATGATATATGTTTTGTGTGTCTACTTTGTATAGATAGATTCAGACTATTCTTTGTTAATTTTGTAGATTTTTTTGCATTATATTATCTATGAATTTTTAAAATAAAGTCAAATACATGACCATAAAACTGAGAATGTTGTCGTCAGCAGATGACAGAATTGTTGTATGTCTTAATAAACCAGGTTTGTTAATTGCATATTTCCTTTTCCATTGGAGAGTAAATGAATGCAGTAGTCAAAGTAAGATATGGAAGTAATGTTGTAGTATACATAATTAATGTCATAAGATAAGTCAGTGTGAATTAAGTATGAAGTTAAATAGATTTTTCATACCATAACTTTTAGTGACCATTACCTGTATAGGTCACAAAAAGAAAAATAGTATTATATAAGAATTAAGGTCTATATTGAAGCATATATATACATATATATATATATACATGTATATATATATATATATATATATATATATATATATATATATATATATATATATATATATATATATATATATATATATATATATATATATAAACATATATATATACATATATATATATATATATATATATATATATATATATATATACATATATATATATATATATATATATATATATATATATATATATATATATATATATATATATATATATATATATATATATATATATATATATATATATATATATATATATATATACATACATATATATACATATACATACAGATATACATACATATATACATATATACATATATATATATGCATACGCATAAAGCACCATAATAGCAATGGGAAAAATATATGAAAACATAAGTCTTGGTTGGAAAATGAATTGCATAGTGCATATTGAAAAGGGAGCAATGATTGAAACCTTATTAACCCTATGACGACGGTGCGTCACACTCGTGTGACACAGCCAAACTCCCGATGCCGGGGCGTCATGCCAGTGTGACGATTTCAATGCAATATTGCAATCGCCCGGCATAGGGGTCTTCGCGTAGCGAGTGCCCCGTCGGGAAAGGGTTAACCCATTCACGATGGGACATATTTTCACCTACTCCTGCTCATGCCAGGAAGATAACTAGCGAGCGATGCTTCGTGCTGTTTTTTTTTCTCAATAAATAGGATCGTACTGATCCTCTCAGAGCATTTTTCACCCACCCTATTCTTATGGGTTTCATGAATGCGTCTACAATGTAAAGGCATGTAAAAATATTGCCATATTCAGAGGAGTTATTTTAGTTGAAAAACATGTTACAGTAATGCCTTTTTAGTGAAAGTGGAAGCAATCTTTTAGTGGGGCATCAAAAAACGTTTTATACTTTTTTATTTTAACAAAACGAAAAGAAGAGCAATATAAATAGACATACACGTACATATGAGTATGTACATGAACCTTGTGACGTGACATGACGTGATATCACGGGTAATCAACAAATTAGAAGTAGTATTGTATTAGTCATTTTTTACTTTATTTTATTTCTTGGCCAAGAGCATTTGATTTTACTATAGTTTTTCGACTCCGATCTTTTTATTTAACCGAACAAGAAGCAGAAATTACCATGATGTCATCATTATCATGTAGTTTTCTGTGATGTAATTTTTTAAACGTTATATCTCATTTTATGAGACTCAAACACCTAAACTAAAGTAACAGAGTCTAAGAAATTATGTAAAATGATTATATTTGAGAACAATCTAGCGATCTATTGCTGACATTTCAGCACGTCACAACTGCCCCTCCTGGAACTCAGCGAGAAAATGCATGTCTCAGGATGTCACCCAGGTCAGGAGATATTTTTGGACCACATGATAAAACGTCAACCGGCGTGAATGGGTTAACAATACCCACATATGCAGCTTAAAGGTTAGTGTACATAAATTATGAGATTGACAGTTATCATACATGATATGCATGGAGTAAAAGTTCACAAAATGTCAAACATGAAAATAACCCCAAAACAGGAAACAGTAACATATGTACTAATACAAACACACACAGAGAAAGAAGTTGATGAATGATTACCATTCTAACACCTTTCGAACCATGATTCTATTGAAATGAAAAGTTGCAAACCCTAGTAGGTGTAGAATACAAGAAGATAAGAAAAGAAAAGTATACAGATATTTGACAATAGATACCTATATAAAAGAACACTACAATAAAGAAATAAATAAATCAACAACCTAAAAAACCCTGCATGCCAAAATACTTTTTCACTTTGACAAGGTGCAGGCCATCCTCCCATACATTTAGTGTAATGCATACCAAACCAGACTATGAAATGAAAGTTTATTCTTCAAGAAATATAACCCCATAAAAACAAATTCAATACCCATTGGAACATTAAGATTATATTTAGGTATCAAATCAAATTAACTGAATTATTTGTAGATAATGGTACCATGGGAATAAAGATATAGCTATTATACTTAATACGCATACAAAGAACACTTACAGATCTCTGCTTTAGCCTCAGAATAAGCAAGTCACAGGCATAAAACAATGTCTGAATCACACAGTGACATAAAGTCACTCACAAGAGAACATCTAAGCAACACAAAGAATAAGTGGCAAGTGTCAGAGATGACAATCTGCACTCCCCTACGCATGCATACACACACATCACCTCAGATAAAAAAACAAGTTACTATTGCAAGGATTAACACTGGCCATGACATAATATCCTTTACTATGTCATGGTAAAAGAAGAGACTCCTGAAAGTGTGGAACAATGTCAGAGAATCTAAAGAGACACATATGACATATTGAAAAATTACATCCATATCTGGCATTGTCATATGTCTATTTTACTCACTCGTTATTGTCTGTTTATTCAACCCTGGATTAATCAATGAGAAAGCACTACCAAAGATGTAGCCTTAAATTTTGAGGAATTGCAGATTTATAGAAAATGTTAATTATCAGTCCTCTATATTACTTCCAATAAACCCCCTTTAGGCTCTCAGTGTTATCTAAAATCTGATATACACAAATGGTACCTCATTGAATGGGCTAAACCAACAAGTTTATTACCTGCTCTGTAAATCTGTAAAGTCCATTTATACTGTGCCTTTCCAATTTTGATATAATTTGATATAAGAGTAACAAAAAAAGCTATAACAACATTAGCAGTAATACTAGTGCTTCCATATATTGTAACAAGCAAGAAACATTTTTACTTTAAAATCCAATAGATTCAGAGGGTTGCAATACTTAAAATCCTAGAAATTGAACCCTGGATATCCATTGCTCATGTGATATCACATGGCAATCATTTCCAATTGCTTGCTACTCTGGACTGATATGAGATAAATGACAGTGGTAACAAAAGGAAAAAATATTAAAGACAGGTACATCGGTATCTGTACATTTTCCTTAGATTTCCAAGGAAATTTCCAGTAGTGATGTATGATATATAAGCAAATTAAGGAAAAGAGCATTTAATTTGTATGACTTATTATGTCCATTACAAAAATTGTAGGGAACATTTCTGGGAACAGACTATATCTTTTTAAAGGAAAATGGTTTCCAAACAGCATTCCTTACAGTTCACTGAGCTTGGACATTTCTCTGACCTTGGTGAAATGCAGAAGGAGTGCCTAAGAAAGGTGGCTGTGTCCCATTGTGGTGCCAGACACAATGCCTATAAGAGCATATTTTGAATGTCCAGTGTCCAAGACTAAAAGACCTACTAGTCTTGTTTGGGTAGAAAGGAAATGCAATGCAAAATTCACATATTTATTTATACATCATATAAATCCTTAGATTCATACTTCAGACTTACAGAACTTATATACAGTTGACTTTATAAGTGCTTGCTAATAGTGCTTTCAGCAATGCTTTCACCAGACCCTATCATACAGTAAAGACTGAAAGGTTCCATTTGAAGTTCTTACAGCCTCACTTCAATTTTTTAGGTAGGATAATTAAGTAGTTTATGGTAAGTACTTTGAAATAATTTTAATAATTTGAGGTATTGTTCTTTCTTTTAAGTGATTCAACGTGTATCTTCTATGTTACAACAAAGCAGATGCCTATGGGAAAACGTATGGAACTGGATGAAATACATTGGTTACTTAAAAAGACAGTGCAGGAGAGAAATTAACTTCACCCTATTAAGAAAGATAAAACAACAACTTAAATATGTGTTTCTAGAAGGTGTTTATGAGCAGAAACTGTGCATAAAAGGTGTTTCTTAGTGAAAGAATGGAGAATCGTTTCCATACACTTTATCCTTCAAAATTTCTCAAAAGGAAGAAAAGCCAGGCAAATTTTCAACCCCGTTCAATTTCTGTGGCAATTGCAAAGGTACCAAAACATATCTTTGATTGGATGCTAAATTCATTGTACTGTACAAGGAAAATTATGCTTCTAGGCCACTCCACATATTTTTTAACCACTGGCAATGTAGAAATAAAGTATTTACATTCAGAAATAAATTTTGATCTTGTCACTTCTTAAGCCTCTCCTTTTTAACCAAAGTACAGATTATTGTTTCTCTGCAACAGACAATTACATCTATCAGTGGTGTATCTTTTTCATGGTGTTTTTGTTTCTGATCTTGCAACTAATATATATATATATATATATATTCATATTTGCAGTGCTCTCTGCTTCAAGTAATGCTTCTAGAGATGTAGGATTTTTAGTGTTTTCTGATTTATATGGTAAGGTTGCATTCAAAGTATCGTTACTTGTAGCTGAAAGTTTAGACTCGATTTTAGATAAAAGTGACCGAATATATGCATATTTTGTTTCATTTATGATAGGACTTATGATTGATGGTGGTTCGGGTTTCATAATTCTAGGACTCTTTGTTAACAATTGATTCATGTCATCAGTATATTCATCTAATCTTAAATAGGGTCAACCAGTACTGGTAACATGTCTCCTCATAGTCCCCTTAGCGATATTTATGGAATATATATATATATATGTATATGTATATGTATATGTATATGTATATGTATATGTATATGTATATGTATATGTATATGTATATGTATATGTATATGTATATGTATATATGTATATGTATATATGTATATGTATATGTATATGTATATGTATATGTATATGTATATGTATATGTATATATGTATATGTGTATATGTGTATATGTGTATATGTGTATATGTATATATGTATATATATGTATATATATGTATATATATATGTATATATATATATATATATATATATGTATATATATATATATATATATATATATATATATATATATATATATATATATATATATATATATATATATATATATATATATATATATATATATATATATACACACACACATATGTAGTAAAAAAAAATGTAATTTGTAACTGGAGAAACCTTTTTCAATATTATCTCTGATAGAACATGATTTGCACACACCAGCGTCCTTGTATTAATTCATTCAAAAATATGCTACTGTATTACAAAATAAAAATTCAGAGTTCTCAAACATGGATTGGAGGGTGTGAGTATAAATGTTTAAAGCTCAGCCATACCTAACCGGCCCTCACAGTTACAGTGAAGACCAACATGAAACTGACAGCTTCACGAAACATCAACATTTCAAACTTTGGCATATACATTTAATAGGGCAAGTATATGTTTTACACCTACTGGTAATGCTTAATACTGAACAGCTACAGTTTTGCATTTGAATTACATTAATTTAAGGAGCCTTCTCTCTTCCATCTGAACTCTTAAACTGATGTACCAATGAGACTGATTATGCGCCACAAGCCGTTACCTCAGAATGGTGAGACATAAAAAAAAAAAAACACTTACCTACTTCTGGACAATATCCAAGCCAAATATTTAAAGTTTCCATCACACAAACATTTGCACACTGCCTAAGCCATGAAAACAAAGTCATAAATTACATTATACAAAACTACTCTATACTTTTTGGCTGACAAGTACTTATTATAAGTACTACTATTTGCTTGGCAGAAGAATTTCAACTTGCTGCCAGTGAGACAATGCCCTGGAATGGTGACATTATCCAAGATCAGGACCTGACATAAAAAACAGACTGACAGGTAACAGGGCAGGAGGATCAGTGATGGTTGTCACTTTCATAAAAGTTTGTCATAAAATAACACGTTTAAACAATGCACAGTTAAAAGTTTGACCCCACGTATAAAGATAAAAGTGTTCTAAAAATGTTCCATGTGTTGACTGATATGTTGAGTACTGAGCCAGAAGCTACATATGATGTTAGTTAGAAATATATAACTGATTATCTTGATCCTGTACAAATTCATTTCTACTCCTATACATGAATACAAGTATCTCAATATAATTAAATAGCACAAGTATCTTTTGAGACAGAAACAAATGAAATGCCACAAACAGGAACTATTACAATATAAATACTGTACATCACCTCAAACAAACAATTTCTACACGCAAGTCTCTCTCTTGGGATTTGATTCTGAGTTTTGTTCAGTATTTCTATCATTGTCAATCTCACCTTTTTCATTATCATTATTGTCATTATCATTCATGTTTTCTCTCTTATCATTATTTTCGCTATTTTCTTTGTCACTAAACTCTCTATCATCATCACATTTTTCACCATTTCTTAAAACTGTTTCGACAGAACTGGTAGTTAGGTAAAAGATAGAATTCCCAGATGAATCAGCTGTGTTTGCTTCTGGAGTGCAAGAGTCAATCAATTCAGGGGTGCAAGAGCCAGTCACTTCCGGAGTGCAAGAATCAATCATTTCTGAACCACAAGAATTACTTACTTCTGGACTACAAGACTCATTCACCTCCTGGGAACAGGAATAGTTTGCTTCTGGATAACTTGACTCACTTGTATCTGGATAATAGAAGTCATTCAGATCTTTATGGGAGCCACTAACATTTGAATTGGTATCTTGTACAACTGCAGCATTTGGTACAGAATTTTCATCATTATATACATACTGATCATATTCTGAAAGATGGTTTGTGGACAGAGGCATCCCATCTTTGGGTGTGCTATGTATTGGCCCACTGTTGGCGAGCTCTTGTTCATATGGTGGTCTTCCTGGTGAACCGAGGAGTCCTGAATCCAAAGAACCACTGTCTGGAGTGTTTTGATGGAGTCGATGCAATGGTGAATCATATGGGGAGTCCGATATATTAACACTTCCACGAGGACTAGTGCCAACAGCAGGATCCACACTGGCACCTCCCACACTAGTTCCACCATCACTACTCTGACTCCCACAAAGATCACCTCTAGTTCCACAGGCTCCATCACACATACTTGAATTTTCACATCCACTAACTTCACAAACACTTACTCGCTCTTCTCCACCGCCATCACACCAGTAAACCTCACCACATTCACTATCCCAAGCCACACAATCCACTTCCTCACCATGGTTCACTCCACAACACATTCCCACTTCATCTAGATTTGGAGAATAGCTATGGCCATTAGCTTTGTCTGGTCTAGCTCTTCCACCATGTTTATTCCCAGGCAGTCCTGCATTCATAACATGAGGCCAAGTCATGTCAATGCACAGCATTTCTCCTGCTTGTTCTGTAGGCAGAACTGAGTTGAGAGACTCAAGGCCAGCTTGGAGAGTAGCTCTTTGGGTGCTGGGTGGAGAAATAGCATGAACATGTTGTGGGTATGACATGAACTGGTGAGGACCTCCATCCTTTTCTGATTCTGAAGACTGCAGGCCATGCTCTCCAGAGGGAAGGTGATTTATAATAATAGGCGAGGTATTATCTTCCGTCCAGTCATCTTTCTCATCATGTGCACAATTGCCCCTTGGTCTTGGTGGTTTCCGCCTCGGTTTACACCTAGGTCTATCCCTTCCTGAACGATGTTTATGGTGCCTGCCAATGCGGGAATGATCAGTGCCCCTTGATAATCCTGTTATATCTGATCTCTCTGTTAAGTCTGAATTGAATGAATTTCTATTTCTATGTGCATGTGCTTCTCCATCTAAATGTGGTTGATGATGTCTGGGGTTATGATACTGAACTAGCTGCTGTGTCATTGGCGACACTTGACCTAAGATTGGATAACTGAACAATTGCTGCTGCTCTAACTGCTCTTGAGGCATAAAGTGTAGTTGTTCAAGGGCAGAGCTTTGGCTAGTAGCCTGTGATGTTAAATGTCCCTCTTCAACAATGCTTGGGAAGGAGCCACCCCTTCTCATGGGGCTAAGAGGTTCTTCCATAAATGCTCGAGGCTTGCGTGGTATGGTTGACCATCCTCTATCTATTTCAATAGGCCTCTCATGTGGCATTGTGGGGTAAAGATCAGTAATCTTGTTATCTGTACTACTTGGACCTAAAACGCACAAAACTTCTGGGGTTGGATCTTTATTGGCATGTTTTCCTCCCCCCTTCTGGAATTCAGTTGGTATATAACCATACATAGAATCTACATGTATATTAGTGTTGTTTACCTTACTTGAAGCACCGAGACAAGATGGGTCAAAATTTGAATTGCTAGATTCAGAATTAATAGCTCTGGACATTTTGGGTTTATAGACAGTAGAATTGCAATCACTGTCAGTCCTATTTATCTCCAAATTGTTCTGCTTCACCATCTGTTTTAAACGCTGCTTCTGGAAGAACCTTTTTGCAACACCCACTTGCTTGGGATTATAAAAAATTTCTGGTGCATAGTGGAGATCATTTGTCATGGCGCCAAAACTGAGCAACTGTAAATTGTTTGTTGCTTTGTTTAGGCTCTCTGGCTTATTAGACGTCAAAATACTGTGTGACACGGAGGAGGATTTGTTTGTTTGGTGAGTGTGTGAAGACTCCAGGCTGTGCGTGCTAGGTGCACCAACCGGGCCACGTGGCTGATTGTTGGATGGCATCACATGGTTAGCACCAGTATTATTGGCAGGAGTTGTCAAATGTGCTTCTTCTTCTTCTTTTCTCTGAGGACTGAATGCACAGCTGCACTCACGCCAAGCCTCCCAGACATCATTCCGGCTAAAGCAAAAGAAGACAAAAATAAATATACCCAGACTGCTAGCACATATAGCATAAATGATGCTGAAGATAGTTGTGTGGTGAGGGATAACTGATGCAAATGGAGCTGCTGTTGTAATTGCAGCAGCAGCCCAGGTGAGAATAAAAAGCAGAAGTGTAACTACATGAGCCCTCAACTGAGTCAGTGGACTATGCTGCCCATCTGATACACTAACAGTTGTATCATGAGAGGCAATACTCATTTCCTCTTCACCAGGTCCATTAACATTCTCAGAATTGGGTGAATTAGCATCTAAGAGCTCTAGCTCTGTTGTTTCTGTTGCCCCAGTCCCTTCAGCATAGTTTGCTCTAAGAGATCGCAACATGCAGTGAGTTAGTAGGAAGAAAGTAGAAAGAATAAAGGCCAGGGCAGCTGTAGGAGCATAAAATGCCCCCAGACTAGGCCCCCATGCTAAAAAGCAGTAGCTGTAGCCTGCATACTGCTGAAGGTTGACAGCTGCTGAAATACCACAGAGTATGAGCGCAATTCCCCATCCTACAAGATAAAACCGTAACATTGGTTTTGGTGGAAGTGGTATGTCTGGGGGCGGTTCCTCTATTGGCACAGGAGGCCGTAAAGCTTTAGTGACTTTTTTATACAAGTTTGTGACAGTCACAATGATCCACAAAAGGACACATGTTGTTAGGTAATGAAGTGCAACACCAATACCTTGACACAACTGTTGATTTTCAGTCTGGTAAACTCCAACAGTAAACATTGTTACCAATAACAGGAGAGCAATCCAAGTGTTCATTAATGAATGCTTGTTTTTATTCATGGTTGCAATCCGATGATGGTGAGCTGCCCAAGTAACAATAGATGCCATCAAGAATAAAATACACACAGCACTGCCAACATACACACCAGGAGCACTCAGCCTGAACTCAGCTCCTCTGGCCCCTGCCTGATTTCTGTGTAAAGCTGCCATGTCCTGTAAGAGTCCAAAATGGGCTAATCTATCACAGTGGAATACAATCAGCGAGTTGTGCATACGAACAATTTTACAACCCTCACTGGTCCAGTTACCATGCTTACCAGTAACATTTTCTTTCCACCAAACTGGCATAATATTATGACTATAAATAGCTGACCGCAGAGTGATGTAAACTCCGTCCTCCAATAACATTTCTTCCACTTGGTTGCCTATCCTAGCACCTATAACTGGTGAAGTCACCTCCCAGGTATTAGACCCTCCAGATAACACTCTAGGAAACAGATTAGCTGTATCATAAACAAAGAACTGGAGCTGCACTGTGTTTGCTGCTGCTGCAGGATTTTCTTCCTCAGATCCATTGCCTGTCTTGAGCATCTCTTTGGAGAAGAGGCTGGATGGGACTTGGATCTGGGCATCCAGAATTTCATCCTCACTACTGAAATGGGATAGATGAAATAAAATCATGATTTTTTTTTTTTTTACAGTAAAATCATATTTTCTCATTTCACACATACAAAACTAGTAAATATGAATCAAACATATCATGCTATTCAACATTGATAAATCTATATCTAATTATAACAAAAGTTAGATAATACATACTTATATAGCTTGGAGTAATTATTTGTATTGCACCGGAAAAGTCTTTCTGTTGAGTGCAAGCTGCGCCTATACCAGTTGCAGGTGAGACCAGAGAAGCTTTCTGGCTGCCTATTGAACTGATGCATCTCCAAGTGGGGTGTAGCTGCTCTAGTTAGTGTGGGAGAGGATGTGGCAATATCCCACAAACAGTTCAGCAGTCTCCGGCAAGATCCATCTAATAATTCTGCTCTGTTAAGCAACTCTGCCAAAGAGAAGTTTGAATTGTAAATTAGATCCTAAAAGTCATTGCAATTTCTTTACAGACTATGATAGTACCCAAACAAACCTATAGTCAGTTCTGGCTAATTTCTGGCCACAATCATGGCACATTCTTTACACTTACACTCACTTGCCCCTTTCATACTTAAGTAAGGCTATCTCCATAATATACTACCCAATAATAGTTCAAAATAATTTCTGCAATTGTCATAAAATCCCTGAATCTTGTAACCATGAAAACATTTCTAAAGCCAAGTACTGATGAAGATGGTGAAAAAAAGAAAAGAAGAACAACAAGAAGAATAATTTTACTTCAAAAATTTTACTACAGCTACAAACCTCTTGTTGCTGCCATTGAGGAACTGATGATATCAATCAACTTTGTGGCAGTTTCCTTTGCCCCGCTGAGTGTAGCTTGGAGGCTTGTGTACTGTTCTACTGTCTGTGCTAAGAACACTATATCCATGGCATCCCTCAAGATCTTTCTGTCACGAGTAAAGTTACGTAGACTCCTAATGCTGTCAACAAGTGTGGTCTTGCTTGCTGAGATGTTTGTGGATGCAAACTGCTCTAGTATCTTTGTTGTCTCTGAGACAAAAGGGCAGTCAGATGTATCTAGCTCATGCCAAAAACCCTCATTGGCGCAAGTGTGTTTTGCAACTCGCATAGCCGGAAATGGTGACGAAGCCAATCTGCCAGAGAACTTGGCTTCCCTATGGTGTGTAGGCAATATCCCTGCACAATCCAACTCAACGGTGACCCCAGCTACTGTTCTAGGCCACACATACGACCCACGGTTATTGCTTGTCACTGAAAATTACAATAGCACATCCATTACTTTTTAAATTACATTATATCACCATGCTATGTTTGTTTAATATCTGCATTTCCAAATCATGTCCATTCAAATGTTAAAAAAAAGAGTTAAATACTTGCTCCATCAGTAAGTAATGACAAGAACTGTGACTCATTGTCGATCACTTACCATTGGTAGGGCAGTATTTGGTGTCATGAGCAATGACGTATATACTGACAGTACGAGTATGGTTGCCCTTCTCACCCTGTACCAGGCAAGACCACTCTCCACTGTGTGTGTTATTTAGCTCGTGTATTTCAACCATGCTGTGGGAAGCATAAATGGTCTTATTATATGGTTTCATGCAATTTTATGTAACCTTTTATATATTCTTTAAAGAACATCATGGCAAGTCATTAAGGGGTTATAAATCTGAGATTATAAACCATTCAGTTAAATTTTCAAACCCTCATTTTGCAGAGAAGACAAACCTTTCGATAGCATCTGGTAAATAGGTTGTTTTGAAGGTCGCTCCGCCACGCTGCTGGTGTTGGTGGTGTGGCTCCAGGTAGTAAGTGTAATTGCTGGAGCCCTCCAGGTGCCGGGCCTGGAAGTGGGCATCACCGCGTGCCCACCATACGCGGTGGCTGTCCTCTGCGCTCGTCACTCGACACCGGAGGCGGAGCGAGTCCCCGGCAAACACGACCTGGTCGAGCGTCGGTTCCAGCTCCACCACAGATAGACCTGGACCATCTGTTGACGGGGAAAATATGTTGGTAATTTCGATCTCGTAAAGATCAACATTATTTCACCTAGGTGAAAAAATGTATTCATTTTAGAAAAAAAAATCATATTGTACACTGGCATGTTCAAAGATCATATAACTGATCAGAAAAGGCTAGCAACAATTCAAAATCTATTCCTGTCCCATATTGCATTGTAACACAACTAAATGTTATGTAGAGGAGTAGGTCCATCTATGTATATAAGTTATTGCGTGTACTACACAACGTGAACGTGTCTACACGCGTCCACGTCTACGCAGTCCTCGATCCTACACGGGGAACCTAGTGACGTCCTGTCCTCCATCCCCGCGGAGAGGGAAGTCGCATAAACTTACGGCACTGGAAGTTCTCCGGCTGCAACTTCTTGAACTGCGTGCCGTTGAATTCCCGCGGCCGGAAGCACTTGGTGCCGACCGTGACCCGCACCCGCTTCGCCGCCGTCGCCTCCGCCAGCCAGCGCAGCCCGCAGTCGCACACGAGCTCCGTCACGGACAGGTCGCTGCAAGTGAGACGAATGTCGTTAGCAGTCTTCACTTCAAAGAGGTTCCGGCATGAATGGTGCTAGGAAAACTAGCTCGACTAAGTCAGTTTAATGGTAACAGTAAAAATAATAAAGAGGATGGTAAGAGTAATAATAATGATGATGGGAATAATCATCACCGTCATCATAGTGATAATAGTAATAATAATAAAACAAACTTTCACTGGCATTCCCACGAATCCCTTCTCACGTCAACCTTGAATGTCAGCAAAGGGCAAGAATTAAATCCAAATTTTCTTCCAGTAACAAAGTGATTAAATCGTATACCTGTAGGAGGAGGAGGAGGAGGAGGAGGAGGAGGAGGAGGAGGAGGAGAGGAGACTAAGTACAAAAGGCATTACCAAGAACTCGAGGATCACTTCATTTTGTTATAAAATTATAAGCACTTTGATTCCAATGGCTTTATTCCCTGCGATTACCCATTTTACCCCTCTCTTCCTCTTCCTCTTCCTCTTCTTTTCCCTTTCCCCCTTTCATCCCCCTCTCCCCCCCTACCTCCCCCTTCTTCTTCCTCTCCCTCTCCCTTCATTCCCCTCCCCTTTCCTCCCCTCTCCCCCTTTCACCCCCCCTCCCTTTTCCTTCCCTTTCCCCCGTACCTCTCCCCTCGATCTCCCCCTTGTTCTCCTTCTCCCTCTCCCTCTCCCTCTCCCCGAAATCAATCGCGTGGCACCTCTCGGCCGCCGCAGCCGCCGCCACTCGATTAATTTTCTCCGCAAATGATGTCTCTATCAAGTTCCGGACATTAAAGATGATGGAGCCACTTCTCTCCCTCGCATTCACTTCAGGTACCCATTCATATCGACAGCTCGGCCACTTCATTATGCGGGATGGCATCCGCAATGATAATTATGATAGCTCCCCAACCAGTATCTCAGTCGCGCTCTTGCTTTCGCTCTCGCTCTCTCACTCCCACTCCCACTCTCACTCTCACTCTCACTCTCACTCTCACTCTCACTCTCACTCTCACTCTCACTCTCACTCTCACTCTCACTCTCACTCTCACTCTCACTCTCACTCTCTCTCTCTCTCTCTCTCTCTCTCTCTCTCTCTCTCTCTCTCTCTCTATCTCTCTCTCTGTTTAGTCTTTCCTGTCCCTTTTCCCCCCCCCCCCCCATCTCTCTCTCTCTCTCTCTGTCTCTTTCGGCATCTCTCTCTCTCTCTGTCTCTTTCTCTCTCTCTCTCTCTCTCTCTCTCTCTCTCTCTCTCTCTCTCTCTCTCTCTCTCTCTCTCTCTCTCTCTCTCGCTCTCGCTCTCGCTCTCGCTCTTTCCTTTCTTTTTGTCTCGCTATTGCTATCGTTCTCTCTCTTTCTTCCATCTTCATCCTCCCCTCTCCCCTCCCTTGCTATTCTTTTCATTCATTTTACGCCCTTTATACTATCGTCCTCATAAGAGCTTGTGCCACGTCTGAAGACAATACCTGGAGCCCCACGGAACGAGAGAGCCACGCGCTGTTATATACACCCTGAGTTATGGCTCCTTTAGGGAAATAACTCGAGCATCCAGAATACCACGTGATTTATAAGCGTAGGCTACTCGGCGTCCATTTTCCTTCAGGTCGGGAAATGAAGTGACGCA
>BOPN01000146.1:325000-327442 GCA_017312705.2 Penaeus japonicus
CAAAAAGACAGAGAGAGAGAGATAGGCTGAGAGACAGACAGAGACAGAGACACAGCATGGATCCTAATGGATTTGCAATAGGCCCAGAAACACTGCATATATGGATGATCTAACACATAACACCGTATAAGGTCACGGCCCATGCGTCTCTGACCCTGGCGACACCAATGTTGGATCTGTTCAGTCAACCCAAAGAAAACATTGGTAAGATAACCACACACTGCAAGTCCATTTAAGGCCTGTCTCTGCGATGCAACGTAGAAGTGTTGGGCCCGGATTAAGAGGAGGGGTAATTCCTTCACTGATAATATGGGAGGCTTGTTTATGGTAGATTACTAAAGTATGGTTCCCTCTGAAAGGCCTAGCTCTATAAATATTCCGCAGACTCCTAAGAACGCAATTCCTCTATAATTTAAAGGTGTATGCAATACTGACTGCTACATTGGGGATACCTTATACCTTATACCTTATAACTAGGCACAGTAGGGGTGTTGACTTCAGAGTATTAAACAAGTCTTTCTCGACTGTGATTCAAGTCGATGTGGAAAGTTGAACTAAGAACATGTACAAAAAAAGGATCAATGCAATTTCCATAAAATACCTTATGCAATTATGTAATAATTAACCCCCACACACACTATATCAACTTAAAAAAAACTCGAATGCACTGCAACGGACTGCCATGAATTAGGACCCTACTCTAAGCTTGGTCTTGCGCACAGACGAGCCTTTAGGACCTCCCTCCGCGTCCATAAATACAGTCCAGCTGTCGCATCACAAAAGGAAAATGCGAAAGAATACAATCGGATACAGTCGGAGGCAGAAAGATTCTCTCCAAGAAAAGATATTTGTGAAAATTTATAAAAAATACAATTAGGCCAGTTTCCTAGGAATATGAGCGGTGACAGACAGTCTTACGGAAGCAAGCACACAAGCATGAAAAGACACAGATGCAGAATTAATAAATAAATATGAAAATATATATCTAATATATATATATATATATATATATATATATATATATATATATATGTATCTATGCATGTATGTATGTATGTATGTATGTATGTATGTATGCATGTATGTATATGTATGTATGTATGCATGTATGTATGTATGTATGTATATGTGTATGCATTTATGTATGTATACACGTAGGAATGCATATATGTATGTATATGTTTGTATGTATCTATTTATGTATGTGGCGTAATCTAGCACGGTTACTGCACTTGCAATCTCTGTGTTTCACTGTCTTCTGGCCAGTAGCTAATGCCATAGCAGTGCAACGAAGCACCAGATGATTTGTGCTTTGCGGGACTTAAAACCAGTTTGGCCAATTTGTGGATTCACGCATTTTCCTTTTATGAAGATTAGCTGTTGATTTGCCATGGCTAGATCTTAGCCTAAAAGCGCTTATTCCGTTTGTGATAAATGAGCGTTGTTTTAGCATTTCTTAATCTTGATCTGTTTGCTGTAATCCATTGCTTGCATGTTGCATATTAGACTGTGGAGAGTGGTTATGTTTGGTCATTTATTGATTCTTAGCCTTTTGGTGTTGTGTTTTGTCTCTGAAACTTTATTCTCCACTGGCATTAAATCATATCTTATCAGAAAAATAAATCGAATGAAGCTTTCTTTAATGTGTGATGTCATTCAGAATGTAACTTATCTAGTTTTGTATATTAGTATTTATATATTATACATTACGACTATGAGTTCTTACTCTCGTGAAAGACGACATAAACTACCTATTAATTTTACAGAACTTGAAATAGTTTTCGTGTTATTGTTGTTGTTATTTATCTGAATGTTTAGAAAGGACACACCCGAACACAATATTCTGCTATAAAAATGATGGAATAATTTATGACCCAAGACGTTCAAGTGAATGTTCATCTTTGCAAACTTTTTATTCTGCAATATTTTGTAATATGTCTACAGAATGTAAACTTTCGATCTAGGGTTACATCATTTTTATATATCTGCTGTCCAGTTGCAGTATGGTAGAACATGTTTTAGACGTTGCTTTAGGAGTGTTTTTCCATGAATATGCATTGATGTTGCTTACACACACAAACTCATACACACACACACACACACACACACACACATATATATATATATATATATATATATATATATATATATATATGTATGTATGCATGTATGTATGCATGTATGTATGTATGTATGTATGCATGTATGTATGTATGCATGTATGTATGTATGCATGTATGTGTATATATGTATGTATGTATGTATATATATATGTATATGTATATGTATATGTATATGTATATGTATATATATACATATACATATACATATATATATACACATTATATATATATATATATATATATATATATATATATATATATATATATATATATATACTGTATATATAAAATAAATAGAAATATATATATTTCTATATAT
>BOPN01000146.1:330042-337542 GCA_017312705.2 Penaeus japonicus
TAATTCCAGAGGGGCTTCCCCATGCACCGTTTTAAGGCAAAATCCTTTAATTTCAGTTAAAGCCTCTACTTAGTGTGTCTAGACAGGCTCATAATCTGCAATCATGTAAACGTTAATCATATACCCAATTAACACCAGGCAAGCGCCGGAGGGCATTAAACGTGATACCTGTAAATTGGATCACGACACACACACACACACACACACACACACACACACACACACACACACACACACAAAAGTACATCCATACATGCACAGGCTCAACTCACAGGTTCTTGAGACTTCCCAGCTCGTCGAGCAGACCCTCGTGCAGGCGCGCCAGGGGGTTTCGCCCTAATTTCCTGTGGGAGAAATCAATGGTTAACTCAACCAGCTATGCAAAGCCCGTTATGAAAACAAAAAGAGAAACGGTAACGCGCACACACATGTATTAAGTCACAGTCATAGTAAGAGCGTAAATAGAGTAACGTTACGGAGCTTTTCGCGGGTACCCTCTCCTCTGACGAGTAAGAGCTAAATTTTGGTTTTGCTCGTCTGCATGACCCGAGGAGGGCTCCGACACGTTACGGCTTTAATTACGTTCTTACTGGGGCTATGTTGTACTGCAAAACCCTTCATGCTTAGCACAAACGGGCGAAGCGGGCACCAGATGTGTATAGTAAAGTTTGAATATATATACCAATATATATCATATCTATAGCATATGTCAATTCCCATTAAGTAGGGAAATCAGATCGCGCCCATTTTAAATTAAATATTTATTCAAGCCTGACATCAGTAAGACATCATCTAAACCTTTCTTCAAGCAACAAAATGACGCCCATACACAAGCAAGCACCCAACCCCGAACCTTCCAGACAAGAGCATAATCTCAGGAAACACTTACAAGCGCAGGAGTTTGTGGAGTCCCGCCACCTGCGACGAGTTGAGGCTGACCAGGGCGTTGTTGCTGAGGTCCCTGCGGAAGAAGGAGACAGGCGTCAGGAAAAGGCGGAAGACGGAATCAGTAGAACGCAATCGCCTGTTAGGTATGCAGGCAGTGTAAACACGAGGCTGAAGAAAGCTAAGAAGGAGTCCGAATAAAGGGTAAGGAGGAAGGACACGAGGGAGGCTGACATCGAGGCTGTCCGCGCCCATCGCATCGGCTGTCGGAGGCGGCACAGGCAGCTTCTTCCAGATGTCGCTATCCATCCAGTCAGTCTTTCCTGACCCTTCCGCTCTCTCTCTCTCTCTCTCTCTCTCTCTCTCTCTCTCTCTCTCTCTCTCTCTCTCTCTCTCTCTCTCTCTCTCTCTCTCTCTCTCCCCTCCCCCTCCCTCTCACTTTTCCACATTCCCTCTTTCTCTCCCCCTTACTCCCTCTCTTTCTATCTCCCTCTCTCATCCCTTCCCCTCGTCTTCCCTCGCTTCCTCCTCCCTCCTTTTTCACTCCTCCTGAGCCCCTCTTCTTCCCTTCTTCCCCGCTTCCCCCCCCTTCCCCTCCCCCCCACCCCACCGGCGGGCTCCCCTCACCGGCGGTTCTCCCAAGCCTCTTAACTGATTAAGTCAACCCAGGAAACTTCTTAACTTCATCAGCGCTCCGGAATTTCCTCGCGGGTACGAACGCCTGGCCGCCGCCGCCGCCGCCGCCGCCTGTAATTCGGACCCGCACCAAAATATAGAAGGGGGGTTAGGGGGTGGGAGAGGGGCGGGGGAGGGGCGGGGCGGGTGGAATCCGGTCCAATAAACGGAACTCTGGCAGACTCATCGGCCCAAAATGATAAAACGAAGGAAGACTTCGGCAGACCAAGCTATATTTTTTTTCCGTTTTTATTCTATTTTATTCATTTATTCATTTATCCTATCCCCATTATCACATTACTGAGGGGAAAAGGGGCAAATTCACTGTAAACTCACTTCAATAAAATCTATACTTTAATAGTCAAAGGTAAGGTAACAGTAATAAAAAATAACTTTAGAAACGACATTTCTTTAAGCGAAAGGTATAGGAGAGTTAGTTAAAATTAAGAGAAGTATGAAAATTAATGTAAGTAAACTATATATTAATATTATCAATAATAATAACAATAACAATAATAATGATAAGAATAACAAGAACAATAATCATAATAATTATAATAATAGTAATAATTATAATAATAATTATAATAACAATATTGATAATAACAACAATAATGATAGTTATAATAGTAATTATAATAACAATAATATTAATGGTGTTGATGATGTTGAAAGTAATGAAAGGTTTAGTTAAAACCAAACAGAAAGGAATAATCGAGAAAGAAGATTTAAAGAAGAATAAAAGGATGAGGATGAGAACATATATATATATATATATATATATATATATATATATATATATATATATATATATATATATATATACATATATACATATATACATATATATATATATATATATATATATATATATATATATATATATATATATATATATATATATATATATATATACATATATATACATATATATATATATATATATATATATATATATATATATATATATATATAATATATGATGAAAAAATTATAATATATATAATTAATATATATATATATATATATATATATATATATATATATATATATATATTTATATATATACATATATACATATATATAAATATATATATATATATATATATATATATATATATATATATATATATATATTTATACATTCATATATTCATATACCATATACTTATATTCATATATATACATATCCATATACTTATGTTTATATATTCTTATATTTATATAGCTCTAAAGATATATATCTATATCTACATATCTATGTGAATATATATATATATATATATATATATATATATATATATATATATATATATATATAGATTGATATATATATATATAAATATATATATATATATATATATATATATATATATATATATATATATATATATATATATATATATTACTGCCCAATTCCCTACAGATAAAAAAAGATATCTATCGTGTCCATGCGAAAACGTCTACATTCGAATGCTAAAAGGGTAAAGCCCAAGCATTCACAAACACCATACGTACCACATCCTAAAACGCACCGCGCTTTAAACTTCACGATAGTATTTGCTGAAGTAAGTCCCTTTGTCTATAATAAAAAAACAATCTAGAGAACATTAAAAAAATCGTGGCCCTCATTCACAATTTGCGTTCACTTCGGCCGCATAAAAATATCAATGGCTTAACATCCGCGCCCGTTCCAGAAAAAGCCTCCTGCTTTTTTACTCGAAAATATATATAAAAAAAACAAACAAACGTAGAACTCGCGTTATAGTGTTAAAAGCTCTCCAATGCGATTACAAACAAGGGCAGATTTTGTTTTAATATATATAATAATGATTTGGATAATGATTTGGAGACTGACCACTTTTCATAAGAATAAGATATAGATAGATAAAAGGAAACGGAGGTGGACAACAATGATAACGACAACAGATAAGAAAAAACGAACAAATAATCTACTGCTGAGAGAATAAATTGTCGTAAAGACTGGCTCATGAAATTTGAATACTGTCAAACAAAGGGAAAATGTCAAAGGTCAAAGGTCATTACATTCCTAAACTACAAAAATAGCTTGGGGAGCACGACGAGTTGAAAAAAAACCCGGTTGCGCCCTGAACAAAATGACAGAGGGGGGGAGGGGGAGGGGGGCTGCAACGGGCGACGCTTCTCTCTTATTCTCTTCTTCTTCCAACCGAAGCCAAATGGAGGGACTCGAACCTCGAGGACACATAATACGGAGCCCTGCCTGTCCTCATCGACTTCCTCAAGACAAAAGAGTGAGCCCTGGGATGCCCCCCTCCCCCTCCCCCTTCCCTTTCCCCCGTTGAAGAATGCCTCGCCGTCTCGAGAACATTTCCTTACGCGATCCCTCCACGACGGAGGAGAGCGAGCGAGCAGGATGCCGCCCGCCTGACCTGAGGACATGCCTCGTCCTCTGGCATTACACCGGGAAGGGCCCCTTTATGCAGCAGAATTACACTGTCATGGAAAATTGGGAAAACATCCTTCCACGCAGATATGATCTCTGAAATGCCGGCGGTCTTTCAGGCTGGCCCGACGCCCTTTTTCACTGCCACACCGCCCGATCGCTTTCTAAATTGAAAAAAAAATCATGAACAGTCTGAATGTTTGAATTGCATTCGAAACAAAATTCTAAAAAAATAATCCTCACGAATTTCCCTGTTGGACGAATAATAGAAAAATGTATCGTTGTTTTAAAATCCAATTACGAACAGGTATATAATCAATATAATCTTAATAAAGATAGATGATGTAAATACGATATAAAAAAGGACAAAAAATGGACTGCGCTCATTCATATTACTGGATCAGCTTATCAGATTACATTTCAATTGCAAAATGCGCCAGATAATATGATGTAACATTATCACAATATTTCAGGTCAACAATAAAAGACTATTAAGTGGGTCGGCCATAATGAAGGTCAGTTTTACTTTAATCGTGTAGGTATAAAATATGATTTCTCTCTCTCTCTCTCTCTCTCTCTCTCTCTCTCTCTCTCACTTTTTCAATCTCCCTCTCTCACCTTATCTCCTTTTCTCACCCTCCCTCCACTCCTTACCCTCTCACCCTCGCTCTCACTCTCACTCTCACTCTCACCCTCGCTCTCACTCTCACTCTCACCCTCACTCTCTCCCTCTCCCTTCGTCACCCTTGCCCTCAACCTCTCCTTCCCTTGTTAGTGGAAGGCAAACAAGAAAGCATGACAGCCTAAGCATCGCTAACCCTCCCGCTGCCTGACCTCCCCCGTCCTGCTCCCACCACAATCCGCCAGCAGGAATAGGTGGGCGAGAATTATATCCCTCTGCCATCGATTGGCGGCCACTAATCACAGCTATTAAGCAGAAATAACAAGCTCGTGTCGGGACTGATGAGTTTAGATAAATATTTGTCCTAACGGAATGACTCTTCCCGATTCCATCGCGTCCGCGGCGCGAATCGGCTCGGCCTCGGTCCGGTCAAGAGAGAGAGAGAGAGAGAGAGAGAGAGAGAGAGAGAGAGAGAGAGAGAGAGAGAGAGAGAGAGAGAGAGAGAGAGAGAGAGAGAGAGAGAGAGAGAGAGAAGGAGGGAGAGAGAGAGAGAGAGAGAGAGAGAGAGAGAGAGAGAGAGGGAGGAAGAGAGAGAGAGTGAGAGAGAGAGAGATGGGGGAGGAAGGGAGGAAGGAAGAGAGGGAGAAAGAAAGGGAGGAAGAGAGAGAGAGAGAGAGAGAGAGAGAGAGAGAGAGAGAGAGAGAGAGAGAGAGAGATGGAGGAAGGAAGGGAGGAGGGAAGGGAGGAAGGGGAGAGAGAGAATGGTAGAGAGAGAAAGAGAGAGAGAGAGAGAGAGAGAGAGAGAGAGAGAGAGAGAGAGAGAGAGAGAGAGAGAGAGAGAGAGAGAGAGAGAGAGAGAGAAAGAAAGAAAGAAAGAAAGAAAGAAAGAAAGAAAGAAAGAAAGAAAGAAAGAAAGAAAAAAGAAAGAAAGAGAGCGTGTGTAATGCCCCCGTTCCTTCCCTCCCCTCCCCCCTTTTTCACTGCCACAAACTAAAAGTCTTGAGGGCACCGCCTCGACGATGAGCCCGATCTCGTCACCAGTGTCTTGCGGCCGACGACGCGAGGTGCCGCAAGAAGGCAAGAGGAGCGGCGACGCAACAGATGCGGCGGGGACAGCGACCCATGGCTGCCGCTCGGCCCACGGGACGCTGGAGGCCATCAGCCGAGGCTCTGGATTTTCATCAGTGGATTTTCATCAGGACGATTCCCCGCTCCCGCCACGGCAGGGGAGAGGAACCTCCCAACCCGCGCAGCGCCAGGGCAACCAACTCGAGTCACCCCTTTGGCCTCCCCCCCCCCATTCTGCTAACAAGTCTGGAGTAAACATAATTACTAGGATAAGCCAAAAGCTATAAATTATTCAGGGGAACTTTTGATCCTACGCATGATGAAGGGCCCTGGGCACAGGCAGTGCGGCCAGGCCTCGCTCCTTCCATTTAGCCGATTCCTCCCTTTCTTACTTCTCCTTTGAATTATTCCTCTGTTCCTGCTTCTCCGTCTGCATTCTTTCTTCTTTTTCCTTCTTCCCTTGTTCTCTCACCCCTACCCCTACCCCTACCCCCACTCCCACCCTCTCCCTCTTCGAATCGCCCACCACCTTCTCCTCACCAGCCAAGCAACACACGAGATGACCCAAAGAACACCAACCGGAAAAAGACACAGAAAAGGAGAGCTTAAAAAGAAGGAAAAGGAAGGGAGAGGGACAGCCAGAGAGAGCGCTGGATCCGGGCCTGACAAGCAATCTAATATGGTTAGGACGCGGGTCAATATCCGGGCTAAAAGCACCCAATAAAGAGCCGAGATGGTGTCCGTCCCAGGGCGACCTTGCGATGTTATTGTTTTGCGGTTGTAAACAAAGCAAGAAGTCGGGGAGGGGGAGAGGGGGAGAAGAGACGAGAGAGGAAGAGATGGAGAGGGGAGAGGATAGGAGGAGAGGGGAGAGGTGCAAGAGATGGAGAAGGGTGAGGAGAAAGGAGAGGAAAAGATAGAGAGGAGAGAGGTGCAAGAGATGGAGAGGGGAGAGGAAGAGATGGTGAGGGGAGAGGTAGAGATGGAAAGGAAAGAGGAGAAGAGGAGAGGTGAGGGGAGAGAAAGAGATGGAGAGAAAAGAGGAAGAGATGGTGAGGGGAGAGGAAGAGATGGAGAGGGGAGAGGAAGAGATAGAGAGGGGAGAGGAGATGAGAGGAGAGGGGAGAGAATGGGAGAGGAGAGGGGAGACGAGGAGATAATAAGGGGAGAGGAAGAGGGGATAGGGGAGAGGAGAGGAGAGGGGGAAGGAGAGGGGGAGGGGGAGAGGAAGAGAGAAGGAGAGAAGCAGAAGGAGCAGGAGAGGAGGAGAAAGAGGAAGAGAAAAGGAGAGGGGGATATGGGGGATGGAGAGGGAAGGGGGGAATAGGCGTCGGGAGAGAGATAGGTGGGGGGCAGACGCGAGGTGGATAGAAGAAAAGGAAAGATAGGAGAGTGGATAGACAGGGGAGAGGAAGACGGACAGGTGGGATGAGAGGAATGGAGAAGAAAGGGGAGAGAGGGAAATGTGGAGAACAGGGAAGAGTAGAGGAGGGGGGTGGGAAAGAAAGAGGTGAAGACGAGAGGAGTGGAGGGGAGGGGAGGGGATTGGAGGGAAGGGAAGGGGATGGGAGAGTGAGTGAGGAGAAAGAGTGAAGAAGGGAAAGACGAGAAGAGGGGAGGGGAAAGATGCAGAGGAGATAGAAATGGAGGAGAGAAGAGAGAGCAATGAAGAGAGGAGGAGGACAAGAAGAGGATATATATAGGTGAGCAAGGGGAAGTATACAGTTGAGAGAAAGAGAGAGAAAGAGAAAGAGAGGGAGAGGGAAAAGAGAGAAACATAGAGAGAGAGAGAGAGAGAGAGAAAGAGAAAAATAGAAAGAGAGAG
>BOPN01000146.1:339536-344536 GCA_017312705.2 Penaeus japonicus
CTCATAACTTCACATAATCCTCACTCACCTCCTCATTTCTCCCTCCTTTCTTCATGCAATCTGCTTTCCTCGTGCAATACAGACAATCCTCTTATCAGCTGCTGATCTCTGCTCTACCGCTCTGCTGAATATTTACATTTGTATAAGCAGCAGCAGTCATATGACCTACTTCATTTCCTTCTTCCTCTCTCTCTCTCTCTCTCTCTCTCTCTCTCTCTCTCTCTCTCTCTCTCTCGCGCTCGCTCTCTCTCTCTCTCTCTCTCTCTCTCTCTCTCTCTCTCTCTCTCTCTCTCTCTCTCTCTCTCTCTCTCTCTCTCTCTCTCTCTGCATGTATGCATGAATGCATATATAAATGTGTGTATGTGTATGTGTATGTGTATGTGTATGAGTGTGTGTATGTGTATGTGTATGTGTATGTGTAAGTATATGTATATATATATATATATATATGTGTATATGTATATATATATATATATATATATATATATATATTTAAGTATATATGCATACCCCACGCCTACATAAATGCAACGAAAGCAAGGCGGAGTGGGCCGCCCGTCAGCGGGGATCAAAGGGCGGCGCCCAGCGTTGCGTGGAGGACCCAAATGGAATCATCGCTCGACCCTTTTTCCTTTCCGCAACTAATCACAGCCATTCACCGACAGGCGCTGTGCATAGCAGTGCCAGGCGCTGACTGGGCACTGGGAGGGACGCGGACATTGTATATGCATATCTACATATACACACACATACACACAGACACACACACACATACACACACACGCCCAAACACACACACACATACATATACACACACACACACACACACACATATATATATATATATATATATATATATATATTATATTATATATATATTATATGTTATATATATGTATATATATATATATATATGGATACGTATGGGTCTGTGTATGTATGTATGTATGAATGTATGTATGTATGTATGTATGTATGTATGTGTGTATGTGTGTATGTGTGCATGTGTGCATGTATCTATGTATCTATGTATGTATGTATGAGAGAAACATAAGAAGTGAGGAATGAGCAAGCACAGGGAATGGGGAGTGGGTCGGATGAGGAATCACAAGGAATGGGGGGGGGGAGAAGAAGCATAGGAACCGGGGTGAAGAGTGGAGAGGAAGAGGAAGCACTAAGGGTGGTAGAGAGGGAGAGGAAGCACAGGGAGCAGGAAGAGAAGTAGGAGAATAAGCACAGGGAGTGGTAGAGAGGGAGATGAAGCACAGGAAGCGGGGGAGTGAAGTAGGAAAAGAAGCAAGGGGAGTGAAGTAGGAAGGGAGAGGAAGCACAGGGAGTGGTAGGAAGGGAGAGGAAAGCAGGGAATAGAGAGGGAGAGGAAGGGCAGGGAGTGGGTAGGGAGGAAGGGGAACCACGGAAAGAAAGAAAAAAATAGGAGCGGAAAGGCGAGAAAGGCAACACAGGGAATGGGGGATAGGGAGGGCGAGGAGGGGGGTAAGGCGGATGAATCTCCAATAAGTGCACAGATGGGGAGTGCGGAGGAAGAGATGGGAGGAGGGGGGGGGGGGTCGAGGGGGAAGGGGTGGAGGGATGGGAGGAGAGGGAGAAGAAAAAAGGAGAAGGAGGGAGGAGGAGGAGGAGGAGGTAGAGGTGGAGGAGATAGAGGAGGAGGAGGAGGAGGAGGAGGGTTGAGACAATCTATTTAAAGATCACGCAGGAAAGGGAGCAGGAGGAGGAGGATAAAGGACGGTCGTCACCCTCCTCCTCTTATATCTTTCCTTCACTTCCTTTCTTCTTCTTCTTCTTCTTCTTCTTCTTCTTCTTCTTCTTCTTCTTCTTCTTCTTCTTCTTCTTCTTCTTCTTCTTCTCAGCATCCCCTATTATCCCTTCATTTCACCTTTTCTCTCCTACCCTTTCCCCTCCTTTCCTATTCTCCCTCTTTCCATCTTTCCCCATTTTCCTTTCTTGCCCCTCCTCTTCTCCTTTCCTCTCTTTTTTCTTCTCCCCCTTCTCTTCTGTATTCTCTCCTTGACTCCCTTCCTCTCTCTCTCTGTTCCTGTGCTTCCACCGCCTCCTTCTCCTCCTCTTCCTTCCGCGTGCACGCCGATGTGCCTAAACGAGGACCGGGAGACTACTAATTACGAAAACAAACAAATAAACAACTTCTTAAAAAGGTCGTCTGAACATACAGAGAAACATACATAAAACGCATAGACGTACCAGTATGTTGTTTTTTTTACTAATGTTTGTCTACACACACACTAGCAAACATACAAGCACCATTACACACACACACACATAATAATAAACAAGCACGCCAATACTTCCACACATACAAGCAGAGTGACACACACCGCTAAAAAAAGGATAATTAAACATAAACAAAGTTAGTAAATAAACCAAAAAATTCAATCCAACTTTGCAGGCAACAACACAAGCCCAACACGTCACAACACGTTACAACACGACGACAACGACGCCGATGCTATTGCTGCCGCTTCTGCTGCCACGGCGGGTGTCAGCTAATTAAGGTCTCCTGTAACGCCCAGCGCCCTTAAAGATGAGGTCTTCTTGCTGGAGGCGGTGGAGGAGAGGGTAGGGAGGTGGAGGAGAAGGGTAGAAGGGAGATAAGGGCGGGAGGAGGGAGAAGTTTGGACGCTGCAAGAAGAAGGGGTAGAAGGGGTAGTGAGGGGGATGGGGGGGGGCTACCGTGTTATTTCCATCAAGCCGTAAACCTCTGGCCCACTAACAACTACATTAAAGGTGAAGAACACGCCCTAACTGTGCTACCCGGGTAAGCCTCCTCTCTTAGCACTTATCTTGGGATTCGCGCTCTATCTTTCTCTATCTCTCTCTCTCTCTCTCTCTCTCTCCTTCCCTCTTTCTATCTATCCTTGATGACTTGCAAAACACTCTTCAGTGTTGATAAAAGGGCAGTTAAACCCACTAAACACAAAACATATTTATTAGAAGATGAGACTAGAGTTTCGAAATCCAGGTGGATTTCGAAACTCTAGTCTCATCTTCTAATATATATGTTTTGTGTATAGTGGGTTTAGCTGCTATCTATCCTTCTATACATCCATCCACCCATCCATCCATCCATCCATCCATCCATCCATCCATCCATCATCCATCCTTCCCTCCCCCCTCCCCTCTCTCTCACACACACGTACAAACAACCATTATGAAAGATCCCTCGACAAATGCCAGACGTATACAGACAATTCGCCAAGCTGGAGCAACGATTTTTCACCTCAGCGCCGGAAAATCCTCATTAGCAGGGCGGAATGCAAAAGATTAACCACCAGGCTTGCAATGAATTATGACACTCATTATCGCATGCTCTTTAGAAAGGTCTGAATGAGAAGGAATAATTCCACACGGCAGGCCAGATTACACATCTTATCTTCATCGTTTATGCATCAAAACACATATATAATGAAGATTGTATATTTGACACTTAGAGCGAAAGAGAGAGGGAGAGAGGGAGAGAGGGAGAGAGGGAGAGAGGGGGAGAGGGAGAGAGGGAAAGAGGGAGGGAGGGAGAGAGGGAGTGTGAGAGAGAGAGAGAGAGAGAGAGAGAGAGAGAGAGAGAGAGAGAGAGAGAGAGAGAGAGAGAGAGAGAGAGAGAGAGAGTAAGTGAGTGAGAGAGAGAGAAGAAACTTGAATAATCTTAGACGAAATATACATAGAATTTCCGAGCGAAAATCGTCATTTGTGTATATACGAGAAAAAGTCATCCCCAAAATTCGCACTGCCAGCGACGTCATCATCACGCAGAGACCAGCACAGATTCCAGCCATCCAACTGCAACAACAGCTCTTGCAGTGGCCGCAGCGAGGCGTAGAGGCAGCGGGCGTATCAGCAGCAGCAGCAGCAGGAGGAGCAAGGGGAAGCGATGAAAAAATCCTCAATATAGGCAACAGCGAGTGTGCGCGCGGTGGTCCCAGGGGGCAGCGGGCTTTGTGTGCCTGTTATCAAAGGGAATGAGATATGCGTTCCGGCCAGAGGAGGAGAACCCTGCCTAGACGGACAAACCTTCAAAAAGGACGTAATATCGCCGTCGCTTCGGGAACCCTTCAGCGCCCATCGGGGACGCCCGCCCGTTGCAACGAACGACCGCGGGGAAGTGCCCGGCGCCCACGTCAGGCATCGAGGGACCCACGACGCCTAACCCGGCGCCCAGGTCAGCCACCGAAGAACCCTCCAACGCCCAACCCACACAGGAATACCGCCAACCAGCCAGCCATTCAGCCCGATAGCTTATCAAGAGAAGGGAAGCGAAGCGAGATTGGAGAGAGATAGATAAACAGGGGGTGGCAGTGGAAGGGGAAGGAGGGGGGAGGAGAGAGGAGAGAGGGGAGAGGGGAGAGGGGAAGGGATGAGATAGAAGGGGAGAGAGAGAGAGAGAGAGAGAGAGAGAGAGAGAGAGAGAGAGAGAGAGAGAGAGAGAGAGAGAGAGAGAGAGAGAGAGAGAGAGAGAGAGAGAGAGAGAGAGAGAGAGAGAGAGAGAGAGAGAGAGAGAGAGAGAGAGAGAGAGAGAGAGAGAGAGAGAGAGAGAGAGAGAGAGAGAGGGAAGAGAGAGAGAGAGAGAGAGAGAGAGAGAGAGAGAGAGAGAGAGAGAGAGAGAGAGAGAGAGAGAGAGAGAGAGAGAGAGAGAGAGAGAGAGAGAGAGAGAGAGAGAGAGAGAGAGAGAGAGAGAGAGCGAGCGAGAGAGAGAGAGAGAGAGAGGAAGAGAGAGAAAGAGAAATAAAACGAGAGAGAGAAAGAGAAATAAAACGAGAGAGAGAAAGAGAAATAAAACGAGAGAGAGAGAGAGAAAGAGAAATAGAAAGAGAGAGAGAGAAAGGGAGAGAAGGGGCGGGCAATGACAAAAGTAAAAATACACATAGGAAAAAACGGAACAAAACACCTAAACAAATAAATAAACAAAATGACCCCCCGCACTCAACCTCTCCGACAGGATGACAACCCCGTTGCGTGTTCGGCTGCAATTA
>BOPN01000146.1:352036-359536 GCA_017312705.2 Penaeus japonicus
ATAACACAAACTAGTCTCAAGACTTCTTCCAACGGAAACTAACCAAAACAAGTCAAGCAATGAGCGTGATCATAGCCGAAGACAACCATCCCTAATCAATACTCTTCAAAGCCACATAACTCACAGTTTCCGCAGGTTGGTGAGGTTGGCGAAGGCGCCTGGCTCGATGATGCTGATGTCGTTCTTCCGCAGTTCGCTGCAATGAGGAAAAAGGGACAAGGGTTAGCCGAAGGTACGCGGGGAAAGGCGATTCTCTCTCTCTCTCTCTCTCTCTCTCTCTCTCTCTCTCTCTCTCTCTCTCTCTCTCTCTCTCTCTCTCTCATATATCTACTAAAGGAACGAAACAGACACAACCATAAAATTACCACATTTAAAAGCAAAATAACCCCAAAAATACATAAACAAAATAAAAATATAGAAATATATAAAATCCAGGAACTCCAAGAGACGCTATCGATGGCACTGTCACTCAGTCAGCGAGTGGCACCAAGGTACACACAAGAGGACTCAAAGAGGTGTAATTGCGACGGGGAGGGAGTGGGGGTACGCTGGGGGTAATAAGACAGCCTTTCGCTCGACCAAACAATGTAGGAAATGAAAAGCCAATTTTCTCTCGGGGGAAACCGTTCGCCTCGACCCAACCCAATTACGGAAGGGTCAACACTCGCTTCGGCCCTCGAGACGGAAGGGAAGAAACAAGCATGTCCGCGCACACGTTCTTGCTTGGAAAAGAAAGACACGCATATATATGAAAACACACACACACACACACACACACAAGTACTCGAGCATACGCATAAGCAAGGACACATATGCGCGCCCACACACACGCACACACGACGACGAACACGGAGACTCAAAGGGTGTACCTTTTGTTTCCGCTTCCGTCGCATCGATGGACGGGCGGAGCGGCAGAGGCTGTGACCAACTAAAGGTGTATTTTCTCTCTTGCTCTTCCACTCACAAAAGGCAGACGGCGGGCCCTCAAAGGACGCCGCCCTCATCACGCTAAGAGGGTTTCAAGGGGAAAGCAAAGAACAAGCAAACAAATGCAGATCGATTGCGATAGCTCCAGTCTCGGGCCGGCCAGCGCGACACATACCCACATACACACAGACACACACAGACATATACACACACACACACACACAAACATACATACGTACATACATACATACACACAAATAATAATGGTAATAATAGTTGTGACAACGTCTTAGGTGTGACAGTCACGAGGTTTGTTTGTATGAGCCTTGCAGGAGGGAGAGATTGCATAGACTTGTAATGTTTTGTGATTAGTAGTTGCGAGAAGGTTAAGTCCTTCTCCGAGAGCAGGTCGTAGGAGTGTGATGTTATGCAATTGTCATTAACCTGGGGTTCCAGCAAGCGAGAGCTGGCAGTTGCAGATTAAAAGGAAAGTCTTCTGAGCCAAAAATGCAAGTGATTCGCTGTTGCATTGTAGGAGAAAATGAGGTTAGGACATTTCAGAGATGGACTCTCGAAATATCTGTCAACCTACAATAATGGATCTAGGAGTATATACATTACAATTACATCTTAAATATAGTGCAATCTAATGGAGACACACAAAAACACAACATACAAACAAACAAACAAACAAACACACACACACACACACACACCTCTACAAAGAAAATTACATAATAACAAAACTGACATCCTCTAACCCACCAACCCCTAACCAAACAAAAATAACAAGACATCTATAATGACAACCCCAACTCCACAACCCATGTACACCCCCCCCCCCGAAAAAAAGAAAAATAAGAGGAAAAGAAATGTGGCACAGCCGCGGCAGCACGTAGGCCTTCGCCATATCGGAGGCTCTCATAGGCCCCCGGGGAACGATGGTCCGGCTGCGCTAATAAAGTCCGCCTACGCTATCATCACCAGGGGGAGAGGGAGCAGCGGGGGAAGGGGGGGGGGCTATGAGAGGAAGCGGGGGGGGGGCTATAAGAGGAAGGAGGGGTATAGAGGGAAAGAGGGGTGGCTATGAGAGGGAGGAATAAAGGCGGGGAGGAAGGAGGGGGATACTGGGGAGGGAGTGGGGGAGAAAAGAAGAAAGAAAGAAAGAGAGAAAGATAAAGAAAGAGCGAGCGAGAGAGAGATGGAAGGAGGGGTTGGAAGAGGGAAGAGAAAAGGAAGAATGGTAATGAAGGGACAAGGGAAGGGGAAAAGGAAAAGGGAGGGGGAAGAAAGGAGGGAAATTGGGAGGGTGGGAAGGAGGGGAAAAAGAGAGTAAGAAGGGACAGGAAAAGAAGAAAAAAGAAGGGTAGAAGGTATGGAGGAGGAGAGGCGGGGAAACGGGAGGATGGAGACGACACAGAAGAATAAGCAAAGGAGGAAAGGAGTATATAAAAACACAGATACAAAAAAGAAATAAGAACCGAGGGAAGAGGGGAAAACAGCTAGCAGAGCACGAAGGTAAACCGGGATGGGGACGATATAAAAAAAGAAAAAAATAATAAAAAAGAACAAAAAAATATATAAAACAAAGTGTGTGTTAGAAGGAAAGAGGGGGAAAAGAACGAAAAAAGGTCAGTATTAGCCTCTTTTTCCCTTTAGTCTAAAAGGAAGAGAGATCCTTGTGAGGGGAGGCAGGGGAGACCGGCGCGCTGAACACAGGACTACAACACAATGTCTACAGTGATGATGATGATGATGACGACGACAACAATGACTATGATGGAGAAAGAGAGGGAGGGAGGGAGGGAGGCAGGGAAGGAGGAAGGGAAAAGAGAGAAATGAGAGAAAGAGAGAGAGAGAGAGAGAGAGAGAGAGAGAGAGAGAGAGAGAGAGAGAGAGAGAGAGAGAGAGAGAGAGAGAGAGAGAGAGAGAGAGATTTAAAATAAAAACAAAGTAAAACAAAGAAAAAGAAAGAAACATAAACAAAGAGACAGACAAAGACACACCAAGAGAAAGAAGCCCTAAAGGAATGGAGACACAGGTAACAGGGGGAAATCCACAGACCCGAGCGGCGCGGGGGACAACGAACGCAGCAAGACGAGCAGCGCCGAGGGGGAAAGAGAAACACGACGGGCGACGACAGGCGATAAGGAGCGAGACGAGGGCAGAAAGAGCGGAGGGAGAATAAAAGATAACGATCAGTGCAGGCGGGAGAAGCGAGCGAGGGAGAAGGAGGACGCGGAAGAAGGCGAGAGCGGAAGAGGGGACGGCGAAGAGGGGAGAACAAATGAGTTCATATGGACACGGTAAAAGAGCGATGCTCAGCTGGCGGGGATAATAATAGATGGACGCCGTTAAAGGGACGAGCGGGAGAGATAGCCACGGACTGATGGTGCATGTGTTGTGTTGCGTGTGTGTGTGTGTGTGTGTGTGTGTGTGTGTGTGTGTGTGTGTGAAAGAAGGAAGGAAAGACAGAGAGAGAGAGAGAGAGAGAGAGAGAGAGAGAGAGAGAGAGAGAGAGAGAGAGAGAGAGAGAGAGAGAGAGAGAGAGAGAGAGAGAGAGAGAGAGAGAAAGGGAGAGAGAGAGAGAGAAAGGGAGAGAAAGAGAGAGAAAGAGAGAGAAAGGGAGATAAAATGGAAAGAAAGAGAGAGAGAGAGAAAGGGAGAGAGAAAAAAAAAGAGAAAGAAAGAAAGAGACAGAAAGAGAGAGAGAGAAAGGAAGAGAAAGAGAGAAAGAGAGAAAGAGAGAAAGAGAGAGAGAGAGAGAGAGAGAGAGAGAAAAGAGAGACACCTTGCTGAACACCTAGTCATATTAATTCACATGTCCACTGAGTGTCTCACAACATGTACTGCGTTTAAGCTGCCAATCCATTGTTGAAAGCACACATGTGAACTCGATCAACCCTAAAAAGGCTAGTGCTAATCGTAGTAGTTACAGTAAAAATGGTAGTAGATGTAATAACAAAAGGAGAAGCAATAATAGTAGTAGTAGACGTAATGGTAACAGTAGTGAGAACCAGTCATGATAATAGTAGTGGCACCAACAGTCGTTATAACAAATAACAACGACGCCACCGACAGCAACAACGACAATTAGATGTACAGCGATCAAACACACACACAAAAAACTAAAGGCAAAGGCGCCAAGCCCCAACAGCCGCTGACAACGGGCGAGGGCGGCCGCGACCGTCAAAAATGATCTCGTTAACTCGGCAAAACACACAGCCATTAATGATTCACGGCTTTATTGATTCAGTCGGCAAAATCAACGCAATTAAGAGCTGGCAGGGGTGGGAGGGGGGTGGGGCGGAGGTGAGGAGGTAAGGAGGTAAGGAGGGAGGTAAGTTGGGAAGGAAGGAGGGGAGGAGGGGCGGGGAGGGCAGGAGGGAGGGAAGGAAGGAGGAGAGATGGGGAAGGGAAGGAGGGAGGGGAGAAGGGAGATAAGTTGGGAAGGAGGGAGGGGAGGAGGGGAGAAGAGGCAGGGAAGGAAGGAGGGGAGGAGGGCAGGGAAGGAAGGAGGGGAGGAGGGATGGGGAAGGGAAGAAGGGAGGAATGGAAGTAAGAGAGGTGGGGGGGAAGGGAAGGAGAAGGTGATGGGAGGTGGAAAGGTGAGAATGGGAAGAAGAGGATGAGGAGATGGGAAGGAGGATAGGAGGGCTGAGAAATATGGGTAAGGGAGAAGGACGAAAAGACTTGGGGGAGAGGAGGAGAATGAGGAAAACCAGGAGGAAAAACGTAAAACAAAAAACAAAAACAAAACAAAAAAAAACAAGATAAAAAAGGAAGCAACACAAAGAGAAGGAGAACAACAACAAAAAAATCACAGCAATCCCGAGGAAGAAGAGAAATAGCAACAACCTAAAAGGGGAAACTAAAAGAAACAGGTGGGAAAGGGTGCGAGGAATAGCCAATCTCACACGGACGGCACGGTACGGAAGGGCGTGAGGGGGCTGTATGAGTGCACGTGGGGACTGGGGTGGGAGGGGGACTGCGGCTGGGAGGTCGAGCCACGCGACTGGCGCTTTTATAAGGTAGGAGTGGTGGAAACAAGAGGGAAGCGTGTTAGCGAGAGAGGGGAGATGGAGAGGGGAGAGGGGAGGGAGAGGAGGGGAGAGGAGGAGGAGGAGGAGGAGGAGGAGGAGGAGGAGATGAAGAAGAAGGGGAGGGGGAGAAGGGGAGGACGACGGCGAGAAGAAGGGGAGGGGAAGAAGAGGAGGACGACGACGAGAAGAAAGAGGATGTGGACGAAGAAAAATAGAAAGAAGAAGAGGAAGAGGAAAAGGAAGAGAGAGGGTAGGAAAGGGAGAGTAAGAGAGTAAGAGAGAGAGAGAGAGAGTAAGAGAGAAGAGAGAGAGAGAGAGAGAGAGAGAGAGAGAGAGAGAGAGAGAGAGAGAGAGAGAGAGAGAGAGAGAGAGAGAGAGAGAGAGAGAGAGGAAGGAGGGAGAGAAAGAGATTTGACTTGACGAGTTTACTGGGACAAGTTTTTAGATCTTAAGATGATGAAGAATTTTCCATAACTCATTAGAGAGAGAGAGAGAGAGAGAGAGAGAGAGAGAGAGAGAGAGAGAGAGAGAGAGAGAGAGAGAGAGAGAGAGAGAGAGAGAGAGAGAGAGAGAGAGAGAGAGAGAGAAATAGAGAAAGAGAGAGAGAGAGAGAGAGAGAAAGAGAGAAAGAAAGAAAGAAAGAAAGAAAGAAAGAGAGAAAGAGAAGAAAGAAAGAAAGAAGAAAGAAAGAGAGAAAGAGAGAGAGACTCTCTACAAAACCTGTCAGGTTATATGGGCTAAACTGGTGAAATATGCAGCCAGGCTTTTCTTCTCATGTTTGTGTCTGTGAGCGAGTAGGTAGCAAAGAGGAACGCCATCCGAGAGGAGGTGTGGGGTGGGGGGGTGAAGGGGAGGGTGTGGAGGGGGAAGAGGGGAAGAGGAGGATGAGAAGGAATATGGGGAGAGTGGGAAGGGGAAAAAGGGGAGGATGTGGAAGGAGAAGGGGAGAGTGTTGAGGGGGAAGGGGAGATGTGGATGGGGTAGGGGAGAGCGGGAAGGGGAAAAAGGGGAGGATGTGGAAGGAGAAGGGGAGAGTCTAGAGGGGGAAGGGAAGGGTGTGGAAGGGGAAGGTGTGAAGGGGGAAGGGGCGGGTGTGGAGGGGGAAGGGACGGGGTGTGGAGGGGGAGAGGGCACGGGGTGTGGAGGGGGAAGGGACGGGGTGTGGAGGGGGAGAGGGCACGGGGTGTGGAGGGGGAGGAGGCCCAGGGTGTGGAGGGGGAGGGGGCACGGGGATGAACCGGTTTAAAGGGGACGGGGCAAGGGGATTGACAGATATAACCGAACGTTATGTACAAAGACAACAAGCCCGCCTGGACCACCGCCGCAACACTGCACAAGCCGGGAGTAGAACAATGCCTTGAATTTACACAAGCCTTTCGCCCACATAGCAGAACACAGAGTAACGCGAGTAAAAAAAAAAGTAAAAAAATAAAATATAAATAAAAATAAAAATAATAATGAAATAGTCATTGCAGGCGAGAAAACCAAAGAGGCCACGCAGCTAGTTCCAAGAAAATAATTGTGCAATTAATGTCCTCGAATACGTATGACATTAATTAGAGTTTTAATGCACGATAATTTTGACAAAGAGGCCTAGGTTTGGCGTAGCTGAAATGATAAATAATTACAGAAATTCAAAATTGCTCCGGCACGATATCAGTGAACTGGGGGGACAGAAGCACAATGGTTTCATGTTCACATTGAGTATAACAAATTGTGTGTTTTGAGAAGGAGAGGGAAGAAAGAGAGAGAGAGAGAAGGGAGCGTGGAAGAGGGAGTAGAAGCTGCGAGGGGTTAAAGTACTGAATAATAAACTATATCAAATAAATATCCAACTTGAACAAGGGAGATGTGAAACCAGAGAGAGAGAGAGAGAGAGAGAGAGAGAGAGAGAGAGAGAGAGAGAGAGAGAGAGAGAGAGAGAGAGAGAGAGAGAGAGAGAGAGAGAGAGAGAGAAAGAAAGATAGAAAGAGAGAAAGAAAGATAGAAATAGACAGAGACAGATAGATAGATAGATAGAGACAGATAGATAGATAGATAGATAGATAGATAGAGATAGATAGATGGCTAGATAGATAGAGAGAGCAAGCCTGACCTCCCACCCACACAGCCACCTCCCTGACCTAAACACAACCTCCAACGCCGCGACGCCCCCGCCTACCGCTGTCGGTCGGGCCAGCTAATTCAATAAGGACGGTGTGAAGGAATCTCCCACACAATGATAACGACTTCCCTCGCCGCGCCCTAGAACTTCGCTTGGTGCCGTTATCATCGGTCACTCCCCTCCCTCTCCCCCTTCTTCCCACGCCCTCGACCTCCTTGTCCTTGTCCTTCTATTCATCCTCCCCGTACTCACCCCTCTCCCCCTTGCTTCTCAATTTTCTTCTTCCTCGCCCACAGCCTTCGCTTCTTCCTCCTTCTCCTTTTCTCTTCTCCCTAGCCCCCTTCCTCTTTCCCCTCTCCCTAGACCCCTTATTCTTTTACCTCTCCCTCTTTCTCCAGTTCCTCTTCTTCTTCTTCCTCCTCCTCT
>BOPN01000146.1:374536-377036 GCA_017312705.2 Penaeus japonicus
TGCCTCGCTTCCAGCCCTCCCCTCGCCTTGCCTCGCTTCCAGCCCTCCCCTCGCCTTGCCTCGCTTCCAGCCCTCCCCTCGCCTTGCCTCGCTTCCAGCCCTCCCCTCGCCTTGCCTCGCTTCCAGCCCTCCCCTTACCTTGCCTCGCTCCTCGCCTTCGCCTTGCTTCCAGCCCTCGCCTCGTCGGAGTCTGTCTGCGGAATGGCGGGATGGAGTCCTATGGGATGGATTGATCCGAGTGCCAAAGGGGAAGCCGGCCCAGAGAGAGGCAAGGAGCCAATGACACGAGCAAAAGCAACGTCGCAGATACGCATTATTCTGTCTGACTATTTGAGTCAGTCTGCCTGTCTGTCACAAACACACCCACGCACACACTCACACACACACACACGCACCCACACCCACACATACCTCTCCTCCTAAAAACCTCCCCCACCTACCCACACGCCCCGGCCTCCTTAAAGAGGCTCCGCGAGCGTTTCGTCATCCCAGGAATCCTCGCCACAAATTTCCCCCTTTCCATCTTCCTCCTCCGCCGTCGAAATATATATATATATGAGCCGCTCCCAGCATCAAAGCCCTTCCGCGCACCCGCCTCAGATGGGAAATATGGTAATGCCAGAACAATCTGCAGATCATCAAAGTCAGGGAGGGAGGGGGTAGAAAAGGGGGTAGGCGGGGGAGAGGAAGTGGGGAGGTAGGCTGGGAAGGGGGAAGGGGAATGAGAAGGGTGAGAAAGGAGTGTTACCCCCTCACCAGGGGAGGTGAGGGGGTAAGTGGGGCAGGGTGAGGGTGATAAAGGAGGATGTGGGGAGGGGAAAATGGGAAGAAAAGGAGGATGTGGGGAAGGGGAAGGGAGATAAGGAGTAAAAGGGGAGGGAGATAAAACGGTAAGGAGGAAAGGAGAGAAAATGGTGAGTAGGAAAGGAGAGAAAGAGGTAGGAGGAAAAGATCGAGAATGGGAGGGGGCGTGGAAGAGAAAGAGAAGTGGGGAGGAGAGGGAGAGGGATATATGGGGGAGGAGGGGTGGAAGAGGGCAAGAGGGGAGGGGGACGGGGGCGACCTCGAGACGACCTCATCTCGCTTTACAACGAGGACATGAAGCTCCCCTGCTCCCTCGCTCCACAGACGCCACTTTCTTGCCTCTGAAATTCCAGAACGAAGTCTAGTTTTTTTATACAACCACACATATATTTCCTCTGCAGCCCTCCCTTACGAATACTAATAATAGTTATTTGACACTAGATACCTACGATAACCATAAAGATCGACAAGTTACCTTCTCAACTCTCAACACATTCACTCCCTTTCCCTCCCTCTACTCTCTGCCTCTCTCCCTTCTACTCCCTGTCCCTACTTTCTTATCTCTCTCAGTCCAGCCTCTCGTCACTGATCTCCTACTACCCGGAAGAATAATCCATTTTGTTGATACATACAAATATAATCGCTTGGGTGTAAGGAAGTAAGGACAAGAAAGAGGGAGGAGATGCGAGTGGCAGTGGTGGTAGACAGCCGAGTGAGTTGCCTCTAATAAGGCTCCATGCACCGCCAGCTGTTGTTTTACGCTGGCTGCTTAAAAAAAGCTTGAGGGAGGGGGGGCAAATGGTGGGGGGTGGGGGTGGGGAGATCGGGCAGCGGAAGAGGTAAATAAGGAAGAGTAGATGATGGAAGGAAAAGGTAGGAAAAATGAAGATATATATATATATATATATATATATATATATATATATATATATATATATATATATATATGTATGTATGTGTGTGTGTGTGTGTGTGTGTGTATGTGTACATATATAATGGTACGACAAATATAAACAAATAGGTCTATAAAATTTAAGGTATATTTGGAGGACTGGATATATGTCTTTCCCCTCAAAAGCGTTGACACCTTAACTTGTGGTTCCAAAAGCTATCCCTGTACCGAAGACTACAAAAGCCATGGGTGCATATCCTAACCCATCAATAACTTCTTCGCGTGTCCTTCGAGCGTTTCTTCGGGGAAGATCCTTCGTGATGCTCATCTCCTTTCCGGGCCGGTGGGTCTCTCCAAAGTTCCTACACTTAATGACAGCTCTTGTTTTGCAGCATCCACTGGGCCTCCTCCTCCGGAAATGAAACCGAGCTGGAGAACAGGCTTCAGTCACCGTTCTTGTGGCAAAGATCATCACGTGTATCAATACTTCGAGACAACAAAGAACATTGACAGTTTTGCTCATCATCGTGACCTCGAACCGTAACCCTCACACCTATCGCATAACAACCATAATACCATAACAACTCTCAAAACATTCACCTGGCTAACCCTTTCACTACGGTCACAGTATGCCAGGTCACATAAAGGCTGACCTAAGAATTGGCAAGGAATCCCCCCCCCCCAGGCCTACATTTGCTCCTTGGAGCAAATCCGAGGCGGTGAAGATTTTTTTAAATGCGGAAGGAAAATGCTATGTGACGTGTGGTCACTGCGATTATCACAAGATGAGGATGACGGTGACTA
>BOPN01000146.1:387036-407036 GCA_017312705.2 Penaeus japonicus
CGCCAAATCCTACAGAAAATGTTTCCTCTTTTTATTTCCCCTCTTGTTGCATCTACGTTTCAGTTCGAGATGAGGGAAACCTGCGGTGTAAGAAAGCTATGACCAGCATGTGCAAGGCGTATTGCACTTGTGTGGAAAAGCAGGTTGCTGAAGCACGACGGAGGACAAGGGACAGGGAAAAATACACGGAACAGGTGTGGAGGCGGAGAGAGAGCAGTAGTCTGCAACTGGTCAAGACAACGGTTATTGGTGGGACAGTGACTGGTACTATCACGTGTAATGAAATTGCAAGGAGAAATTGCAAGCAGAAATAAGCCCCTTCCCCCTCCCCCCTTCGCCCATCCTAGCCACCTGCACCGCCGGGACTCTCCCGCTAATTGAAAACTTAAAACCGCTAAACCGACTCATCTAGAAACAATTAATGCTCTAATTACCAGACCAAAATTAAAGTGTAACTGCCTTTACGTGTTTAAGGAGTCTTCGCCATTCAGTGCCCTCAATTCTACGCAAAATTACCACCTTTTAAAATTCTAGTTGAGGTTCTATTTGAGAAAAGAAAAAAAACAACACGAAAAGTGCCGAAAGAAAGTGGAAATTAGTGAGATAATATTTCACGAGAGAGGGTAAAAAATGTCTGTCGCATAATTTCGAGCATAATGAGTCTGTATCGCTAAAGAAAGAGCGTGTAAGCCCCATTTCCCGCGCTCTTTCTTATCTTCGCCTCGCGTGAATAATCTTAATCGCTCCTTGCTCCTCCTTCATTCTCGTCGCCAGTAAGTTTCGAAACAAAAAGACTAGGAGGTGGGGGAAGGGGGAGGGGGAGGAGGAGGAAGAAGAAGATGAAGAAGAAAAAGAAGAAAAAGAAGAAAAAGAAGAAGGAGGTGGAGAAGAAGAAGGAGGAGGAAGAGTAGATGGAGAAGGGTAAGGAGGAGAGGAGAGGAAGAAGACTGAGAAGAAAAGGAGGACAAGTAGAAGGAGAATGAAGAGGATATGCTAGAGGACGACGAGATGGCATTCAGGCACTTTTTGACATCTAACTATCAATGTAAACTTCAGGATCAAAACCCAACATAACAGCATTCTGAAGAACAAGAGTGAGAATAAAGCTGAATATATCAAGAGAAGTGAATCAAATATGGACCCCATAAGTATAAGGGTAACGCAACTTCTGAGTCAAAATTCTTTTCACAGATTGCTAACACACATCCTTGGACAGCAACAAATGCAAGCCGAACATTGAGACGATTTTTATGCCTCTTTTTGTCCCAAGACCAATATCGGCACCAATGCAGCTGAAACGAAACGCGACAACAAGAGAAACACAAATCCAACGACGTTTTGAATCAGGCGGGAACAGCACACCTAATACGGCACAAAGTATCTATCATTTATGTTTTCCTCACCTGAAAAGGAGTTGAGTATTACTCGAGTTCCTCTCTCTCTCGTTTGTACCGATTCCGGGTTTACTAGAGTTCCTCTCGCTCTCTCTCCAGCTTTCTCTTCCTTCTAAGGAATCTAGTTTTACTCGAGTTTCTCTCTCTCATTCTCTGTTTTCGTTGTAAGGAATCTAGTTTTATTCTGGTTCCCCGTTTCTTTCCTTCTCTTCTTTGTACCGATTTTGGATTTACTCGGGTTCCTTTCTCTCTCTCTCTCTCTCTCTCTCTCTCTTTCTCTCTCTCTCTCTTACTCTCTCTCTCTCTCTCTCTCTCTCTCGCTTTCTCTTCCTTGCAAGGAGTTCCTCTCTCTCATTCTCTGTCTTCCTTGTAAGGAATCTAGTTTTACTCAAGCTCCTCTCTCTCTCTCTCTCTCCTGCTTCCCCCTCCTTGTATTGCCTGTTTTCCCCTCGAGTCCCTTCCTCTCCTTCGCTTTCTCTTCTTACTTTGTCTGTGCTTCCTCGACCGCCGCTACAGCTCCTCGTCCCCTGGCCCTGCTACACGTCCCGCCTCTGTGCCTCGGCCTTCTGTTTCGTCTGCCAGCTAACAAAGGGCGGACAAGTTCGAAACAAAAGCCAGCACTCACACAAAAGGCGGACCAGACTGATGACAATACGCACTTAGCTCCGCATACCCACATACCCCCCCCCCCTCCCCTTCTCTTAGCCCTTGCTATACTACACCGCTACTTTTAGGGACTTTTTTTCTATTCCTCTTCGCCTCCCCTGCCATGCCGCCCGTTTGCTACTTCTATTCTTCTCTTCTCTCTGACTCTCCTTTATTTCTTTCTTCTGTTCCTCTCTCACTTTCCCTCAGTTTCTCCATCTCTTCAATTATTATTTTTTCTATTTATTTCCCTTCCCTTTATATCCCTGGTAAGATGAAGAGGAAAAGAAGAAAAAGCAGAAGCATAATAATATTAAGACGCAGCAGATGAAAAACAGATGAAGCAGAAGAAAAAGAAGAAGAAGAAAAAGCTGGAGAAGAAGTAGAAGAATAGGGAAGAGCGAAAAAAGATGAAAATAAAGAAGAAGAAAAAGAGGAAGAAGATGAATCAAGGAGTCAAAAGATGAGGAGGAGGAAGAAAAAGAAGAACACGAAGAAAAAGAAAAAGAAGAAGAGGAAAAAGGCGAAGGCGAAGACGTAGGCAAAGACGAAGAAGAAGAAGAAGAACAAGAAGAACAAGAAGAAGAAGAAGAAGAAGAAGAAGAGGAAGAAGGCGAAGAAGATGTAGACGAATAATAATAATAAGAAGAAGAAAAAGAAGAAGAACAATAAGAAGAAATAAGAGTAAGCAGAAGATACAGGAGAAGAGGAAGAGGAAGAAAAAGAAGAACAGCAAAGAAGAAGGAGAAGATAAAGAAAAAGAAGAGGAAAGCACAACAGAAAGAGAAGCAAAAGAGAAGAAGCAGAAGAAGAAGAAGAAGACGAAGAGGCAGGAGTAGGAAAAGGAGGAAGGAGAAACTGACTCTGAATTTCATTCTCCTCCTGGATGCGGTTTATTCAATTTTCTTTCACACAAGTTACCTTGCATTTAGTGGCAAACAGCGAATGAAAGCGGAAGGAATCCCCGTGCATTTGCAGAATGTGCAGCTCGCGCCAGGCAAACAGGTTACACGACCTCGTTCCTGGCCATCCTGCTCTTTAAAATCAATCTAGCTCGAGGATTACGGCGATATTAACGACAGGAACCCGCCGTGGCACAAGCAGCGCTGGAATGCCGCGCAGTTTACGTTAATGGGCGGCCATAGCGAGAGGATCACCGCGCCGCACGTAACATTATATCTCGTAAAACATTTGCTGATCCGCAGCCCACGTACACACTCGCGGGGGAGGGGAGGGGAGGGGAGCGGGGGTGGGGATTTGACCCCGTGGCCCATATTGTTGTCTGGCGGTCGTGCAACAATGCTGGCACTATGTATCCAGACTCGGAAAGTTACCGTGAAGTCTTGCAACAATGTCATCCCGGCTGCTGTCCTCCAACAAGCCGAGTGATGCAAGAGGCAAAGGCAGCGGTCATGATGCAACACATCTGCAACTATCTGCAACTGCCAGAGAGCCCACCTACGGGGTTATTGGCAGTCGGCGTCTAAGTAGCCGTAATGGCCATGGTCGTAACTGGACATTCACCATTGTTTGATGCAACATCACTTGTACCATTATGACCACACTCTTGGTCCGTCACTATTCCTGAGGCCGATATTCTGACTCTGACACTGACTCACTCACTCTCTCTCTCACTTTCTCTCTCTCTCTCTCTCTCTCTCTTGACATAACTGTAAGGTTGACAGAGCTGTAAAATATATATGAGGCCAAAGAGGGACTAATATTGGGGTGAGGATAACCTATGTTACCTCATCCTTCTGAGATGTATGCAATCACTTGTCTCAATAAACTTGTCAAAAAGTCTCTCTGTCTCTCTGTCTCTCTCTCTCTCTCTCTCTCTCTCTCTCTCTCTCTCTCTCTCTCTCTCTCTCTCTCTCTCTCTCTCTCTCTCTCTCTCTCTCTCTCTCTCTCTCTCTCTCTGTGTGTGTGTGTGTGTGTGTGTGTGTGTGTGTGTGTGTGTGTGTGTGTGTGTGTGTGTGTGTGTGTGTGTGTGTGTGTGTGTGTGTGTGTGTGTGTGTATAAGTATAATATACATGCGTATATATATAAACAAATATTTTTCCCCTTTTTCCCAAACCCTATTTTATGCGTCTTTTTATCATGAAACAATTACGAGGACTGCAAAAATATATTGCATAAACAATCCGGTTTTTAGGTCACAGTAGACAGTTTGCATACAAATGATCCTCATCGGCAAAATAAAGCGGCGATAGCGGAAATAATTTCGGACCAGGCGATGATAGCGAGGACACTCGTGGTAGGGTTTTATGGACCGCTGACTTTGCTGACCGGGGCTGAGGCGAAATACTCTGCTCGTGCGGGACCCAGTTGCGCACGCGCAAAAACAAATCTGAACGGGCCGACACACGAGCCTAAAGCCGCCGCATCGAAAGATTTTTTCTCTGCCCCCCCCCCCCCCCACCGTCCCCGAGGCCATGAGAAGGAAGGAGCCTAGCTAGTCATGCAGGGGGGAGTGACAGCCACGTGATACTCCTCCGCTACAAAGAGTGATGAGAGTGTCACGCTAAGATTTAGGTGGCGAGAGTTACGACTCCCTAGGCGATAATAGCTGGTCATGCTTTAACATGCAAGGAGCGAAGGCACGAGAGAAGGGGGTGAAATGCCTTCTTAAACTCAAGTTTACTTCCTTCTCTAAAATTCTCAAACCATATCAACATCAGAGGAATTGCATGCTTTAAAGACTACAGGAATCGGAACTGGTAAAACCCCAAGAAAGAGCCATGGTTGCTGAGCCGTGACAGCAAGACGAGACTACTGGCACTACCACTTCATTACGACTTGTTATAATGTTTGCCTCGACCCTCTCCCCTCTCTCGGGGCGCTCCCATCAATTATTTGGGCCGCATCCCGCCCGGGGACCACTCGCACTCGCTCCTCATTCCTTCTCACTCCTCCTACTCTCCTTCCTCACGGACACTCTACACACTCCTACTCGCGTTCTCTTTCCTACCTCCACCTCCTTCCATCCATCCATCCATCCATCCATCCATCCATCCATCCTTCCTTCCTTCCTTCTTTCCTTCCCTCCCTCCCTCTATGCAAGTGGGTGGGTGAGAGTGAGTGCTTCCCATATGTGCACAGGCGCGTTAATGTGGGTAAGTATGTGTGCATATATTGGTATACGTATTTTGTGCTAGTGTATATTACAAAAAAAACAACTAGAAATACCGCGCAAATCTATTACACTGTCGACATATCATGAAACAACAGTGAAACAATTGACACACACTCTTAAAAAAAATAACAAAGTCTAACCAGAACACGCCTTGTCGCGCATTACCCCCCCCCCCCCCCTCACCTTCCTTCCTGATTCGGCTTTAAAACACAATTCATTCGTTTAACGCCCACTCTGGTCACCGAACAAACTCTCACGCAGCCAGCACAAGACCCGAGCAAAAGACGTCTTTTTGGCTACAAAACCAGAGGAGGAGCCGGGCGGCGGGGAAGGGTGCGGGAGGCAGGACAATCAAGATGGTCGTCGTGGGGATTCATCCTAATACGCCCCCTCCCCGTAGTCCCTCCCTCCCTCCCTCCCCCGCTGTTCCCGTCGCCACACTGTCTCGGTCGTCCAAGGGGGAATACCCTTCGGTGTTACTCTTCACCGGAGTCCGTTCACTAAAGACTCTTTTCGCATAGCGTCACTATTTAGAAAGAACTTGCTGGCATAACGAAGACTAGTAGCCGATGTTTTACGTTATTACAACCCCAACTAGCGATCCGAGTAATTTCTTCTGACAAAAAGTAGACCCCCCCAGTTTCCATCCTCCTAGACTACCAGACCCCAGCGAGATGTCTATCTTCACTCCCTGGCAGCCTCCCCCTATGCCTCCCAGCATCACTCTTCTCACCGCCATTAACGTGTTTGCCATCGAAAAACAAACACAGGAGAGAGAGAGAGAGAGAGAGAGAGAGAGAGAGAGAGAGAGAGAGAGAGAGAGAGAGAGAGAGAGAGAGAGAGAGAGAGAGAGAGAGAGTGAGAGAGAGAGAGTTAGAGAGAGAGAGTTAGAGAGAGAGAGAGTTAGATAGAGAGAGTTAGAGAGAGATAATTAAAGAGAGAGAGAGAGAGAGAGAGAAAGAGAGTTAGAGAGAAAGAGTTAGAGAGAGAGAATTAGAGAGAGAGAGAGAAAGAGAGAGTGAAAGAAAGGGAAATTAAAAGTGAGAGTGAGAGTGAAAGTGTGTTGGATCCTCAGTTGTGCCAGTGACCTTTTTATCCGTCATAGATGTTGTTTACCCAAGAGCCTTCTCAATCCCTGACGCAACCAAAACGATTTCCTATCTTCTTTCATCTCTTGTTCATTGTAGTTCTTCGTTTTCCGTCCCATTATCAGCCATCAGCATCCACAATCCCTTCGCAGCTGACATCAGCATCTTCCTTAACACTATTCCCCTCTTTTCTGTGCTCCCTTGCCTTCTTACCTCATTTTCCATTCCCGAGTGTCTCTTGCCTCCCCCACCCCCTTCCCCAAGTCGCATTTTCCTAGTCGTGCCTTCCCCTGTGTTCCCTTCTACCACCCCACCCCAGGTTCTCGGCCGCGATGGAGTCGAACGCCCCCCCCCCCACCTTGCGATGCTGTCGAGCGTTCGGGGGCCGTCATTAACAAGTGTCCCCACGTCCATATCGTCCTTTGCGTTCCTTCCCGCGTTTACCTTCCTAAGATGCATTCCTTCAGCGTTCTCAGGAGCCCAGGCCCATTCTCCCTGTATCTTACGTGTTCTTACGCTTCCTACATCTATCTTCATCCCCTGTCTGAGATAACTATGATGCACAACCTCCTCACATCATAACCGTTCGCAATGTTCATAACGAAGACGCAGGAATGTAATGAAAATGTGTATTGTATTTCTCCGCAGAGAGCTTTTACATCCTATAATCTCATCACCGCCACCACCTACGTTCGTTCCCTTAGTTCCTCTCCCCTTGTACCTTTTCCTCCCTCTCCTTTCTCCCCTCTTTCTCCCTCCCTTTTTACCACCCCCACTCCCTCCCCGCACCCTCCCCCTCCCCTCTTCCTCGTCTCCCGCTGGTCCTCGGGGATCTCCCTGATCATCTCCAAGACGTGTGTACATCTCCCCCACGCACCAATTCCCACCGCTGGACGTGACCGCCTTGCCAACACCTCTTCCTCGCCCCCCTCCCCTGGCCCTGGCCCTGCCCTGGCCCTGCCCTGGCCCTGCTCTGGCCCCAGCCTGGCCCTCGCTCCTCCGGCACCGCCGTGTCTCCTCCCTCATCAAGAAAACATATTGTCAGCGCCAAGAGTCTTGGAGTAAAATGTATGTGGAGAGCGCACGCCATGACGCAGGCATAACTCGGCCTCTTATACTTTTACAAAAATAAATAGGGCACGAAGTCGCTTCACATAAAGAAGCACCAACGCCGTTTACAAATACACACGCACATGTGTGACCGCGCGCATTTGAATTGTCAACTGTTAACTTTTTATGTCAACTGTAGCTTGCATTTCGTTTTCTCTAGTGCTCTCACACAACCAGCAAGCAAAGTAGTACAAGTTAAGTCACCTGTACAGCGCAGAACGTACCCTCAGCACGTGCCCTGTTGCATAATGGAAAATAGCATCTCTGAGCCGAGCGCACAAGAACGATATTTGAATCCGCGCCACAGGCGACACGTCACATGCGGGACTGTCACTCACTATAAAATCTTATAGCCTCGATAAACGGCCTTTAATCTCATGCGGGGCTTTACGTTAGGCTTCCTCGCCGTGATTTACATTTTCATTGCACCGCCACCAGAAATGATCGATTCTTATCTCAGTCTCCTCCCGCTGCGAATCTCGAAGGCCCCGCTGGAAGTTTTTACAACGACGAAAAATTCACACTAACCACGGCATTACTAAAACGCATCCGAGCTCCGCATAACGTAAACCACCTCCCTCACACCCCATGCACGCAGCTGTTCTCTTCCTCCGAGGCTCTGGCGCTTCAAGGCCTCCGCCCACAGATGGTCGGAGGACGCGGTGTTGCCCCAAACCGGCGCCCGACAGGATTCCATCTCTCCTCCCGAAACCAAGGAACCTGTAGCCACATCCGGCGGCGCCCTCGTTCCCCTCGTGTCCTCAGTCGGTGCGTCACCATGCCGACCCCCCGTGTCTACCTTAATCCTACCAATTAATTACGAGGAGTATTTTCTGTCCTCTTCGTCTCAGGACTTGGGGAATAAGGTATTTTAACCCGGCCGGAGCCTCAAGGAAGACATCCGCGTCCTCGCCATAGCCTCCTTGCCTTGCCTTCCGGCACACAGAGAGAAAAAAAGTTTCCCTTTTTATACATGAAGAAAAAGCCGAAAAAGTAAAGATCTAAACACGAAAAAATGAAAGAAGCGACGGTGAGAGTCAAAGAGGAGGAAGAAGAAGCCAAAGAAAAATGAAGGGCAAAATACTGAAGCGCGCAACTCAAAGAGGCAGATCGAGTCCCTTATTTACTCGAGGTAAACACATCTCGAATATTTTGAGCATCTTTTTTCCTCAACAATAATCTTCATCAAAGGTGAGGCTTCATTTCCCTTCCTCACTTACTCACTCACTCACTCACCCCATCTCTCTCTCTCTCTCTCTCTCTCTCTCTCTCTCTCTCTCTCTCTCTCTCTCTCTCTCTCTCTCTCTCTCTCTCTTTCTCCCTCTCATTCACTCTCACTCTTTCTCATTCACTCTCATTCTTTCTCATTCACTCTCATTCTTTCTCATTCACTCTCACTCTCTCTCATTCACTCTCACTCTCTCTCATTCACTCTCACTCGCCATCCCAATTTTTCCCCCCAACAAAAATCTTCATCAAAGGTGCAGCTTTATTACCCCTCCCTCCCTCCCTCCTTCCCTCCCTCCCTCCCTCCCTCCCTCCCTCCCTATTTATATATTTTCTTCCTCAACAATAATATTCATCAAAGATGGGGAGTCTTTTCCCTCTCTTCCTCCCTCCTTCTCTCCCGTCCTTTAATTCCTTCCTTCCTTCCCTTATTTCTTTCCTTCTTCCCTCCCATCCTTCCTTCTTTCTTTCTTCCTTCCTTCCTTTCTTTCCTTCTTTCTTTCTTTCTTTCTTCTTTCTTTCTTCCCTCCCATCCTTCTTTCTTTCTTTCTTTCTTCTTTCCTCCCATCCTTCCTTCTTTCTTTCTTTCCTTCCTTCCTCCTCCTGTCCCGCCATCTTCTCCTTCACTCCTGCCTCCTCTTCCCCCATCCATCCTCCTCCTTTCTTTTTCTCTCCCCTCCCCCCGCCTTCGTTGAAAGCAATTACTCCGGCGGCCCATCCGTGAACAGGTACGGCTCGAGGCGTGTTTGTGTTGGCTCAAGACAAGGCAGGACGACGCCACCTGCACCGTCGGCGCTCCCCTTCCCTCGCCACCGGAGATGATTTTAAAAACTTGTATATCCGTACGCACGCACACGCACACAGGCACACAGACATACAAACGCACACACACACACCTCTACTAATGCATATATCAATCTACTCCTTTCGAGGAACAAACTTCACCGAGACACCAAGCTTAACCACCAGGAATGAAACAGCCTCAACAGAAGTGCATAAATGGTTGGGCGGGCGACAAGGCGATGCAACACAAGGTCATCCGACAAAACCAAGTGAAGATTTTCTGAAACGAACATAAAAAAAAATCCTTTTCTAATAGCTTTAGGGTACCTGTCCACTCGGGTGCAAATTCAAAACCCAAACCACGAAACCCTTGCGGCCAAATCTAAAAGACAAAATAAGACGAACCACATATTCTCACTCGCTCTAGCTCTCACTCTCGCTCTTGCACACGCACACGTACACGTACACACACATACTTAATTCAATATCATCATTATGATTATAACGTTACTACGTGTTACTACATCCTATCTCCGCAGTTATTCCATGCATTTTAAGTCCTTTCCCTTGCGATATCTCACCACGGGTTATCCTCTGCCGGCCGAGACACCCCTCCCTGCCACACGCAGGTGATATGTGGCCGATAACTGGTGTTCACAAATTTTACAGCCGTTTCTATCTGTTATGTAAGAGAAAGACAAAGAGAGAGCTATAGAGCTCCTCCATTCTCTGCACCGCAACATCTACCAAAAACAAATAGCTCGAATCACGGTCGACTTTCCTTTGTCCATTTTGCTGCAATCGGCATGGATTCAGCTCAAGAGGCGGACTATTCAAACAACAATTCATTAACTACTTCACCGAACACCTCAATGGTAAAATTAATTGCAAAGAGTAGATGACAAGTATATTTCTCAAATTCATGTAAAAGCAAAGTACGTCTTTCCACCATTCGCCATACATACTGTCTAACATTTAGTATAACCACCTACGGGACTCTCCCAATTTACTGCCACTCTTTAAAACCATTTAATGTCATCCTCGAAGCCCCCAACTCGGAGTCAGCTTCACAAGAGGCAGCTGCACAGCGGACGCGAAGTTACGCGAGGGCGAGGCTTCCGGGGAGGCTTCCTCTGCACTAAAGGTGAACAACGGGGCCTCGGTGACGGCCACAGCAAGGCCGTTAACTTCCGAACACGTAAGGTATTTATTAGCTCGAGTGTAGAAAGTCAATATGCACGCACACACATACAAACTAAACACATAAGGGCAAACTCAACATAAACATAAACATAAACATAAACATAAACATAAACACAGACACACGCACGCATCCATCTATCAATCTAACTGTTCCGAGCAACAACCTTCATCGAGGCTCCAAAACTTAACTAACAGGAATGTCACTGCAAATGACATGCAATAATTTCGCCTGACAAGGACGTGTGGCCGTTCGTGATGAAATGATACAACATACACGTTAGTCATATAGCTTAGTCATCTATGTGACCATGTGCAAGTTGCAAGCTGATCTCCGACTTCCCTGCTAGTCTGCAGCGTTATCCCCGTTCGAATCCCAAGGCCATTCTGCAACGCATTCCCTCGCATTGCAACGACGGGGGAACGCCAACACAAACCTTGATTCATTATGAGGCTGGCGAGAGGCAGGGAGGGAGGGAGGAGGAGAGGCCAGGGAGAGGGAAACGGAGAGGGAGAGGGAGAGGGAGAAGGAAATAGGGAGGGAGAGAGGGGGAGGGAGTTGGAAACGGAGAGGGAGAGGGAGAGGGAAATAGGGAGAGGGAGAGAGAGAAATAGGGAGGGCGAGAGGGAAATAGGGAGGGGGAGAGGGAAATAGGGAGGGGGAGAGGGGGAGGGAGTGGGACAGGGGGAGGGAGGTGGAGATGGAAACGGAGAGGAAGAGGAAGAGCGGGAGGGAAAGATGGAGGGAGATGGAGATGGAAATGGATAAGGAGAGGGAGGAGAGTGAGAAGGGGAAGTAGAGGGAAAGAGGGAGGGAGAAGGGGGAAGGGAGATGGAGATAAGAAACGGACACGGACTGGAAGAAAGAGAGGAAAGGAGGGGTATGAGGGAAGGAGGGATGGAGGTAGAGAGGAAGAGGGCGAGAGTAAGAGAAAAAAAGGGATGAAGAGAAAGTGAGGGAGAGAAATGAAGGTTAAGGTAGAAGGGAAGGGAGGGAGGAAGGAAGGGCGATGAGGAGGGAAGGTGGAAGGCAAGGAATGGAAAGAAGAAGATGGCGAGGGATAAGGCGGGCGGGCGGGCGGGAGGGAGAGAGGGGGAAGGAGAGAGAGAAGGAGAGAGAGAGGAAGGAGAGAGAGAGAGAGAGAGAGAGAGAGAGAGAGAGAGAGAGAGAGAGAGAGAGAGAGAGAGAGAGAGAGAGAGAGAGAGAGAGAGTGTAAGGCACCGATATTGCATATCATGTGACCTAAGACACTGATTATACTTTGCTGTATTAGTCGATTTTATATGCTAGTATTCAGTCTTGACCTTTCGCTTCTTGCTTCCTGTATCTTCTTCCATATTTAATTGCAGCTGGCCATAGCAGCTGCGTTTGCCAGCGAAAGCCCTGGGGCAGAGAAGGTGATTCAAGATTCATACTTAAGCAGGCAAAGAAGGAACCCAGATCAGAGAGGGACACGGGCAGGCAGAGCGAACAGCTCTGACCTCCAGGGGCCCTCTGGCAGGAGGCAATTGTATTTACCGATTCCACCAATAAAGACCATGACACGTGAACGTCTGTCTTTCCACACACACACACACACAGAGAGAGAGAGAGAGAGAGAGAGAGAGAGAGAGAGAGAGAGAGAGAGAGAGAGAGAGAGAGAGAGAGAGAGAGAGAGAGAGAGAGAGAGAGAGAGAGAGAGGGGGGGGGGGGGGCAGGGAGAGGAGAGAGATGAAGGGAGAGAATGGAAGGGCACGGAGGAGGGAAATGGAAGCAGGAGACAAGAGAGTGAAACAAATCTCCCTCCATTCCTGCAGAAATCCAATGCATTACGTAATCTGCAGCGCGCTTCCTCCACAGCCTCGCCGCCGCCGCTGACACACGACTGGCAGATCTCCCCAGCGAGCTCTTTCAAAAGCTTTAGGGCGCCGCGCGATCGGCCGATTCCCGCGATCCATTCCCGTCTGGTTCTCCTCAAGAGGGAAACGTTTGTCGCTGCCTGGCTGTCGCCTCGCCTGCCAACTGCTCTCTCGCTCTCTCTCTCTCTCTCTCTCTCAATCGGCTGCCTCTTTCTCTGTTCCGACTTTATCGGTCTTTTCTCCCCTTCTCTGCTTTCACACCACATATTTCAACCCTTTCTTGCACTGTTTTCCTTTCCATTTCGAACCTTTTCTTCTGGTCACCTCTTCCAATGCTTCTTCCTCTTTCTCTTTGCTTCCTTTTCCCTATCTCTCTTTCCTTTAGCCTTCACTTTCTTTCGCCATTCCTTTCTCCGGGCTTTATGATCCCTTTCAGGTGGTGGTGGTGGTGGTGACGATGATGATGATGATGATGATGATGATATGATGACGATGATATTGACGACGATGACAATGACAGGGACGATGAAGAAACTGAAGCTGAATGTAAAGATGATGACGATAAATAAATAAATAAAAAAGCTCGAGAAAAACCCCGCCGACTGGCGAAGGGGGAGCCAAGGAGAGGGAAGCGGAAGGGATCGAGGAAGAGGGATCACATTTTTCATTCCATAATATACGGTGCAGCATGTGGCCACTGGCAGTAGCGAGGGGGTAGGGCGGAGGGGGGAGGAGGGGAGGGGGGGGGGAGGGGGGTGAAGGCAGGGGCTGGGGTCTGTAGACTTTGGCTTCCGATGGAGAATTTCTTCCTCGGACTTCAATGGCTTTTATAGAACGTGTTGAAGGGGTCGCGTATTTATAAATAAGATAGTAATGCTAAAAGAATTTAAAGGTTCACGACTTGTCCCATAAATTACAAGTGAAAAAAAATCATATCAGCGCGTGTACTAAGAGTGCAAGTGCAAGTACGTGCACGTACGGGTGTATCCGTATGCAAGTGCGGGCGTGCACGCGCGCGAGGGGGCAAGGGAGGGGGAGGGCGTAGAGGCGCCAGGTGTCGGAGGTCGAACGAGGCTACGAGGCCAGAGGCAACAACTGGGCTTGTCGGCAAACAGTAATAACTATCAAGCCAAGTTTAGAATGTAGGTTCGCTGCATAACGAGCCAAGTTGCCGGCACTAACTTAGTTCGGCGAGAGCCTGTGCCCTCCTCCCTTCCATTAGACACTGCCATCTGGAACAATTACATCAACTCCTTTTCAAACTTACACCGGCCTTCCACACCCTGGCTCTACATAACATCTGCACGAGTCCTGAGGATAACAGAAGCCAAAGGGATCTCGGTCACAGCAGCACCAGATCATGAAACAAAGGCAGCATCAGAAAACAAAACAAAACCAGCATCACACCAGGAAACAAAAACAGCATCCGAACAAAAAATAAAGGAGACACAACATCCACACACAAAAGGGCAAAAATGTGTCATGTCATAAAAGCAAGAGAGGCGAATTCACTACGTAACACACAGCGCTCCGTCCCTTCAGCCAAGTGTCAAAAGACAAATAAACATTAAACAGAAAAAAAGTTTACCGATCCCTATAATCCAGACTCCAAAGATGATTAAGGGTATTTATGATCACAATAAAGATTAAGACAATAATAACGATAATGATAATGGTAATGATGATGATAATGATGGTGATGATAATTATGATGTGATGATGATGATGATAATAATAACAGCAACAACAACAACAATAATGATAATCTATACAATATGTTACAATAATATAAATAACAATAATATTGCTACTGCTACTTCTAATACTAATATTAAACAACACCAAGAATAACAATGACAATGATAATGATGATGATTTATACCTTTATCAACATTTCTCTACATGAACTCTCTTCATTGATGATGATGGCGATAATAATAACAAAGACAATAACACTAACAACAATAATAATGAATCATTATAATTATCATTATTGTCACTATTATCATTATCTTCATCAGCAACAATATTAATAATGCGAAAACCACCATAAACAATACCTAATATGAGAAAAAAAGAGAAGGGGAAAAGCAAGAAAAAAAAGGAGAAAGAACAAGAAAAAGAAAGAGAGAATGAGCAAGAGAAAGAAAAAGAGAAAGAGCAAAAAAAGAGAAGGAGAGAGAAGGAGAGGGAGGAGGGGGGAGGGGAGGGAGCCGCACCCCACTCGTGCCAGCCAAGCATTATCGCGGCCGAATAAATTACAAATTGGCGGTATCCCGTGCTAACGCCTTGTTAGAAAGGGTGTCTAACAAGAGCTCGTGTTGACGTTATGCTTGTTTATTTCCTTCTCCCTCAAAGGCGAGCGAAGATTCATGCCAAGACGCCGTGGGTTTCCGGTCGCGTGTTGCTACTCACCCGATAATTACACGTTATAAATCCCCGTTTTGCCAGTTCGGATTAGCATTACTTTCAATGTTCCGGGTCGCCGTAAAGCACGGTGATTATGCTCCATTTCTCACATGCGAGGTAATCATTTGAAATCTCAGCCGGACTTACTTTCAACCTGGGAAGATGTGAGTGACGGCGACGCGCGGACGGGCGAGTGTCCAATCGGGGGAGAGACAGGGGAGAGGGAGGAGAGCGAGAGGGGAGAGGGGAGAGGGGAGAGAGAGGAAAAAGAGAGAGAGAGAGAGAAAGAGAGAGAGAGAGAGAGAGAGAGAGAGAGAGAGAGAGAGAGAGAGAGAGAGAGAGAGAGAGAGAGAGAGAGAGAGAGAGAGAGATAATAATAATAATAGCAAGTGGGAGGAAGGAAGGTAGAGCAGGTGGAGGTGAAGAAGTTTCCTGCTGGAGGAAAAGGGAGGGTCGAGTATCACGTTACAATACCTCGCCGCCCAACCTCCAACCGAGGAGCGGTTCGACTGCACGAGCAGAAGCAGTGACCAGAGAATCAATCCTGCTTCGAACTGCTGAAACATTTGTCAGTCCCAGCGACCAAACGTTTAGGGGAAGCGATTCAGCGGAACTCTTTTTTTTTTTTTTTTTTTTTTTTTTTTGCCTCCTCTCTGGTCGCGAGGGGAGAACACGGGTGTGGTTGACTCAGGGAGCGAGATTCAAAGGCCATTTGCATTTTTATAAGAAATGTTGACGAAGTGCCACGTCGGGAGGAGAAATTTCCCTAAAACTCCTGTGGGAAAACCGAGGCAAGCTTCCTCATCTCCTTATCAAACTGCTACTGTTACTACCACTACTACCACTATAACTATTACAATCACTTCTACTACTACTACGACTATTGTTATTGCCCCTGCTCCTCCTACTACACCTTACCCTGCTCCTTCTCCTCTTGTTCTTCTTCAACATTTCTTCTTCTCCTTTTTTTCTTCACCTTCACCTTCTTTTCTTTTCTTTTCTTTTCTTTTTCTTTTCTTTTTTTTTCTTTTCTTTTCTTTTCTTTTCTTTTCTTTTCTTTTCTTTTCTTTTCTTTTTCTTTTTCTTTTTCTTTTTCTTTTTCTTTTTCTTTTTCTTTTTCTTTTTCTTTCTTTTTCTTTTTCTTTTTCTTTTTCTTTTTCTTTTTCTTTTTCTTTTTCTTTTTCTTCTTCTCCTTCTCCTTCTCCTTCTCCTTCTCCTTCTCCTTCTCCTTCTCCTCCTCCTCCTACTCCTCCTACTCCTCCTACTCCTTTCTCCTCTTTCTACTACCCCCATCCTCCTCCCTCCCTTTCCTCCTTCCCGAGTTCCGAAGCCAAGCAAACGGGCGCTTCATCCGATGACGAATGTTCGAGGGAATATGCCAAAGACACAAAGGGCTTTTGTGCCGCTGCTATATTAGAGCTCAGGAGGGAACCGGAGACTTGGCTTGTCTCTGTTCTTGCTAGCGAAAGAAGTGGAGAGGGAAGGAGAGGAAGATGGAGAGGAGGAAAAAAGAGGAGGAGGAGGAACAGAAGGAGGAAGAGAATAGGAGAAGGTGGTGGTGGAAGTAGAAGTGGAAGAGGAGAAGATGAAGGAGGATATACGAAGATGATAGATAAAAAAAAAAAAATCAATAAAAACAATCATTACAATAATAATAATGATAATGAAAATAATAATAACTAGCAAAAACTAGTGCGCGCTCAGAGAGCACAGACCTCCGCTTATGCCTAAAAGTTACATGATTCATTTCTTTGTAGATTTATTATCTATCATAGATAGCACTGCCGATTTCTATCCCAGATCCGTCCACAGATCCGGCCTACCACTAGTTTCTGGACCATAGACAACCCACCCATAAATATTCATCAAAATCTGTTAATAACTTTTAGCATAATCTTTCTGAAAAAACAACAACTAAGAAACCAACAATAAACGTGGTCAGTTACATGCACTCCTCATTTGGAGAAGATAATAATAATAGTATTAATGATAAAAATAATAACAATGAAAACAATAACCACAACACAGTAATAATAGCAATAAAAATAATAATCAAAATAATAATCATAATCATAACAACAACAACAACAACAATAATAATAATAATAATAAGAGAGAGAGAGAGAGATGGGGGGGGGAAGAGAGGAAGAAAGAATAGCAATAAGACAGAGGTCTGTGTCAAAGACGAGCATATTCCAAAACACTTTCTCCGAAGTGAAGTAACCCAAAAGGCGGTAAAAAAAAGACAAGCCTAAGGTCGCGAAGACCCTCCCCCCTCGCTCTGAAAGGTTTCGGATGTGAGAGCAAGCGGCTGTCGCTTCGGGTGTATCTCGCCTTAATTTCCCCCGGCGCTCTTCGCCTGAGTCTTCGGCAGCAGGTAGAGGCCCTAGGATCGACTGATGGGCTCTTCCTTGGCCTCCTTCGACCTTTCCTTATATTCCTTCTCTACCTCCTCCTCCTTCTCCTCCCTCTCTCACTCACTCCACCTTTCTTCTTCTCTTTCCTTTCAGTTTCTCGTTCTCCCTCGCCTTCCTCTCCCCCGTTCCCTCCACGCAGGGCGCGTGACCTACACCCACAACCCTTTATCCTGCCTCCCAACGGCGCACTTGTGGCCCCGGATGGCGTCACTAGTCTACGGGCGAGACACGCCAGGTTTCGTGTTACGCCTCTATAAGGAGGGCGTGGCCGGGTTGGAGGAGCGGGGAGGGCGGGGAGGGCGCGCCGATCTCCGTTCGTTCCCTCCTCGCCGCGGGGTTAAGCATCCTTCCGTACGGGTTTCGCTGCCCATAATGGCAGATGCATTGCCACAATGGGGGCTGCTACGGGTCCAAGGGCTCTTGGGGCATACTAAGCAGGGCTCAATGCACACGCTGCGAGGTTACACCTGGGACCGACGCTGCGAAGCCGGCTGGGGTTAATGGCTCACTTCCCTTCCCTATTCTCTCTCTCTCTCTCTCTCTCTCTCTCTCTCTCTCTCTCTCTCTCTCTCTCTCTCTCTCTCTCTCTCTCGCTCTCTCGCTCTCTCGCTCTCTCGCTCTCTCGCTCTCTCGCTCTCTCGCTCTCTCGCTCTCTCGCTCTCTCGCTCTCTCGCTCTCTCGCTCTCTTGCTCTCTCGCTCCCCGTCTATCTCTCTCCATCTCTCTCTATCTCTCTTCATCTCTCTCTATCTCCCTTCATCTCTCTCTATCTCCCTTCATCTCTCTCTATCTCTCTTTATCTCTCTCTATCTCTCTTTATCTCTCTTCATCTCTCTCTATCTCCCTTCATCTCTCTCTATCTCTCTTCATCTCTCTCTGTTTCTCTCCATCTCTCTTATTTTATGTATCTCCCTTATTCTCCTTTGATCTTTCCCTCTTCTCCATTTCTCTTTCTCGCGATTGTTTCGACTCCTCTTTGCTTCTGCCTCTTCCTTTCCAGTTCCTTCCCCCTCTCATCTAAAATCACATGAAGATTTGTGACTATAAACAACATCAGTCGCTAGGTAACAGTTCTAAATATACACCCCCCCCTCCCCCCCGCCACCTTGCCCCCACGTGACCACCAAGCCCATGCCGGCACCCAGTCCCGCTGAGTAACACCACTTCGGGAGCCATTATGCAAATTTAAAGCCTATATAACGCAAATTTATGACCGCAATACAATATAGTGTAGTGCTGATCCCGCGCCGCGATCCCTGTTGTAGTTGCTAACGGACCCCTTCTGTCTCTGGCCTGACAATCTGAGCGCGGCGTTCTTTGGGCAAGTGCTGTTACTCTTCTATGGCAATTTGTCGGATTCACGCACCCTTTATTGCTAGTTCGTCAGCTTAACGATCTTCTGATTCTTGTTGCATTACGTCTCACCTCCTTTCGGTTCGTAACTCGTCACATTAGCGTCCTTTCTTCTGGCAATTCATCATGTTGAACGCACTCGCCATATTCCATGTATCGCCTTCTTGTACCTCATTTCACATATAATAACCACATACCTTGTTTTCTTAAAATAATGACCATTACCATTAAAATAACTTATGTACATATAGTAATGAAAACACAAACCTATACGAAGAAAAATAACTAGCAAACTAATATTCTAAACATACGACGAGAATGAATCGCAAGCCGTTTTAATCATTTAAAACTATTCAATCAATGTAAATTTAATCCAATCCAATTTAATCAATTTGAACATTATAAAAAAAATCGATTCTTGAATAACCATTTCTCGTCTGCCCCCTCAAGCAACCTTCAACAAAGCCCTGGAGAAGCCAGGATCACAACATTCACACGTATTAATCTTATATTCAAGGTGCAACACCCTGCACTGGGGAAGGGGGGGGAGGCAATCACACAAGCAATAAAGGCTTATCGAGTTGCCGATTCCTATTCACGCCCACTCAAGCACGCTCTTCTTCGCCACCTACTCCTGTCAGTCGGCTCCACTTCAGCCAGTGCTTGTTTCTCGCTACAAGTTTATGCTTCTACTTAGCTCTGTGGTATCCTCAATCCCAGTCGCACTTACCTGGAAAGAGAAAATTACACGTTAAGTTCATATGGAATCATTATGAAATGAAAAATCACATAAACACTGTGTAAATTGGTGAGTAGGATTTTAAATGCGAAACATTTCCGCGTGTATAAATATGTGTACGAGTACAAATGTTAACATTGTAAAGAAACATGAAATGTGGGAACGGTGTAAACTCTACGGGCATGACTCCCACATTTCACTAACAAATAATTTCTATGCACTTCTTTTCTAGAATGTACACCCTAAACATAAGGCTCATACTTTATATTTCCAAGTAATGATTGTATAGTACAACATGTCTGCCATTCGCCTTAACATCACTTTTATAGGATCGAGTTCTCGCAACCAAATCTAATCTTCCTGCAGCCACACCGCTTCCACCAAAACGCCACAAGCCGGACGCCTTTTCCTCTCCCCAAAAACCGCCTTCCTCATCCTCCTCATCAGCTGCTGTCAAAAAATCCTACGAGGAGGTGAAGCGAGGCGGCGGCGAACCGGGAATTGCGGTCCCGGGCCGACAAAGAACCATCTGGTGCCAAGGAGAAACTAATTTAAGTTTGCCCCCTCCTCACCCCACCTACCCGGCCGAATAACTCGTCAACGCGTTTGCGGCGGCATTTACGGTGCGGGGGCGACGTCGGTTCCCGGGCCGGTGGAGAGC
>BOPN01000146.1:417036-422036 GCA_017312705.2 Penaeus japonicus
CGGCCTCGACAGAAGGAATTCGCGCCGGCAGAGGGAAGTTTCCCCGGTAATGGCGTTGTTTAATTCAGTTTCCAACAGCGGAGGCATTCAAACCAAAAGAAAAGAAAGAGAGAAAAAGAGAGAGAGAGAGAGAGTTCAAGGGCGGCACACCTGTTTCCCGGGCAATGTAATTTCATGCTCATGGTGAGCCCTTTACAGCCTGGGAGATAATGTCATCACCATAATAAGCAGGCGGCCGGAACACCTGCGACACCTGGGGACCTCTCATACACAACTCCCTCGCCACGAAGAAATCCCAAGCGGAGAGCCCATTAAGAAACGCGTGCCCCGCAGAGGACTGCTATAATCAATCACCTTGGGTGTTGCTATCGTCACTGTTTAGTTTTGATTGCCATTGCTGCTTTATGCTGCGATCGCCTTTATCGTGGCTACTCCTGGAACGCCGCACGAACGCGCGCCAGATAGATTTTAAAAAATGGTTGCGCTCGGGACGCCCGCATCGCTTTAGGAGAACGAGTCTCCGTCATCGCTTCGTGCGCCGTTCCACCTTCAACGCCATGACAAAATCCAGTTCAGATATTTTTTACTTTTTCTGTGTCACAGTTCCCCTATTCTTCCAACGGGCCACTCGATCATCAGGTGGTCTGTATCTTGTAGGACTTGTTACTAATTGTTGGTCGTCATTGGGGATACAAGCATCTACTTGTAAAGATAAAATATAGTTTTAGCACTTCTTATTCTTCCGTTCGCTGTGAGCTAGCTCTTTCGCGTTTCAGACAGCACCTCAAGAAGGGTTCATGCTGTCCTTGCTGGCGGAATCCACCAGCCTGTCGCTTGCGCTCTCTCATGAACCCTCCCTCAAACGACAGGCCGTCGCGACAAAACGGTCGCAATATATCTCGCGATTCAATAACGACAGCGCTAATGGCGTGGCCTCCGTCGCGATATATAGACTGCCATAAATACAACTCTAATCGTGACTATTTTGGAGCGACTTGATATTAATGTTGTGGAAGTGAGAGGAGCGATGCATCAGGATTAGGCAGGTAAGTTGGGGGCGCGAGGGGGGGAAGGGGAGGGGGGGGGGGGGTTAGATGAGAAGAGTATGAGATGGGAATCATAAATGGAAATCCCCAGTATACCCAAGGCACTTGCGAAAAGACCAACACCAGAGGTCACGGTGACTTAGAGCCAGGTCAGAAGAGCTTGAGTTAACCGCCCTGATATAATGGGTTGAGTTTTGAAAACACCCGTGAGAAAAAGAGAGATATAAAGACATAGCAAAAAGAAACAGAGGTAGGAAGTTTCGGAAAAAAAGTCTTAACAGAGAGAGTCTTGAGCTGCCCTCTCCACAGCACATTCTAATCAATAGCCGTATTCTTTGAAAAACAGATTCCCATATAGATTCCAGCATACAAATCTTGCCACGTTACTTGTGAAATGGAGTGAAAGATATAGAGGCTGCGACTTTTTAAATATTCCTTTGCATACTTTTTCCAAAATTTAAAACCAATTTCATGGTGGCAGCTAATATCACAATTCGAGTTCTAAATGAAATTATATACTCATTAACTTCTATTGAATACCATTTTACTTGCCGCGGGTAAAAACAGGATATACATGTATGTTTATTATATATCTATAACACACACACACACACACACACACACACACACACACACACACACACACACACACACACACACACACACACACACACACACACACACACACATACACGTCGAGAAGGGAGGGTGTGGCTCGAGACCCAGTGAAACCCACAAAAATGAAATTTTGTTATTCTGTTGTTAACTATCAAATATCTTACAATTGCAACATTTTTTTCAAAATCTCTGTAATCATTGTCATCACGAACCTCGTCGCTGAGTTGCATCATATCTGAATCAACGAGCTTTAAGTCAAACTCCAGTGCCAAGCAAGGGGCCAGGATCTCCGTTCCCGGCGGCCCTTTGTATTCCCGATCTGGGTCTCTCTCCTCCGGCCAGCCACGGCTCCAGCGGGGAGGCCGGAATTCGAGACGACTCTTGGTCAGGGCCGGTGGAAATTCCAACTCTTGATTACCGAATGCGCCAACTGGCTACAGTTCTCGCGTTGTGACTGGTTGTCAGCATCATTTTCCTCGTGTTTCTTTCTTTGAGGGGACAGAAAAGGCATTGAAATAGCAACTAATACTCGGCACTGCTTTGTAAGCCATTAAAATGTATTTTTGCTAACATCTTTTACAATCAAAATATTCTAAGGTATTTATATTCTGAAGTATAAGGGGAAAACAATATCAAATTACCAATGGTGCCGTTACTACGTCACTCTCTACCGACTAGCAGTCGAATTTGCGAATTCGACAGTCCTGCTCTTGGACAGGCTTTCACTCCAAGCTCGCTTCCTAATGTAGTGAAGATACCTCTGCAAAGGGTCTATATACCCTGTCCCCTCGCCTGCTCACCCTGTGTTTCAGCAGTCGCGATTAATAACATCTCCCCTCGTACGTCTACAAACATGCGCTGCGGTCCAGTGACAGTTCTCTTAGTGTGGGGGATCTCGGGTGTGGCCAATCTGCCTCACGCCGCCCACTTTGGGCTCAGTCGCTCCCAGTGGTTGACAAAACGAACGACACGACTGCGAGTGACAGTCACGACCCTCGGATACCTCCACGACCACCGACGAGCGCATCACTCCAAGCACCATAAATACCTAACACTCCCGCAATGCGCTGTAAAGCCAGATGATTGGATTTGCAATGCTTAAGAATGCGTTCAAACAATCGGACACCGACCGCACATCTGAACGCACGATCCAACAGAAACCGTAAACAAATTGCAACTAAATTGCACCGCTCGCAAGCCAGAATAAGGTACACGTAGCAGAGACCAATTCACATCCACTAGATAAAAGACTGCACTTTGCCACTTGCCTGATTTGTCAACGATTGGTGGTGGTGGTGGTGGGGGTGGTGAGGAGAAGATGGTGATGGAGATGATGTTAATAAACATAACAATATCAGTACTAATTGTATTTTCATTATCATAATCTTTATTACTCTCTTTCTTATCTTTATCATTCTTAATATAATTAACATTATTATTATCACTGTTATTAAGATAAGTATTCGATTCTCACCTCCTTCTCGCTATACAGGATTTCAGTAAGGTATACAAAATGAGAAGGAGGAGGAAGATTAAGAAGGGGCGGGACACAGGGGGCGGGGCACAAGGGGCGAACGTGCAACATCGAGCTGGAAAGCTTCGGCACGGTGCATCGAGAGGGAGGAGGATGTGTCAGTGTGTGTGTGTGTGGGGGGGGGGGATTAGCATAATTGCAAGAGGCGCCCGCTTGCAACGCATTGGACACGCTGCCTCCTCGCTCACGCCTCTCGCCCAGCCGGACACGCACGCTCGCACCCGAGGCAGTAGCACCTGGGGAAGCATTTGGTGTCGCCGAGATGCTACTCCGGCTAGGACTACCATTTCTGACTGGCTGGACTACTGGGACTACTGCTGCGACTCGAAATACTAGTGCGATGAGCAATTGGCGGGCGGTTTCAAGGGCACCACGCGGAGGAAAAAGGAAGTTATACTGCGGCTGGTATAAGGAAAGGCGGCCACTGGGAACACCTTTGGAGCGAGGAAAGGAGAGTCATTGATGTATGTATGTATACATACACACATACACACACGCACACACACACATTATATATATATAATATATATATATATATATATATATATATATGCATGTATGTATGTAAACATATATCTATATACATCTATATGAATCCCATGTAATTGAAAATGATACTTAAAATAGTTAGAAAACTTTTAGAATGCAATACACACATAATTCTTTATCTCCTATATTATAAAAACAGTATTTTTCTACTCCATGATTATAAAAAAACATTTTTTACGACCACTTTTGTCACATAGCTGTATGTTTTACATCATAGCCATTACTTATCAGAACATATTCTAAATACTAATACTCATTTTCAAGCCCTAAGTTGATACCATTAATACTAACTGAATTTCACACTTTTGGGTTTTTCTGTATTTAGGAAATGGGCAGAAAAACGATATCGTCTGCATAGATTGGGTGATTCCTTGATTGAACGGCCTGCTTTAATTAATCACGTGTGTGTGTGTGTGTGTGTGTGTGTGTGTGTGTGTGTGTGTGTGTGTGTGTGTGTGTGTGTGTGTGTGTGTGTGTTACAGTTAAACCTTGACAATCCCTTTTCTTCAAAAATATATCAATAGTGAAGGAAGCTGAAGAATATCACCTTACAATTTTGGGAATTCGCGTGAATTTAATAATCTCTCTCCATCTCTCTTCATACTCCTTTCCACTTCTTCTCCCTTCCTTCTCTTCTCTTTTCTTCCTTTCCCTTTCTTCCTCTCCTTTCCCTCTCCTTCTTCCTTCTCTCCCTCTCTGTCCCTCGTTCCCATCCTTCTCTTCCTTCTCTTCCTCTCCACCCCACGTCTCCCTCACTCTCTCCCTCCCTCGCTCCCTTCCAAGACAAACAGAAAATGAGTTCACCGACGAGATGAAAATTCGAGATACATCATCATACGATAATACAGCAACAGCAACAACAATAGTGACGGAAATAAAAGCAACATCAAACAACAACAACAACGACGACGACAACAACAATAACGGCAATAAAAGCAACATCAAACAACAACAACAACAGCAACAACAACAATGACGGCAATAAAAGAAACATCAAACAACAACAACAACAACGACGACGACAACAACAATAACGGCAATAAAAGCAACATCAAACAACAACAACAACAAAAACAACAACGACGACGACGACGACAACAGCAACAACAACAATGACGGCAATAAAAGCAACATCAAACAACAACAACAACAAAAGCAGGTGCACCAAATACCTCAAAAAATAAACACCCTAAAAGAGAAGAGCATCGAAGGCCGCCATTTTATTGCCACGTCGAAAAAGGGGGACAAGACAA
>BOPN01000146.1:432036-439536 GCA_017312705.2 Penaeus japonicus
GTGGGATAGGGGGCGGCACAGGTCATTCCCACCGCCATACAATCTCGTGACAGATCTCATGGTGTTAGCATTTCGAATCGGATACCGCCATCAACCGCCCCACCAAGAGCTACTTATCTAAATGAAAGATAAGGATGACGCCGGCGGTCACAACAAACACACGACTGTCCGTGAAGACAAGGGCTGGTCCTCCCGTGTCTCCGTCCGACACGGGCTCTGGGTCAGACGAGCCGTAGCAAAAAGGGGCGGCTCGTAACACTTGTGCAAACCTAGAGCTTTGCTTATGAGCTCATCTGGCCGGGGACAGCAGCCGCCCTTGTCCCGACCCAAACGCCTCGGCTGAGTGAATGGACGCGGCTCGGCGCTCGTAAATCCTGCACATAGGGAACGTCTGTCAGGCGGGCCACTCTCACCCCCTCCCCCCCTCGTACACACACACTCTACCGCCCCTCCGGTCCTCTTACACCTCCCACAGTACCCTCAATATCCTCAATGCTCCTCCTCGGCCCTGCTCCCCACCTCCGCCCACGCCCGCCCTCTTAGCGCAGCCTCTCCGTCCGCCCAGACTCCCATCCAGCCGGTCTCCGCACACGTGACTGCAGCCACTGCCTCTGGTTTCGTCTTTAAATGGCAACATCAAAGTGTTCGCCAACGCAACAGTTTGCAAGAGGGTGATAAGCATCTTTCCTCAAGGCAGAGGAATGATTCCATGAAAGCCATGCGCTGCGTCATGAATCTCGACGCTCATTTCCGGGGCTGTGGGCGACACCAGGCAATGTACGGATTACGTACTTACAAAAGGATAACAAGCCAAGCCAAGCCAAGCGTTCCAACAAGGATGAAACAATACTTATGTATACAGTATTAACAAAAACAATAACAATAATGAATGATGAGTATGAAAGAGATGAGGATGATGCTGATGATGATAATAACTACATACAAAATCAATAACAAGAACAACATAATAATAATAATAAGAAGAAGAAGCAGAATTGTAATAATAACAATAACAAAAATGGCTATTCAACAAGCAGAGCAAGTTCACCCAGCGCCCACCTTACAACTTGAGTGCAGTGCTGCACCTGTGGGTGGGAGGGCGGGCGGCGCCTGCCTGATGGGCGCGCCCTCGCGGCGAGGCGAGTCAAAGAGCTGCTTCACAGATTGGCATCTGAGCCAATATTTACCTGCCACTCCTATGAGGGTGAGGATGAGGGGGAACGTAAGGATGAGGGAGTGAGCATGAGGAAGGTGGTGGGGAGGGAAAGGGCGAAGATGAAGAAGAAAATGAGGAGGAGGGAGAGCATGAGAAGGAAGAAGAGGGTTACGAGGAAGGAAGAGGATGCCTCCCCCCGTCTCCCCCCACCCGTTTGCCACATCTCCGCGGGCTCTTTCCTAAAACTTGTAACGATACGCGATAACACACTCGCTTTCTTCTTGGCCTCAGGGCGTAAGGCTGAATGGGACAGTGACAAATAACGGCGAAGGGGGAGTAAACAAGGAGAAGAGGAGGAGAAGAGGAGGAGGAGGAGGAGGAGGAGGAGGAGGAGGAGAAGAAAGAGGAAGAAGACGAAGAGGCGGAGGAGGAAGAGGAGGAGGAGGAGGAGGGGGGAGAAGGAGGAGGAGGAGGAGGGGGAGGAGAAGGAGGAGGAGGAGGAGGAGGAGGAGGAGGAGGAGGAGAAGGAGGAGGTGGAGGGGGAGAAGGAGGAGGAGGAGGAGGAGGAGAAAAAAGGAAGAGGAGGAGGAGGAAGAGAAGAAAAAATAAGAAGGCCCCGCGCAACCCACTCGACGTGAAAGAGCGACACATAAGCGAGAGGACGCATGAAGGAGCAGCGAAGAGCGGGCCTGTGTGTGGCTGTCAAGAGTGGAGCACCGCGGCATGCGTCGGGAGGACGTTCCGTTTCTGTCTTCGCCGTACCTCACCTCCGACTACCCCCTGTTCCTCCTTCTCGATACTCTTCCTTTCCCGAACCCCTCCCCTTCACCTCCGACCCCCTTCCCCCTCCTATTAGATACTCATCCTCAGCCGCTACACCTCCCCCTCCCTCCAACCACCTTCCCATTTCCCGACACCCTTCCCCCCTCCTTCTAGATACCCTTCCAATGCCGATACCCCTCCCCCTCCTTCCCGACACCCCTCCCCCTCTCCTCCGACCCCCTTCCCCCTTCTTCTAGATACTCTTCCTGTGCCGCAACCCCGATAACAGATCTTAATGCCAGTCGTGCAGCTGTTACGGGTATCTCTACAGCCATCTCCCTCCCATACATAACTTTTTTTTGTCTGGCACTCGGCTCCCCTCACCTGCTGCCTTTGTAAATGCGCTCCATTTGAGAGACATACAGAGAGAGAGAGAGAGAGAGAGAGAGAGAGAGAGAGAGAGAGAGAGAGAGAGAGAGAGAGAGAGAGAGAGAGAGAGAGAGAGAGAGAGAGAAGGGGGGAGGGAAGTGTGGAAAGGGGAAAGGGATAAAGGGATAAAGGGATAAAGAGAGGGGAGGGGAGGGTATGCGGTATAAGGATAGGGGTAGGGGTGGGTGGAAAGAGCCCCTGCCAAAGGAAACTCCATCCCCCTTCACTTCGCCCCCTTTGAAGTTACGGTGTTTATACGGTCGAGCGGTGACATACGAGTCTCTCTCACTGCTTCTCCGCCTCCACATGTACCTGTCTCCCCTCACCTCCTACCCCCCATTTTCTGCTACCCCGACTCCGTGCATCCTTCCCACGTCCACTATGCTCTCGCTCTCTCGCTCTCTCTCTCTTTCTTTCTTTCTTTCTTTCTTTCTTTCTTTCTTTCTTTCTTTCTTTCTTTCTTTCTCTCTCTCTCTCACCCGCACGCGCGCGCACACACACAAACACACACACACTTGCGCGCATGTGTTTGTGTGTGAAAAAAAAGAGAGAAAAAGAGAAAGGGAGCAAGAGAGAGAGAGAGAGAGGGTGAAAGAGAGAGAATGAGAGAATGAGAGAATGAGAGACAGGGACAGGGAGAGAGAGGGAGAGAATGAGAGAGGTGGAAAGAGAGAGAGAGAGAGAGAGAGAGAGAGAGAGAGAGAGAGAGAGAGAGAGAGAGAGAGAGAGAGAGAGAGAGAGAGAGAGAGAGAGAGAGAAGAGAGAAGATAGGGAGCACGCAGGACGCCGCCAGATGGAGCAACCGCAGCTTCCCGATGGCGCGAGAGGCGGCATGCAACACGCCAGAATCTTTTCCCGGGATGGCAAGAACCACAACAAAGCCTGGAGGACTCGTGTTGTGTTCGATGCCGTTTCAAGTGTTTAAAAACTTACTCCAACTCTTCACGAAGTTTAGTTTACACGACCACAAATACAGAGAGATTTCATCGACCCGGTAACTCGATATACAAATGATGTTTTGCAAAATCCCTGTGTTCTAAGACTGCAACATATGATGCTGGAACACCCCCCTCCCCCTCCCCCCTCCTCCTCCTCCTCCTCCTCTATCTCCCTCTGACTCTCCCCAAATCTCCCTCTCCTTCTCTCCTTCTTTCCCTCCACCCTGCTTGGCTCTCCATCCCCTTCCTTCCTCTTTTATCTTCTTCCTCCTTCCTTCATGTCTTTTCTTCTCCTTCTCCTTTTCTTCCTCCCTTCTCTCTTTCCTTCCTCTTTCATCTTTCTGTCTATCCCTCCCTCCCTCTCTCCCCTTCCTCCCTCCTTCTCCCTCTCCTCTTCCTCCCTCATTTACTCCCGCCTTCCTTCTTTCCTTCTTTCTTTCCTTCCTTTCTTTCTCTCTTCCTTTCTTTTTTTCTTTCTTTCTTCCTCCCTTCCTCCTTCTTTCCATCCTTCCTCCCTCCTTCCCTTCCTGCCGCTTCTCACTCACTCTCTCTCTCTCTCTCTAAAACACCGACACACACGCGACCAAATCCCTCTCCGACTTCTCTCCACTCTCGTCTCTTCATTCGTCTTCCTTTCTCGCTTTCCTCTCCTCTCCTTCCCGCCACCTCCCCCTCCTCCCTCTCTCTGTCTCTGTCTCTCTGTCTCTCTCTGTCTCTCTTCTCTCTCCACCCTCGCCTCCCACCCTCGCCCTTCCTAGCGACCAACCTCTCGCATATCCATTAACCTTCACTTTGGAAATTGAGGTAAGAAAATAAATAAAAAAATATGTACATCTACAGGACCAAAATCAAAATCTAATAGCCAATTTTAGTATAGCTGAGGTAGGTGGGAGGGTGGGTGGGTCGGTAGGTAAGTAAGTAGGTAGGAAGGTAGGTAGGGAGGTAGGTATGTAGGAAGGTAGGTAGGGAGGTTGGTGGGTACGTATGTAAGTAGGTAGGAAGGTAGGAAGGTAAGTAGACAAGTTGGTGTGTACGTAGGCAAGTAGGTAGGAAGGTAAGTAGGCATGCAGGTAGGTAGGTAGGTAGGTAGGTAGGTAGGTAGGTAGGTAGGTAGGTAGGTAGGTAGGTAGGTAGGTAGGTAGGTAGGTAGGTAGGAAGGTAGATATGTAAATAGGTAGGTAGGAAGGAAGGTGGATAGGTAGGTAAGTAGGTAGGAAGGTAGGTAGGTAGGAAGTTCGATCGGTAGGCAGGCAGGTAGGTAGGTAAGTAGGCAGGAAGGTTGGTAAGTAGGCAGGTAGGTAGAAAAGTAGGTAAGAAGGAAGGTAGGTATGTAAGTAGGTAGGAAGGAAGGAAGGAAGGAAGGCAGGAAGAGGTAGGTAAGTAGGTAGGTAGGAATGTAGGTAGGAAGGTAGGTAGATAGGAAGGTAGGAAGGTAGGTAGGCAGGTAGGAAGGTAGGTAGGAAGGTAGGTAGGTAGGAATGTAGGTAGGTAGGAAGGTAGGTAGGAAGGAAGGAAGGAAGGTAATTATGTAGGTAGGTAGGAAGGTAGGTGTGAGTGAGTGAGTGAGTGAGTGAGTGAGTGAGTGAGTGAGTGAGTGAGGGAGTGAGTGTGTGCGTGAGCGCACGTGTACGTGATTTTTTCCAACAAATACCTTGCAAAAATGTAGCAACATTTCCAAGGGAAAAAACGCAGCAGGGTTCACTTTCCCTGTAGCATGTTGAACACAATAGGGGATAAACGTTCTGCAATTAAGATAAGGCTTGATTTAGGCGCGAGGGGAAGGAAGGCAATGGAAAAGGGAGTTTGGCACACGGCGATAAGAAGGGGAAGGGAGTGGGAAGGGATGGGAGGAAGGGAAGGGAGGAAGGGAAGGGAGGAAGGAACAGGGAAGAGAAAAGTGAGAAGAGTGAAGAGGGAAGAGGGAAGAGGGCAGGAGGGAAGGAGGGCAGGAGGGAGGTTGGAAGAGACGGGTTGAGAGGGGTAGTAGAGATAGAGAGAGAGAGAGAGAGAGAGAGAGAGAGAGAGAGAGAGAGAGAGAGAGAGAGAGAGAGAGAGAGAGAGAGGGGGGGGGGGGTGAACCCACTAATCCACTCATTTGCTCTATTTCCCCCAGGGGAGCGCACAGGGAAAGAGTACAACCGACCGTAATACAGTGACCAAACTTCTCGTCCCTGGAGAGAAAAGAGTGAGACAGAGAGAGATAATAAAACCTCTCTCTATATCTCTGTCTGTCTCTGACTTTTGCACCTTTATCTATAGATATAGATATAAGAAGAAGGAGGGGGAGGAGAAAGAGAAGACGAGGAAGAAGAAGATGAAGAAGAAGAAGAAGAAGAAGAAGAGGAAGAAGAAGAAAGATGAGAAGGAGTAGGAGTAGCAGCAGCAGCAGAAGAAGAAGAAGAAGGGAAAGGAAAATGGCAAAACAAAATGGAGAAAGAGAAAGCCCACCATAGACTCTGGCCGGGGCCGGAGGTCCAAAGTAGAGGCGCAGCAGCGGAGTCATCAGCACCGCAATTAACCCGAAGCCATCAATCGAATCAACTAATCCTTCAGCCATCCTTTTCTGCACCCTGGTTCCTCTCCCTCCTCTCCCCGCCCTCCCTTAAGCCCCCTCCAACTCCTTCTGTCCCCAGTTTCCCTCTCCCTTCCACTTACCCCCTCTTACCCTCTCTCCCTTTCTTTAACTCCCTTTCCCCCTCTCTTAGCCTGCCTTCCCTTCCTCTTTCCCATCTCTCCCCCTCCCTCACCACTTTCTTTCGCATCCCCTTCCTTCCTTCCTTCCTTCCTTCCTTCCTTCTTTCCTTCCTTCCTTCCTTCCTTCCTTCCTTCTTTTATTTATTTCTTCCTCACTTCCTCCCTGTCTTCCATCCTATCCCTCTTCATCTCTTCCCCTGACTTATCCCTCCCCCTGCCCTCCTTCCCTTCCTGATTCCCTCCCCCTCCCTTTCCTTGTCCTTCCCTCCCACCTCTTCACCAACTCTCCAACAGAGAGACCCCATCCCTGCCTCCCCCTAACCCTTCCCCTGTCTCCCTTCCCTCCTACTTCATCACATACGAGTTATTTCCATCAATCTACTCATGCACACGTTCCCTTTCCCCTCCCCCTCTCCCTCTCCTCCCCCTCCCCTAAGGAGAGGTTCCGCACCTAAATCCACACGTTCTAATCCACCCCTGACCTCCACCTCCCCTAACTCCCACCCCCCGAGGGAGTACCTCTGGCCATAAATAGGGATTTCTCGTGTCCTTCTGTCGTTAACGCGAGAACATGAATCCAAGATTGGTCCTGCTACCCCCCCCCCCTATTCTCCCCCCCTGTGTTAAATTGCAGCTTCAGTGCCCCCTCCCCTCCCCTCCCTCCCTTTTAAAATGTTGATATTAAACTTGTTTATGGGATGTTTTAGGGGGGAGGGAAAGAGGAGGGGATGGGGTGGGGAGGGGGAACAATCAGCATGATTCAGTGGCGACTCGCGTGCGTTGCGTGCAAGGTGGGGACTGAGGAGGGGGGAGTAGAGGGGGGGGGGTTAAGAGGATAGAGGACGCAATCTCGCCTCTCCATGCATTTTTACTTCCATTCCTCTTCTGACTAATTTTTAATGTTATTACTAGCTCCATCTTCTTAAAATGCCTCTTAATGGGGTGCGAACAAGCAACCCGGGACAATTTCTTTTGATGGAAACCCGGCAATTTAATTCAATCCACGAGACATGGCAGTGTGTGTGCAACATGCAATACGGGCGTCCGAGGAGCCTTGCAAGCGCAGTATAATGCCGAGAGCGCGGCTACATGAAGCACTTTAGCTCCAGCGGGGAACTTCACAATCGCCGACGGTTATACATACGCACGCAGTGGCGTGGCACCTTTATTGTCATCATAATCATCATTGCTTTTATAATTATGTTTCCGTGTGCGTGTGGTACATGTGTCGCCTTCGTCTGTCTGTTATCTGTTTGCCTGTTTGTATATTTGTCTCTTCTCTTATTCTCTTCTCTTCCTTCCTTCTTTCCTCTCCTCTTTTTCTTTCTTCTCTTCTCTCCTCTTCTAGTATTATGAATCATCGAAAGCTCTTTGACTATCGATTCACGACTTTCACTGTTTGTTCGTCGTTTTGTTGATTATGTTTACGGCAATAAATTTGTAGTTCCTTTTTGTATCATAATTAGTTTACGCAATCACATCTATACAGAATACCCAACAATAATTTTTTAATAATAAATA
>BOPN01000146.1:444536-447036 GCA_017312705.2 Penaeus japonicus
TATGTTAAGAGACAACGTTATATGGAGCTCTACGTAATGGTATTTATGTAAATACCTGCCGACCGATGAATTCGTAAGAACTCTAGAGAGCAAAGCATACTTCACCGTGACTTACTCCTACTTCAACTCGGAACTTGCGATGCTTTAATCGGATCAAAGGGCTCTCTGTCTGTCTCTGTTTCTCTCTCTTCACTCCCCCCGCCGCCCCTTTCTCTCTCCTCCCCTTCCCTCACTCACCCCTCTACTCCCTCCCTCTCCCCCTTCTATTCCTCCTCCTCCTTCCCTCTCCTATTCCTCCCCCTCCTCCCTCTTCCTCCCACTCCTTACTCTTCACCCTCCTCTTATTCCTCCTCCTCCTCCCCATTCCTCTTCCTCCTCTACCCTCCTATCCCCCTCTTCGACTATTACCCCCCTTCTCCTCCTCCCCTCTCCTCTTCTATTACCACCAATACCTCCCCCCTCTCACCCTTTCTCCTCTCCTCTCCTCTCCTCTCCTCTCCTCTCCTCTCCTCTCCTCTCCTCTCCTCTCCTATTCCTCCTCTTCCTTCTCCCCCCTTCTTCCTCTTCCTCTCTCTTCCTCCCACTCCTCACTCTTCATACCCCTCCTATTCCTATTCCTGCTCCTCCTCCTCCCCATTCCTCTACCCTCCTACCTCCCTCCTTCACTATTATCCCCACCTTCTCCTCCTCCCCTCTCCTCTCCTATTACCACCATCCCCCCCCCCCCCCCCCTCTCACCCTCTCTCCTCTCCTCCCCTTCTGTTCAAACGCCCAACGCCTACTAATTATTTTCACTTGGGCGGAGGGCTCTCGAGATGCAAGCAGCCAGACGCTTCCCGAGTGCAGCCACCCCCGGCGTATCAAGAAGCACTGGACTGGCGTGAAGCAACAGCCTCCCCCCCCCCCCCCCACCCCCCTCCATCATCCTTGCATGGCCTCCCCTAGGGTTACTCCTCTCTTGCAAGTAGGAGATGAAAGGAAGAGGAGAATTAACAGGGAAAGAGAAAGGAGAGAGAAAAAATAAAATAAATAGAAGAGGAGGAGAACGAGGAAGAGGAGGAGGAGAAGGAGAAGAATGATACACGTAAAAGAATCCCCTTCCGCCCCCATCATCGAGGCCTCCTCCGGGGCTCTCCTCTCGACCCTTAGCAAATTGCAAGCAGAAGATGAAAGAAAAGAATTAACTGGGTAAGAAAAAGGAGAGAGATGGAACAGAGAAAGAGAAGGATGAGGAGGAAGATAAGACAAAGGGCGGCCGCCGTGAGGGGTAAACAAACCCTCGAGTGCCGAGGGAGAAGTGGAGGCGCTAAGATGTGGGGCCTTTTGTCACGCTCGGCTAGGGGGGGGGGGGGGGTGCCGAGGGGCGATGGCACTTGAAAGTATTGGGGGTTATTCGCGAATGATATGCTCGCTCTTGCTCTCGGTCTCGGTCTGTGTGTGTGTGTGTGTGTGTGTGTGTGTGTGTGTGTGTGTGTGTGTGTGTGTGTGTGTGTGTGTGTGTGTGTGTGTGTGTGTGTGTGTGTGTGTGTGTGTGTGTGTGAGAGAGGGAGAGAGAGAGAGAGAGAGAGAGAGAGAGAGAGAGAGAGAGAGAGAGAGAGAGAGAGAGAGAGAGAGAGAAAGAGAGAGAGAGAGAACGCGTGTGGGTATGGCTGTCCGCAAATGAGTCCAGCTGTGTGTGTTTTCCTTCTCCTGTATGAGTTTGCGCGAGTGAGTGCATGTATTGAGGGCACGTGTGCTGTAACTGTACTTCCTGTTCCTAAAACGAGACAGCATAAGCGAGAGAGAAAGAGAGATGGATGAGAGACAGCACAAGTGAAAGGGAGAGAGAGAGAGACGACACAATAGCGCGAGTATAGCCCTGGCCACAGAGCAAGAGCGCTTTCATAAAAGAAAAAAATGAACGAGTAAACTTACGCAATTCTGCTGAATTATCTCACTTACCTGGAAAGAAAAAAGAAAAGAAAAACTTTAATCATTCTTGTACATTAATGATAAAAAAAAGTTTTACGGAGTCAAATAATCTTCAACTTTGGCCTCGCAAGAAACTTGGGAGGCCACAGCGAGAAGAAAAATCGCAATTGTTTACAAAGGTCTTGCTAATGTAACCAAGTTTCCAGATAATTGGTTTTTTGAGAGAGCGATCGCGAGGTCTAGCGTTCCTGTTTCCAACGGTACGTCACCAACGGCAGTTACCATGGGACAGTACACACACATACATACATATATTCATACACACTCGCACACATATATACACATACATACATACATGCATACATACACACAGAAAAAAATAATAAAATATAAATAAAATAACAATAAAAGTAAATAAGCCAATAACAATATAAATAACAAAGAAAAAAAATATATGAAGAAAAAAATATATACATAATAAAGATATATCAATAAGGAAAAATCAATCAATAACAGAAACAATAAAGAATAATCAATAAATAAAAAATAATAATCATAAAATAAATAAATAAACAAAATAATAACATGA
>BOPN01000146.1:452036-454536 GCA_017312705.2 Penaeus japonicus
AGGGGAGGGGAAGGGAGGGGAGAGAAGGGGGAAGGGGAGAGGGGAGGGGTGGGCGTGGGAATGGATAGGGGGGAGGGGAGGGGTGGGAATAGGAATGGATAGGTGGGGGGATTACGTGGAGGTGAGGCAAGTCGGCTGTTCGGACCGTGCGTGCGGTCGTCGTGCTAGGCGCCGTGTGTGGGTGGCTAAGGGGGGATAAGGGGGTGGTAACGATAGCAGTTGTAGTAGTAGTTGATGTGGTGGTGCTGGTATAAGAAGTAGTAGTAGTAGTAGTAGTAGTAGTAGTAGTAGTAGTAGTAGTAGTAGTGGTAGTAGTAACACCAGCAGTTGTAGTAGTAGTAGTAGTAGAAATGGTTTTAGTTGTTGATCTTTCTTATTATATATGAGAGGAGCCCGATCATTAAAGAGAGCGGGAAGAGGGAGGAGGAAGAAGAGAGGATGTGGACAAAGCAAGGCGGGAGGAAAGAGTAGGGGATATGAAGAAAATGGAAGGATGAGGCATATGTAAAGAAGTATAGATGAAGAAACACTGAGAAAGAGAGAGAGAAAGAGAGAGAAAGAGAGAGAGAGAGAGAGAGAGAGAGAGAGAGAGAGAGAGAGAGAGAGAGAGAGAGGGAGAGGGAGGGAGAGAGGGAGGGAGGAGAGGGAGAGGGAGGGAGGGAGGGAGGGAGGGAGGGGAGAGAGAGAGAGAGAGAGAGAGAGAGAGAGAGAGAGAGAGAGAGAGAGAGAGAGAGAGAGAGAGAGAGAGAGAGAGAGAGAAAGAGAGAGAGAGAGAGAGACAACCGCATGACGTCTTAATTCATCAGAGATCCTAAGTGTGGGGCTCAAGTGCGACCGGGATTGAACGAGAAGATATTAGAACTTCTCCGCCCCGCCGCGAAGGGCTTCCATCGCGGCTTATTCGAATCAATTTCAACTCTTGACTGGCAGCACGTTGCAGGTCATTGTCTTAGCGCTTTGCGGCACCAACGTAAAAAAGAGTAAAGTAAGTAAAGTAAAGTAAAATAAAAATAAAAAAGACCGTAAGCCCACCCCACCCGTCCCTCACCCCACCCTACCCCCGTCAAGAGACACCATATTGCACCAAGTTGTATGCACATCTCGCCTCCTGCAACCTCTTCAACACGTCACCCACTTCAAGCCTCGCGCCGGCCCCGCTTCCCCCGAGCTCTTTCCTCACTCTTTTGCGCAAAGTTCATCTCGCAAGTTCGGTCGTTTCGGGGGCGATAAGCTCCGTAATGAGGAAATCTCAGCATTGCGTCATTCGCGGCAGAGATAAGGATAATAGAAATAATAATAATGATTATGATAATAATGATGATGATAATAATAATAACAATGATAATAATAACAATCATAATAATAATAATAATAATAATAATAATAATAATAATAATAATAATAATAAAGATATAATGATCATAGAAAAGATTCACTTGCACATTTTCCCCGGCAATCCGACACACCCCATCAAAGAACGAATGAACGAACGGAAAAAAAATCGCACGAACGAAAAATAATAGTCTAGACTAAACTTTATCATTAATAATAATTTAAAAGAAAAACAATAAAACCACGCTAAATAATCAAAACAAAAAGATGAACAACATTAATGATAAAAGCACGCAATGAAAACAATAATAAAGAAATAAGTAAAGAAACAAATGACGCATATATTAAATCTATTTGAAATATAAGCCATTCAGTGATAATTCAATAGCAAGATAAAACTATGAAACGCACGATTTACAATTAAATCGTTCAACGAATAAAATCATTTTGCTTTATTAGAACAACATCTGCAGTTGAACCTATTGCTCCGGTCCGATCCCCCCCCTCCCCTCCCCTCTCTCATTTCCTGTCCTGTACTGTCCTGTCTTGTATTATACAATACTGTAATGTCCAGTCCTCTCTCCTTCCTCACTAAGCTTCCTCCTCCTCTGTGGCTAAATAAATAAAGAATAAATAAAAACAAGAACGATAAAAAAAACACAACGAAAAATTGATGAATATTAAAAGAAATTATTTGTCTCACTCTCTCCTCTCCTACTCGCCTCTACCCCCCCCCCCCACCACCTTTCATCCCTTCCCCTCCCCTATAATCTCCTGCTCCTATATTATACTCTCTCGTTTATTCAATTTTGTTTATTTTTATTTTGCTTTCTTCTCTTTCACTTTCTCATCTCTCTTCTCTCCTCTCCCTATTCTCACCCCTCCTTCCTTCCAAATCCCCTCCCCTCCCTTCCTCCTCATCCCCTCCCATCTACCCCCTCCCCCTTCTCCCTCGACTTTACCCTCATTCCCTCCATTCCCTTTACCCCCTCCTTCTAATCCGCAAACATAAAAAAAAAAATACAAGCGCAGCCAAAAAAGTCAACCATTTACGAAGATTACAAGTTCAAATCCCACGTTTCTCGGGGAGGGAGGGGGAGTGGAGGGGGAGTGGAGAGGGGGTGGAGAGGAGGGCGCTCGGGACAGGGAGAAAGAAGGGGGGGTGAAT
>BOPN01000146.1:459536-467036 GCA_017312705.2 Penaeus japonicus
ACATATTTTCCCCCTAATTCTTTCTTTTTTTACTCACACATACACACAAGCACGGGGCAAATACACTCTCAATGGTCGCACGTTCAACCTCCCACGTCGTGCGTGTGTGGCGACTCGGGTGTAATCCTTCCCCGATCGCAGACAAGCCATTAACATGCAGATGCGCCCCGAGTCTTCGCCCAGGAAAGAGATCCGTCCTGATGCCAGGGGAACGGGGGAATTCGGGGCGCGAAGGAGCGCAGGATGCTATACATTGCAAGGCCATCCATCGAAATAGGTTCCAATGCCGATAACACCACCACATATTATACACAAGCTCGCTCGCTCTTTCCCTCTTGCTCTTGCTCTTGCTCTCTCCCTCCCTCTCACACATACACACGTGAACACACCCATACACACATGAACAAACCCATACACACATGAACACACCCATACACACATGAACACGGGCCCAAAATCAACGAACACTCACCCTTCCCACTTCCTCCTCGCCCTTCGCCCCTTCGCCCCTCCCCTACTTCCTCTTTACTGTACTAATGAATCAGGTACTCGATATGATCAGCGCTTCCTGCTGTTGAAGACGATGTAACTGCGCCCAGCTCTTGACCTCTGGAGGGCGAGGAGCGGGCAGGGGGGGGGGAACTTGAAGACAATTGAACGGATGGAAGGAAGGAACGTAGGGTAAGAAGGAATGGAGGTATCGAAAGGAGGGATGGAGAGAAGAACGGAAGAACGGAAGGAGGGAAGGAGGGAGGGATACTAATAATCTGCGCTATAACACTACCGGATGGTGGGCCGACGGCCTAGCAAGACTTCCCGCAGTACAGTTTAAGGCGTAGGGAGTTTGGACGCTCAAAAGTCCCCTTGATTATGGCACCCTTTGCATCACTCGAGCTAACGCTTTGCCCTTTCCCCCCTCCACCCTCCCTCCACACACATACCGAGCGATTGTCCGACTGGCTCCGCCTTGGCACGTTAATGTCACACCTCAGGACCTCAGACAGGCCTGAGAGGACCTAAAGAATGCACTGAGACAATCAAACTTTTTGTCAAAGCGTGTGCAGTGTTTTCCTCCTTGCCGGAGAGATCATTAGGCCGACCAGCCGTGGCACCCAACACAAATCTTCGCATACATACATGCGCACAAAAATCATAGGACCATTTCAAACACCTACTCATCATAAATTACTAATCAGCACCATTTCCAGTCTTCATCGCCGAACGATGAGCCTGTTGTGTCAGTGAAGCGGTGCGCGCGCGCGGGGTGGGGTGGGGGGGGGGGGGCAAGGCAGCAGAACGAAGGGGCCGATTTCAGGTGCCAAAGATAAATCCTCGGGAGGGGAGCGCGGCGCCCTCAAAGCCCGTGCCGGAAATTCTTTCGCTCGAGTTCCCGCTCTCTCTGTCTGCCTGTCTGTTTCCCTGTCTGTCTCTGTCTGCCTGTCTGTCTGCCTCCAGCTAATTTTCTTTATGTGTGCGTCCGTCAGTCTGCCTGTTTCTGATTCATTCTCTCTCGCTCGCTCGTTTACCTCTTGCCCTTACACTCCCCGCATCGTCTGCTCCTTAGCTTTACCTCTCTCCCTCGCCCCCTCCCCTCTTCTTCTACGCCCCATTTTCCCCTCTGCTGCTATTATCATCTCCCCCACCCCTGCCTCCTCTTCTTTATCTCCCTTCCCCCTGCCTCCTCCTCCCTATCTCCCTTCCCCTGCCTTCTCGTCCCTATCTCCCTTCCCCCTGCGTCCTCGTCCCTATCTCCCTTCCCCCCTACCTCCTCGTCCCCTCTGCCGCCATTATCATCTCCCCCACCCCTGCCTCCTCTTCTTTATCTCCCCTCCCCCTGCCCCCTAACCCCTATTTCCCTTCCCCTCTGCCTCCTCGTCCTTATCTCCCTTCCCAACGCCTCCTTGTCTCTATCTCCCTTACCCCTGCCTCCTCGTCCCTATCTCCCTTTCCCCCTGCCTCCTCGTCCCTATCTCCCTTCCCAACGCCTCCTCGTTTCTATCTCCCTTCCCCCTGCCTCCTCGTCTCTATCTTCCTCCCTCCCCCTTTCCTCACCCCTATCTCCCCCTGCCTCCTTGCCACTGCCTCCTTGCCACTATCTCCCTCCCTTCCCCCTGCCTCCCCCTATCGTCCCCCTCCCCCCACACGGCCGCGCTTCCCCAAGCATCAAAATCCTCGCATCATAAACCTCTCACTGGGTTGTAATAACGGCCGCTGCTCAAGATTCACGGCTTGGGGCGCCGCCGCCGCCGCACGCCCGGCCTTCGCGCGCACACACACAGCCACACTTCATCTTCCTGCTGGAAAAGGGCGGGAAGGCGATGCGCTAATCCGCTCTTTGCAACCCCCATTCTCTCCCTCCCCCTCTCTCTGTTTTGTTTTGTGTCTCTGTGTTTTCCTTTTCTTTCTCTTTCTTCTTTTCTTTCAATTTCTCCTATGTCTCTTTCTCCTTATCCCTCTCTCTTTCCCTTACTTCTCCTTCCCCCTCTTCCTCTCTTTCCCTCCCTCCCTCCCTCCCTTCTAAACTCCCTAACTCCCCCTCTCTCCCTCCCTGCCTCCCTACCTACCTACCTATCTACCTCCCTTCCTTCCTTCCTTCATTCCTTCATTCATTCATTCCTTACTTCCTCCCTCCCTGCCTCCCCTCCCTCCCTCACTTTTCCTCCTTCCTTCCTCCTACCCCCTCTCCCTCCCTCTCTCTCTCTCTCCCCCACCCCTCTTCACCCCGGCCTCACTACCCTCGCATTATAGAATTGTTGGGTACCGTGAACACTAAAAACAATATATAAATATCCTCTTGGGAGCTTCGTTCTCTTCGAATTTGTGTTGAAAGGAGGTGGCAACATTTTCCAGATGATGCCAAAACTTACACATGGGCGTAAATGTGCGTTTGCGTGTGCGTGGGTAAAGGCAAGCACACTTCTGGCGCGGTTGTGTGCGTGAATATGCTATGTGTACGCGAGTGCGTAGTGCAGTTATATGCGCGCTATGCAGTTGTGTGCATGCGACTGAGTTATGCCGTTCAGTGTTCGTGCTCGCTCGCGTGCGCCCACTCGCGGCTCGGCAGGAAGAAACAAAGCGCGAGCCAAAGCAAGAAGGGACGGCGGCGCTCGACCTCGCCTTCCACTCCCAATTCATAATGGCCACACAGCTCTACGTAACAGCTGCGGAAAATCCGAGCGGGTTACAAGGAGGCCGAAAGGAGGTACAAAAGAGGCCGAAAAGAGGGACAAGAGAGGCCGAAAGGAGGTACAAAAGAGGCCGAAAAGAGGGACAAGAGAGGCCGAAAGGAGGGACGAAGGAAGCCGAAAAGGGGGAAGAAGGAGGGCAAAAGGGGGGACGAAGGAGGCCGAAAGGAGGGGCGAGGGAGGCCGAAAGGAGGGACGAAGGAGGCCGAAAGGGGGAAGGAAGGAGGCCGAAAGGAGGGACGAAGGAGGCCGAGAGAAGGGGAGAAGGTGGAAGGAAGAAGGGGCGAAGGTGGAAGGAAGAAGGAGCGAAGGTGGAAGGGAGAAGGGGCGAAGGTGGAAGGTGGAAGGAAGAAGGGGCGAAGGTGGAAGGAAGAAGGGGCGAAGGTGGAAGGAAGAAGGTCCGAAAGGAGGGGCGAGGGAGAGGAACAAGCTTTAAGGAATAAAAGGGGAAAAAAAAGGTGAAGCGGGAGAAAAGAAATAGAAATATCGGAAAACGGCGGCATGTTCAAACTTTGCCGAAAGGAAGACACGCTGCGGGGATGGGCCAACAAACAGAAGGAGATAAAGGGGATACTAAAGAGATACAGAAATAAAACAGATCGATAGAGACAGGAAAAAAGCGGAAGGGAAGGTGAACAGGTGAACAAGAAGGGTGTGGGAGAAGGATGGTGGGTGAACAGGATGAGTGAGATGGATGAGGGAAGAGAGAGAAACAAAGAAAGAGAAAGAGAGAGAGAAAGAGAGAGAGAGAGAGAGAGAGAGAGAGAGAGAGAGAGAGAGAGAGAGAGAGAGAGAGAGAGAAAGAGAGAGAGAGAGAAGAGTTTCAACTTTTATTCGCCAATTTGGACTTAAATTCTACTTCCCCCTAACTTTATATACAATATATAGCAACTCAAAGGGGCCAGCGAAATAAACAATCATGGATATAAATGAAAGCAGGTTTGCGCTGACTCTTCTGAAAGAGGTCTGAACACATGACAATCACACATGGCATCGACGCATGCATTTGAAGCGAGGAGCAGCGAAAGTTTGCAATTACATGCAACATCCTCCTGCGAGCCGGTATTACCTCCCCAACCTCAAGAAGCTAGAAGCTAGTAAGAATAAATACGGCTACCCTCAAAGCGGGTCTTTCGGGGTGATTCTGCTGAACCAACCCATGCCTTTCAGAGTCGGCCGAAGCATGTCTCGAACTTGTATCGGTTACCGAAGACGCCCTCCGGCTGGCGCCTTCCGTTTCCCGAGACGCCAGGATCGCCGCCGATTTCCTCGTGCGCACGGCATCTCTCTCTCTCTCTCTCTCTCTCTCTCTCTCTCTCTCGATCATTCCCTACACATCTCCCACTCTCCTTTCCTTACTCCCACTCTCCATCCATCCATCCCTTCCTCCCCTCCGCTATCCTCCTCTTTCTCTCTCTCCCTCTCTTTCTCTCCTCCCCCTCTCCTCCCTCTTCCTCTCCCCTTCTCCCTATCCTACCGTTCCTCACCCCCTCTCCTCCCTTTCACTCTCCCACTCTCCTCCCCCTCCCCTCTCCTCCCCTCTCCTCCTTCTCCCCCTCTCCCTCTCCTTCCTCTCCCCCTCCCCCTCAAAGCTACAGGAAAAAGGAAACAAACATTTTGTCTAACTGGAACAATCCCAGAACTTCTCCGTTCTCAGCATTCATAACCAGCACCACTATTCCAGTCATCACGGCGAGAATTTGGCAATGCCTTGTAAATTCGCGCATGACCAGCTCTGGGCTCGCCTCGTCTCGACCGTATCCCCGCGCGTGTCTACACCTACGAACGCACACAACGCCACCTCCCTCCCTCCCCCCTTCTCTCTTTCTCTTTCTCTCTCTCTCTCTCTCTCTCTCTCTCTCTCTCTCTCTCTATATATATATATATATATATATATATATATATATATATATATATATATATATACATATATATATATACATATATATATATATATATATATATATATATATATATATATATATATATATATATATATATCCCTTGCTTCTCTCTCTCTTTCTTCTTCCATTATTTTCTCTCCCTTCCATACTTCTTTACCTCTCTCTCCCTTCATTGCTATCTTTCTTTCTACCCCTCTCCCAATCCTCAGCTCCTTTCCCTCTGCCTCACCCCACTCCTCCCGCCTTCATCTCTCTCCCCTCCTTCGCGCCTCCCTCCTCTCTTCCTCTCCCTCCCCCCTCTCCCACTGCCTCCCTCAACAAGCCATAAACAAGCGTGGCACGCGGCCTTGCGATGACAGCTATTCCTGCCGCAGCTGTGATGCCCCCACTCCCCCAGGATAGTGGGCGGGAGAGAGAAGGGGCACTCGGGCCAAATATTCGAATGGTAAGACCTGTATATTGCTTATATTTGAAAAAAAAAAAAAAAACTGAAAGGCAATGTCGCATCAACACCGCTAATATAACCAGGTAGATCAGAGGGGGAAAATGAGGCCAAATATGGTCCTAAGAATCGTAATGCGTTAACCACCTAAGGACAGCTGAGATCCTGACTGTTAACACGAGCAAGGAACTGCCCTTCCCAGAAGTCCTGAAATAAACTCCCGAGACAGTCATCGAGTTAAGGTCATTACACGTAAAGGGTAAAGAGTCCCATCCACTACTCGTTCATACTGGAAAACATGGGTATGCGGGGGATAGGGAAACGTGTGCCCAGATTGGATGTTTGAATTTTCTCAAGGAATTGGGAAGGATTTTTTGTTTTTTTAGGCAAATGTTGACATGCTTGATTGGTTTCTTGTCCTCCGACAACCAGCTATGTTAGGCCTGGGCTGACTTCGTTGCTGAATTGCATTTGAAATACCTCTGGCGCGAGGACCAGTTCTAGGATAGTTAGGGATGATGTTCCTTCGAAGAGCGTTATTGAAAGGAAAGCTTTTACGAATGCCAAAACAAAATATAACATCACATATCAAGTATATGATATACAGAAAAATATACATAATCTAATTAATAGTTGCTGAAGAAACAAGAGTGTCTTACTGTACGTAATAGCGTCAGAATACTCAATGGAATAGGTATAGAATAAAAAACTGGCATTAACATTTCGAACGCAATGACCTGTTAAAACAGTCGACCACATAGAAGGCAATACAATTATAATCGATTCCCCTTTTCACCACATGCTGTAAATTCCCATAAGAAATTTGTATCAACAACAAGACACTAGACCCAACATGTTAAAATCTAAAAGGGACTGGCGTTAGAATATTCTCCATATAATCTCCATCGCACATCAACCTCAAAAAAAATCCCAAAGAAAATATATATGTGCAAGAAAATTATGAACGAAATGAACTATTGAAAATTAATCATATCTCCAGCACGGTACTTAAATCACACGAGAGATAGATGTTGTAAATGCTACATTGATACTAAGATAGAGTCATCGTGTGTTTCTAACAATAGCGAAAACACTAAATATAAAGTATGTAAGCAACAACATGGTCATACGTTTGACCATTCAGTAATAAAGGGAAGCAGGGGCTTTGAGTAAGGGATTGCCATGACACATACATGCTCTTGCTATGTACAGTTCTCTCTCTCTCTCTCTCTCTCTCTCTCTCTCTCTCTCTCTCTCTCTCTCTCTCTCTCTCTCTCTCTCTCTTTCCCTATAATTATCCTTATCCTTATCCCTTTTTCTGATTCACTCGCTCATACCATCCATCCCTCCATTCTACTCTCGACTTTCCACCATCCTCCTCTCTCACCTCCTCCTACCCCATTCTTCTTCCATTCCTCCACCTTCTCTCGTACTCCCATTTCCCTTTCTTCCTTCTGTCTCCGCTTTCCCTTTAGTTGGTTAGTGAAGTAGACACACACACACACACACACACACACACACACACACACACACACACACACACACACACACACACACACACACACACACACACACACACACACACACGCACGCACGCACGCACGCACACATACACACACACACACACAGATACAGACAAGTGCACACAAGCACACACACACAGACGCACCTCTACTCAACAAATATATAAGCATACAATACATTGCCATTTAGTGTGATAATACTACAAAAAAATATAAAAACGTGATGAATACTGGAATACTTACAGTTTTTCCAGGTTGGGCAAATAGGACAGGATGCCGGCGGGGAGGCGCGTGAGGCCACTCCCGGACAAGTCTCTGAAAAGGAAAAAGAAAAAAAATCAATGGAAATCCAATGCACTCTTGGCAAAAGGACACAACTTTTTACAAGCTAATGTTGACTTGCATGACTCGTTTCTTGTCATCCAACAACCAGCTGTGTATGGTAG
>BOPN01000146.1:472036-477036 GCA_017312705.2 Penaeus japonicus
TTGAAATATAAAAAAAAACTCCACTGTGTGATTGAATCAACAGCCAATTATCATTAGCAGACGTTTAAGCAGTCCGTTTGCCGATATTAATAGCATCGGTAAACGGAATGCCGATAATGATTTCAGAGCGCATGAGTTTTCATGAATAGCTAGGCTTCCCTAGCTAGTTGTATTCAGTTTTAGAAGCGGTGTTATTATCCGCTGTGCCAGACCTTAGAAATTAACGTAGCAATTAACATGCGCTCTCGCGATACGTTTTCTCGCATGTATCTAATACATTTGAGGTGAACTATATGGCAGGTCACTACATGTATACAAGACCTTTTCATTTTCGTAAGTAAATACTTAACTAGAAGTCTTGACAGTTTTGTGCAACTGATGTTGCTGATAATTAAGCTGGGAAAATTTAGATCGCTAATTGACATACGGAGGGACTGATTCTTCTCAATATAATTAGCGAATACAACGCCGCTGGCGATACTACCTGTCAGTACTTATAATCTTTCTTACGCGAGTCCTAATTACTTATCTCCCTCCCTCCCTAACTACTTGCCTACTTACTTAACTCGACCGCCCGTCTGCCCGCCCTCCATCCCTACGTACGTACGTACGTACCTACCGATCTACCTAACTACGTAACTACCTACCTACCTCTCCCTCTCCACCCACCCCCTCTACATTTATTTTTTTTCTTCCATTTCCTCTTTCCCCTTTAACTTTAGCTCGCCCTTTCCCCCTCTCCTTTCCTTCTCCCTATTCCTCCCTCCGCCTTCCCGTCTCTTTTTTTCCCTGTCCCCTTCCAACATAACAAGTGAGTACGCATTTCTGCGATCTCTTTGCCTCCGTCTCTCCATCTCTCTCCCGATCCGTTCCGTCATCCATTTATCTTGCGGCCCTTCCCTCCTTCCCTTCCTCCCTCCCTCCCTCCTTCCCCTCTTCCAGTGGGCGTTTACGCTAGATCTATTTCCCCTCGGCGTTCCCTTCCCGCGTGACGGCCGTCCTCACGAGCGGTGTCTGCGAGGCCCTCATCCATCCTGGCCGACTTCCGCGCAGCGATTTTTCACCGCCTTCTTTTGTCTCTGGAGGGGCGCGTGCCTTGCTCCCTTTACGTCTGTCTGTCGGAATTCTCGATCATCTGCCTTGTCTTTTGTCTTGGCCTTTCGAGTCTCTCTATATACGCCTACGTTCATCAATAGCTCCACCACCGAAGACCCGGCAAAGCGAAATCTGCTCAATGAAAAAGAAATCAAAGAAGAGGCGTCGTGGATCAGGGTCCGGGGCGGCCTAGAGTTTTCTAGATTACCCTCGCTCCGTGATGCTGGTCCCTGCCTCAACCTGTTAGCTCCACTCTGCTGCCCTGGTGGCCGGGCGGGCGAACGGGCGGGCGGGCGCCTCATCCTCGAGGTGGGAGGGTACGAGGAGGCCGAGGGGAGGGAGACTAGCTTCTCGACGCCAGTGTTTACACTTGTCCATTAGACTACGCTACGTCACTTGTTGGCTCTGTTACATCGATTCGCGCTGCGGGCCAAACCCAATGCCGGCCAACAACATTACAATACAGCGCATTCATTATGTATCTTGTGTGCATAATGCGAACAGGTCCGCCATTCTTACTTATCTTGCGTCTGTCTGAGCTTCATCAGTCACCCGTCGGCGCACATCCCCTGAGCACACTGAACACGTGAGCGCGGCTTCTTCTGTCAGTCTAAAAGACATGCTAACTGCCGCTCTCAGCTGCTCCAAAGGCGCCCACCCTTTCTCCCGCTCTTTGGCCGATCTCCCCTCCCCTTTAAGAGCTCTCACCGACTCACCGTCCCCTCCACAGTACGTTAGCCTCCCTTTCCTATTCCCTCCTCCCTTCCCCTCCTCTCCTCCTGATACTCTCCTCTTTCCTCCCCTCACCCCTCCTGGCACTCTCCTGGTACTCCCCTCCCCTCTCTCTTCCTCCACTCCTGATACTCTCCACTTCTTTCCCCTCCCTCATCCTGGTATTCTCCTCTACCCCCCTCCCCTGCCCCTCCTGATACCCTCCCCTTCCCTCCCCTCCTTCTCCCTTGCGTCTTCTTCTCTCCCCTCCCCCTCCTGATACTCTCCTCTTCCTTCCTCTCCCCTCTTGGTACTCTTCCCCCTCCCCCTTCTAGTACTCTCCTCTTCCCTCCCCTCCCCTCCCCTCCCCTCCCCCTCCTGATACTTTTCCCTCCACTCCCCTCCCGGTACTTTCCTCTCCCCTTCCCTTCCTGCTGTTCTCCATCCCCATCTCCTTCCTCTTCCTCCCCCCCCTGCCCCTCACCCTCCTGCCTGGCTTGGAGTGGCAGCGTCGGCCAAGAGACATGACTATGGTATTGCCATCACAGACTCGCCTTGCCGTCCTCACTTCCCTTGTTCACCATCCTCGGTGCCTCTACCTCGAGCAGCAAGGCATTGAACAGCACGAAGCATTTCCTCCTTCGCCTACTTGGTATGGCTTGTAAGAGGAGGAGGAGGGAGAGGAAGAGGAGAGAGGACGAGGAAAGAGGAAAGGAAAGGGAGGCAGGAGGAAGCGGGGTAGAAGAAGAAGAAGAAGAAGAAGAAGAAGAAGAAGAAGAAGAAGAAGAAGAAAAAGAAGAAGAAGGAGGAAGAAAAAATGGGGAGGAGGAGGAGAAGAAAAATAAGGAGGAGGAGGAGCAGAGGAGGAGAAGGAAAAGGAAGAAGGAGGAAAGAGGAAGAGGAGGAGGAGGAAAAAAGAGGAGGAGGCGGAGAAGCAAGAGGAAGAAGAGGAGGAGGAGTAGAAGGAGAAGAAGAAGGAAGAGATAAAGGAGAAGAAAGAGGAAGAGAAGGAGGAGTTAGTACATGACGGCAGGGTATCTCACGGAATGATAACGCGGAACTCATCCTTGGTCTCACTAGTTCGAGAGTTTGGACCTCCACCAGATAAGATAAACAGGTGCATCTATGAGGAATGCTTTCAGTTCCCTGTGGCATAGCTCTTAGCGTTCCTTTCTGTGTGTGTGCGTGTATGTGTATGTATGTATCTATCTATCTATCTATCTATCTATCTATCTATCTATATATATATATATATATATATATATATACATACATATATGTATATGTATATGTATATGTATATGTATATGTATGTATGTATGTGTGTGTGTGTGTGTGTGTGTGTGTGTGTGTGTGTGTGTGTGTGTGTGTGTGTGTGTGTGTGTGTGTGTGTGTGTGTGTGTGTGTGTGTGTGTGTGTGTGTGTGCGTGTGTGTGTGTGTGTTTGAATGCGTCTGTTTATGTAACCGTGTGTTTCTGCGTCCGTGCGCGAAACTTATGTGTGTGTGATGTACGCGCTAATGCATTCATTAATAACGCCAAACACATTGACCCTAAATGACAGCCCTGCCTTCCCTGGCCAATTTGAGGCAAATGACATTTTTCATTCACTCACGCATTCAGTGACAGGTGAATTTAGCGGTCCATGTTAGCGAAAACCCACAAACCCATAAAGTATAAATTTGCCAACAACTGAACTGACAGGCCATTTGTTGCAATGAGTTACGTGCAATTGCGCAGTACAGCGGAAGGCCGGACCGCTGCGCAAATATGCAGAGTATACGTGCATATTGGACATCCTATCGTGTTGGATACTATAATATTAAGCATAGAAGTATGCCGGGCATACTGGCATACCGAGCATATCAACGAGCATCCTAGTTGCTTCCCACGCTATGAAGTCATCCATGATAATATGCCGCACAGGAAATATAACTACTTGGCACAACGCTCGTTCCAGGGCTAACAGCTGATGCATTTTGACAAAACCATCAAATGCAAGGTAAACATACGCGCATGCGCGCGCGCGTGTGTGTGTGTGAAGAGAGAGAGAGAGAGAGAGAGAGAGAGAGAGAGAGAGAGAGAGAGAGAGAGAGAGAGAGAGAGAGAGAGAGAGAGAGAGAGAGAGAGAGAGAGAGAGAGAGAGAGAGAGAGAGAGAGAGAGAGAGAGAGAGAGAGAGAGAGAGAGAGAGAGAGAGAGAGAGAGAGAGAGAGAGAGGGAGAGAGAGGGAGGGAGGGGGGGGAGGGGGGGGGGGGGGGGGGGAGAGAGAGAGAGGAGAGGGAGAGAGAGAGAGGGAGAGAGAGAGAGAGAGAGAGAGAGAGAGAGAGAAGGAGAGGGAGAGGGAGAGGGGGAGAGAGAGGAAGGAAGGAAGGAAGGAAGGGAGGGATGGAGAGAGAGAGGGAGGGAGGGAGGGAGAGAGACTGGCTGAACGGATAGTTGGAGAGTGGGATGGAAATAGAGAGGGCAGAACACACTTCCACGCTTACATATGTGTATGTATACTTGAACCGGTCGCGCATGTTCCCGGACGCCCCTAGCCCTGTCCCCGCTGCCTCTCGCACATGACAGGCGTAATCCCGGCGCAGAGGTCCCCCGCGAGGGCGCCTCCGTCAGCCGCAGCCAACATAAATCGGGCGTAACGGAAAAGCCCGAAAATAAACCCACGTGACATAAACAGCCTCGACCGAGACACGCCAACCGCTCGGGGCACTCGGCGAAATATGTAAGTTACTGGGCGAGGACTTGGCAAAAACATCGTCTCTCCACACCACGCGGTGCCTGGGAACCGGGAGAGGGGGAGAGGAAGCTGAGGGTGGAAGGGGAGGGAGGAAGGGGGGGAGGGGAGGAAGGGGAGGAAGAAACTGAGGGTGGAAGGGGAGGGAGGAAGGGGAGGAAGAAACTGAGGGTGGAAGGGGAGGGAGGAAGGGGAGGAAGAAACTGAGGGTGGAAGGGGAGGGAGGAAGAAACTGAGGGTGGAAGGGGAGGGAGGAAGAAACTGAGGGTGGAGGGGGGAAGGAAAGGTAAAAATTGACGGGGGAAGGGAAGGGAAGAAAAGAGAAGAATCAAGAGGAAAAGAGAATGGAAGAAAGGGAGGAATGGAGGAAGAGAGGAAGGGGGAAAGTCTATAGGGAAGGGGGGAAGGGAGGAGGGAAGGAGGGAAGGAGGGTCTATAGGGAAGAGGGGAAGGGAGGAGG
>BOPN01000146.1:482036-487036 GCA_017312705.2 Penaeus japonicus
TCATTCTTATCTACAGATAACCACATATTTCTCGTAATCTTTGCGAATAATTATGTTGGCGTTAGATAACTTAGTTATGAAATCAAACTTTTGCTGGAGACTGATTAATCTATACAATATATAGTCACTGCATGCCAATACAATAACAATAATAAAAATAATAGCAATTACGATAACAGCAATAATAATATCGACACCAAAGATACAACAATCACAGTAATAACAACAATAACGAAGGCAATAACAAGTAGGCCTACTAGAACCCCCATCCCCGTAATGATAACACGACACTAAACCTTATTTTCTATTATTGGCAAAACACATCCACTCGCTCTGCTGCCAGTGCAACATTGCAACCAGTGCTGTGTCCCGATATTAACCTAAAATGAAATATTTGCAAGGGAAATGTTTCCGTTCCGCGGACACAATCACCATGTACACTGCCGGGTTGATATCATGGCCACAAACACTGCATACAAATATTTTTATTGTCACTATCAATGTCGTTAATTTCATTATCATCATTTCATATTCGTGTTGATGTTACTGTTATCTTTCTCATTACCAAAAACAATTACCTTATCATCGTTACCATTATCGTCATTCGAAGACTTCTATAGGTGGAAATTTAGACCCGAGCCTGCTATGTTGTACAGAAGACAAATAGAATGTCGGAATGTAAACAAAACACCGAACGAAAACTATTATGCCTTGTCTACTTGTACAAAATAATGATATAATCAATTTTCTGAAGTACACCGGTATCTACTGTATATTTTACAATAGTCTCGTGTATGTTTGTGTGTTGCAGCGTCTGAGAACGCGCATTTGATTGTTGTCGGTTGTAAGTGTCTTACATTCATTTATGCCTGTCTGGGTTTGTGGGTTGGTCTGCATCCGTGCACAGTCTCTATGTAAACTACCTTCACACATACATGGCTGAATAATAGTTCCTTTCTTTGCTCCGCTGATGCGCTCGAGGTAGCACTGCGCTAATCAAAAACACTCTGATCCCATTCAGCTCATTAAACCTGGACTCATATCAGCTTTATCCACTACGAGTGAAAAGTGCTTTACATCTGAAGTTCATTCACGATCTATTTCTATACAATTCTTTTTGTAACGTTCGCAACACTCTAATCTCGACCATCACGGTCCGTTTAAAAACTCTCTGGTAAAACGCCAATTCATACTAATGTATTTTAAATATCCATTCATTTCTTCCATTCTATAAAAAGTCAATTGCGCACTACAGTATATTAGTATATTCTGATATTATAAACATATACCGGAGCATATATATTTTAAACAATCCACCCACAGAATGCATGGAAAGAATAAATGCAAGAGGTCAAGTTATCACACATTGTTAATATCTCTTCTGGCATTTAGGGTTAGAGTCACACTTTCTCCTATCCTTCGGCCCCTTGAGCCAAAAAGGTCATATGTACGTTATTAATCGAACCCTCATCCCAACAGCAACCCAAATGCTAATAACCATTAGGTAATAGTATCAAGCCCTTGACGAGACACGCCCCAAAACGAAAAACGTGAAGAGGAGGCGGCATCTCGAGTGGTGTAAATAGTTGCCATTTTTAGAAGTACATGCAGGAGGTTAAAATGGCGGCCAGCGATCACTAGGATATTTTAAAAAGTACATCATCGAGGTCAATCAAAAGGTCTATACACGTCCCTAGGGTTTAGAGTGTGATAAGGGTTGGAGGTAGAGGGAAACTGCTCTCTCCCTCCCTCCCTCTCTCTCTCTCTCTCTCTCTCTCTCTCTCTCTCTCTCTCTCTCTCTCTCTCTCTCTCTCTCCCTCTCTCCCTCTCTCCCTCCCTCCCTCCCTCCCTCCCTCTCTCTCTCTCTCCCTCCCTCTCTCTCTCTCTCTTTGTGTCTCTGTGTCCGTGCGTGCGTAAGTAGATACGTGTATTTGCAACCAGTATCCCGGAAATATCAAATTCACCAGTCGAGAAACGGTATAAAATGGTAATAAAATCTTGTTGGGAAAACAAGTGAGCCACAGTTCTCTGCTCTTGACATTTCCTGCTTCACCCCTACCCCCGGTCTTGTACAATAACTCAAAAATAATTACTCAGAAACGATTAATCCCAAAGGCAAAAATGCATGTATCTGCACTTGACAGCCATTTTCCTTTCCAAACTGTTTATCAAAAAAACTAATGATAGTATCCGAGAGTTTGTTACCAGATTTAACTTTATATTTTTTTCTTATGGCTGGCTGACGCCTTTGCCGATGGAAATGGTAGTAGTAAGTGTTGCACTACAATAAAATGCACGCAGCGTTTTCTGATGCTTTCACTCTACATGAAAAACTACAGTAGGCCATTCACTTCTTTAGATAAGTTACATCATAAATTAGGCTATAGGGGATTAAGTTAGATTAGGTTTGATAGATAAGCTTAGGTCAAGTATGGTTTGGTTAAAATCCGTTAGCCTAGGCTAGCTATATAAGCTTATTCTAGCCGATGGGAAAATTGAATTATATAATATATATGTGAGTTTAGGCAAGGCAAAGTTAGTTTCAGCTGGGCACGGCTTGGCTGAATCAGGTCAAATTATAGAAGCACCAATCATAATGCCATAAGTACATCGTATAAGTGTAAAGAGTAAAATACATAGTGTGTAGTTACGAACGTGACTGGAGAAAATGAAATCTAGCCAAAGAAGAAGAAAAAAATCCGTTGCGGATTCGAAAAAGATAGGGCAAGCACAGGCTATCCTTCTTGAGGTCCCGTCTCGAATTTGGCATTTCTTTGGGGATCGGGGAATTTCAGGCTTACAAGTAGGGATGGGAAGAATTCAGAGGGCAAGAGGCTGGAAGCAGGGGTAAGAGGGGGAGTGGGGAGAGAGGGAGGTGGAGGTAGAGATGTTGAGAGCGTGTGAGGGTTGGAAAGAGATATGGAGGGGGGCGGGGAGGTACAGATGGGTAGACGGTGACAGACAGGGTGCAGGGGGCGTGTCACGCAGGCAATACAACGTACCTTGATCAGGGGAGGGGGGAGGGAAGGTGGGGGAGTTGCGCACAGGGTCACCCCCACGTGGTTCAGCCTACGCGGGTCGGCACGCCGTCAGCACGACCCTCCCAAAGGATGACATGACACCTGTGCGGCGGCTCTTGTGCCACGGGACGGCACTCCACCTCCAGCTCTCCGCCCCGGCGTCTCAGCCCCGATGTTTACCATCTACATCGCCCTGCACGCGATACTCCGGGGCGGGTTACCTAGCCTTGCACCTCAATCAATAGCTTCACAACAGATTACGTCTCTACACGAGCACACGCACGCACACATTCACTCGAGACAAACATAACGAATATGCAACGGCAATTCGTTCCTTTCAGGTTGCAAAGGCAATGTTGATGTTTCCTTTATTTTTCTCCCTCTATTTTTTAGCTTTCACGCGTTCCGACGGCGTGATTTTCACCACGTGAGCAGTAAGTATAAATAATTGGGTGGGAAAAGTATCAATATCCACAAACGTGCACTTCGATCACCTGCGTCAACATAACACCTCAAGATAGATCCACAGCCGCGTACAACATAAACATTTTCAGGAGGAAGGAGGGTCGGCGGTCATACACCCCTACACATGAGCACTGAAACAAATAGCGATGATTTAGCCGTGGTTTGGTTTCCTGTCGGGCGGCGCTGCTGGGCGAGACGCGGAAGGCCCTGGCGAGCCTCGCAGGACCTCCACTGCGAGTAATGATTCCCGGCGGTGCAGCCTGCTTTCCAGTCAGGAGAGGGAGAGGAACCGCGGCGGCGGGAGGAAGAGCGGGTGTGTGGGGAGGCGAGCGGGCGGGCGTGTGAGTGCCGGCGAGCGCGGGGGCGTGCGGGTGCCACGGGCTCAGGAGGCCAACTGACTGCCTGGCACTACTGGGAGCTGGTGGCTGGCTGGCTCTCCCCGGCTCGCCTGCATGCTTAACTGGCACTCTCCTCCCTCTCCCCTCCATCTCTTGGTCGCAGCTTCCCATCCCCTTTTCTTTGCTTTGACATCGTTCCTCTTAATACATGTCGTCGGGAAGGAGCGGGGAGGGAAGGGGTGATAATAGCATGCTAGCCTTGCGCTGTCACACTGCCATACCAAAGAGGCTTATCGCCAAATTCGTTTGGAGACTGAATTCGGGTTGCCACAGCGACGAGGAGAATCGTACCCCCGCCCCGAGAGGGTATTACTGCCGTGTCATTCTGATATCCCATCACCGTTATGGATCTTTGCATATTTTTCCATAACCCAGACATCCACATTTCTTGTGTTACAGCGAAAAGCAGGGGTTGCAAACACCTAGATCTCTGCAATGGCAGCATATCTCTCTAGTCAGCCAGGGGGATGTCACGCGAATCGCCTTTTATCGTAGGGGCATCAACAACACATTAGTCTCGGAGAACATTTCCTTTGACATAATCTGTAACAGCCAGTTCTTCACCCGCTGCAGACTTATTAAAGTAACAGCGTGTTGGGCCTTCAGTGATCTTGCATGTCTGAGAAACTCCCAGAAGGCCTTTGTTCGTCAAATACTCTCTCTCACACACACAGATATACACACTCGATTCCTTTAACTTACTCATATACAAGTGATTATTTCTCCCATTCTCCCTCACGCTATATGTACTCTGTGTTTACGTTCTTGAGCTGATAGCGTAGACGGAGTTTCCACTTTTGGCAGACAGTTCTTTAATACGCCGGCTACCCTGTTCAAAAAAGGATGATCCATGTTTCCGACAGAGCTGCCGTGTACCACGCTTTCTCTTACTCTCTTTTAATGCTGACTGGGCTTCTCTCTACATGTGCCTTTAGACTTTTTCTCTCCCGTTACGCCCGAAGTCTGCAGTTGATAACTCCGTAACTGCTTTTTTAACCTCCACGATAATCCTAATAACGCACAAAGTTTAGGGATTCAAAGGAGCTGCATGATCTAGTGGCGCCACGGCTCCCAAATGGGGATCTCACAGACCTTCCCTACCTCCTTCTTGAGGGAT
>BOPN01000146.1:514536-524536 GCA_017312705.2 Penaeus japonicus
AGTTTTCTTGTTTCGTACTCTTTCTTTTAGTTTAGGTACATGATTTACTTGCTTAGTAATTCAGAAGAATAAGTAGGATATATCATTGCGATTTGCAGTGTATAAAGATTTGACATCATAAAACAGACTTTATATGTTAACATTACCTACAAAAATAAACATAAAGACCTTAAAGAATGATATATTATTTCCATAAGCCACATACATCCATATCCACATTCTCATTTACGCATACCCTCCCCCCCACACACATTTGTACTCTTGATAATACGTGATATTACCTGAGAATTATTTTGCAGGTGGTTGGGGCAAGGATGATTGGTTCACCTTGCAATTGCCCTCTCAAGTGCTGGGAGCGAATGGGTTCAAAGATTTTGGAAATTTTCAATAATTTCTGGGATTTGAGTGACTTTAACCTCCAGAACTCGTACCTTTTCACATGCCTCAAGCTGTGTGACGTCAAGCGCCGTTACACCAAGAAGGTAAATGTAAGGAAACGACAGTCTGTTTGTAGATAGTTCATGGTATTATCTGTGAAAATTTTTTTGTGAAATATTTACAATTTGTTATGTCTAAATGTCCTAGATGGAGAGAATTGAAGTGTGGAATGATCAAATTCTTATAGAGCTTGATAGATCATATTGAATGTCATAGTACTCTTTCTGTTATGGAGACATTTTTCTCTTGAATTTCTCCTCTCTCTTTTTAGCCCGCAGAGGAGTCACGAAGACAAAACACTTTTGAATACTTTGTTCGTATTAGTGGGAAGCACTTGAGAGTTTGTAAAAGAGCTTTCATGAGCTCTCATGGACTAACCAGTGACAAGAGACTACGAACTTTATTTCATCAAATGAAGGTATGTAAATTAAGCATTTTTATTATGACAGTTGCTGTTTATTATTATTGGGTAAATTAAATGAGAATTAGTAAAGCATTTTAGTAACCAAAGGTGTTCTTTTTCAAACACAGGATGGAGCTCTAGTACCAGAGCCAGACAGAAGGGGCAAACACCTACGACCTGCAAAATCTCCTAACCAGATGAGTCCAACTCACCCCATAGAACATTGCCAGGGGAATAACAAAGCCAAGAAACCCCGAACTGTTAAGAAGAAGCAGAATAATAAGCTAGAAAATAAGCCAATGTATACCCCTCCTCCACCCCCAATGGGTCACATCCACCCCCATTGTACGCCTCCTCCACCACCAGCACACACCACTGCAATGCAGGAGCCTCCACATGCCTACATACCTAATGGTGATATCTATTTCCCAGGCCACTACCTGGAGCCTCACCAGTCAATGGCTCCGCCACCTATGAACCAGATTCCTTCTTGCCAAAAGATGTTGGAAGCTCCTGCTTACTTCATGGCTGGTATGAAAGAGAACACCTTCCATCAGTGACTAGAGTAAGCCTTCCACTGCAGATATTTGCACCATTTAGTTTATATATATTTTTTTAAAACACTGTAATCCTTTTTTTCATCTTTCATATATCTCATACTTCTAATTTGTTGAGCAGCTTTACAGTAGCCAACTTATTGTTCTTATATTATCCTTCACAGCAAAGTGTAGGGTGTTTGCAGATTCGATAAGTAGCTTGTTTTGTTTGTATTTAAAGAAAAAAATGCAGGTTTTGGTGTGGAAGGTGTTATTGTGTCATAAATAATATAGTGGCAGCTAGATTATCATTGTTGTTATAAGAGATTGATTTATTATGATTAGTATTTAAAATTTTTACCATTTTCATTTTTATTATCATACATTGTTAATATTGGCAGTTTGGTATTGTGTTATTATCTCATTTTTATTTTTGTATTTTACCTGGATATTTAATGTTCTTGGTTATTACTAATAATGATGATAATGAAAACTGGGTGGGACAATTTCAGGGCATTTGTTAATGTAATCTGTTTAATGTCAAAATGTCCACATATTTGTTGGAAGACATTGAAACTGTAAACAGATTTCTGAATCTATTGCTTAAATACTGTAGCATGGATGAATTACAGTTCCATTTGTTGATAAGCAACAGGTACTGAACATTCCAGTATTCTTAGTAATTATATCTAAAAGATAAAATATGTTGACTTGTCTTTCTTATAGCTCTGATTTTGGTTACTATTTGTAAGCTAGAAGCTAGTCTAACCAGATAACTGCATTTGTCATAGACAGTGAGAGCTCAGGGAGAGCTCCGTTGCAGAGGTGTTTCATGCCAAGGGAGTGATGTCCATTTATAGAAGACGGCAGCTGTCATACCTAATTTTGGCAGATATTTTACTCTTGTGATGATATTTAAATATTATCTTTGATATGGACTTTATACAAGAATGAAAGAAGTAGCATATATCAAATATTTCAGCATTAGAGGAGCAAAAGAGCTCTCTAGAATGGAAACTTGTTGACAAAAACCTTATGATATTTATATTCATGTATATATCACATATATTGCTTCATAGCTCTTAACCTGTTAACAACGGGGCAGATTTGGCTGCGCCTGGTCATCTCGTCGGGATATTCACAGCACATGGGCCTAGTGCCCCAGGCTATTTTTACACTGAGGCAGTGACCAACTGCTACATCCCTAATCACTCGGTGGGAAGGCCGGAAAAAGCCATGACGAGACAGTCCCGTCAACCAGTGGGAAAACCAGCCGAGCCTTGATGCAACCATCACATCATCCGGAGTTAAGAGGTTGATTTTATTTGATGCCAAAATAGTATTTGAAGGCTCTGATTGCTTGAAAATCATTGTTATTATCTTAAACCTTTCACTTAAGCAACAATAGGTGTTAAGATTCAGGTATCAGAGGTGTTAATATTCCATGATATGATAAGGGTTGTCATAAGAGAACTCGTGTAAAGTTCTGCACAATTAGATTTATCCCTGTGATAGCCATTTTGAGGTTGTAATAGGTTAAATTCAAGAGAATGTATTTTCATGCAGATGTGTTTCAAAACTTGCTAGAGAAAGCTTTGAAGAGTGTTCCTAATGGTGAATCTCTCTATAATTTAATGGATATCAGTTGGCTGGATGTTTCAAGTGGCCTTCACAGTCGATTGGTGTTTTGTGCCACATTAGATTAAGTTACGACCATCTTACATGGAAAAGTAAATGATGGTCAATTAGTACAAATGTATTTGGATGTGTTGGGGGTTTCCTTTCTTCACGCCACAAGGAGCTGGCTAGCTGTTCCCAAATATACTGTAAAAATACTTGCTTATTCAAGCTGATATACAACAGCGTGAAGAGACTAAATTTCCATTAAAAGGTGAGTTAAAATGTTGGAGCCATTAAATGTTTTTGAATATTAAATATTAGCTTATTATATTTTTCCCAGTTTCCAGTAAAGGACCTTCCCTTTTATTTTTCTCTGGATAAACTATAATCATTGCATCATCTTTTAATCAAGGGAAATTTTCATGTTCATAAATTTTGCTTCCTCCTCCCTTTTTTCATTGAAAGTGTAAATTATTTCATCATCACTGGACAGAGAGGTCCTTATGCCGATCTGCTTTGGAATCCCATACAAATTTAGGTATTAGGAAGCAATCTAGGGCAAATGGCAGGGAAAGGTATGGATCTGATGGTCATTATTTGCTTTAATTTATGCATGGAAAACTGTGAAAAGTTATTTTGTTACTATCAGAATTACAATAGGTATATGGGCAGTATTCATTTGCTCCAGTGTTCAGTGTTTCTGCTGTTGTACTCAGTTTGAAATATTTGTTTATGAAGATGGGTGGCCAAAATATATGAGGAATCTGTTTAATCCAGTCTTCCTGTTTAATTTTGAACATGATAATTTATTTTCAGCATTATTATAAAAGCACAATTTTATTGATTTCGTACAGACTATTGTAAATGTATATTTTAGTGGTGTTTTTATTGACATTAAGTAAACCAGTGTGAATATTCATTAGCACTGGTCATCTTGATGAAGAAACTAACTATTCATGTGTAATGAAAATTGGTGGTTTGCTATCCTGTCTTAGCAGTGATGAGTGATAAAACATAAACTGTAAATTTACTTAGCTAAGAATGTCAACCACTTGTAGAAATGTATATTTTGTATTTAAATGATGTATGGGTAGCAAGTCTCCACTGTAGATCTCTTAATTAGTTTTCCTTAGGCTGTACATGTAACGTTCTCAATAATAGTGGTATTAACAGTATATTTTCTTATAAGCATGTAACACTCATGGAGAGCAACTAGGTACTAATTCTTTAATTACAAAGCTTCTCTGCTAAATAATTAGATAAGTGACTTGGCCTGCACTTTTATTTAAACACTAAAGACAGTAAGAGCAACATATCAAGGCAGTACTATGCATTTTTGTGATATTTCAAATGAAGCCATTTCGTTTATGTGTGCAAGTAAACTAAGTTTAATAATTTTCAGTAAACACCATGTAAGCTTTTACTACGTATCTGAAAAATATGTTGAATAATCAAGCTTATTGCAATTAGTGTTGTTCTTTGTTGTTTTGACTGTGCTGGTGGGCAAAGAAAGTGGCCTGCGCTGTGGTGTAGAGAGCTTTATGTAGTTGCTTAGTTGATCAAATGTAACAAAGTAAATGAATACCTTATTGAAATGCTCTTTATTCAACCCTTTTGAAAAATTTAATCTCTGGAATCAAACATAAAAGAATGAAAAATGTTTCAAAATTATATTTGTATGATTGTATCTACTAATTCAATTTTGAGAATGATATTTTGGTCGCTTACATTTTGAAAAAGCACTAACCAGGAGTCAGTGTTAGTTTTTGAAACTGTTATATTCAGACAAACAACGGGCTCATCACCAACAGTGATAGGAACCTCTCTTAGTTATTTGACAAAAAGAAAGAAAAGAAAAGAAAAAGAAAATCCAGAAACATGAAATTCATAAAACATCAGCTTTATAGTGAATACTATATATATATTTTCACATGATACAGTTTATACGATTTGTAAATATTTGCATTTCCAGTAAATTTGAAGCCAACGCACTTCATATACGATACCAATTAGTTCTGTGGGAAGGATGTGTATTACCACAACCAAAACCCAGATTGTGAAGGCAGGAGGAAGAGATTAAAATCATGGCCTTTGCCTGGAATATTATCCTACAGCATTTCAACGGATTTACCAGACCAAGAAATTGAAATTCTCCTTGTTTAACCAACATTTGCTTTTGATTTTCTTGCCTGTGTGTGTGTGGGGGGGGGGGGTAGACTTGGAATGAGAAAACCAAAATTGAATTCAGACTTTAATAACTATACATCTGAAGAGTTTATAATCTGAATATTCATTTATTCATTCTGTGCCCTGCTTCATAGTGTTGGCGACCATGTCAGTACAAACTCGATCTGTGTTGCTCTTGACTTTGAAGCCACGTCACCAATCCATCAGGCATCTCTATGTCTGCCCGTGGCACGCTTGCCTTCAATCTTGCCAGAAATGACCTTCAGTCTTGTCAATTTCTCATAACATGACTTAAAAATTACTTGTCATTTACAGATTCTATTTACCAACGATTTTTGCCAATTCGCTTCTTTCAAAATCGTTCCATTCAAATGTTTAGCTGTCCATGGAATTGGTAGAAATCTAAAGAACCATATATCTAGTGCCTCAATTTCTTGTTTTCCCAACTATTTAAGGTTCACAACCGTACAGAAAATGTTTGATATAACACTGAACAATTTAGAGGTGTTTGGGAGGATTCGTTTCATATTTTGAAACATTAGTTTGGCTTGACAATTCTTGACCATAGTTCGGCTTCATGCCTTCCGTTAGACGAGACCAAGGTAATTGAAGCTACAGCATTGTTTTAATTTTATGACACTGGCGAACACGTTACAGGTTGGTATGGCATTTTAACAGCCATTCACCATTAATTTTAGTCTTTTTATTGTTCAGTTCCAGCCATTATCTTCAACGATGTTGACCAGATTTTGGGGGTTTTGTTCATTATGAGCCAGCAAGACAATGTCATTTTCGTCTCATACTATTTCCCACTGAAATTCCTGAAATATCTAATACGTTTCTCATTATTCTCTAGCTATAAAGTAAGAACAGATCTGGTGATACAGGTCTTTCTATACTTCTAGAGAACGTCCAATGAGGGTTCTGAGTAAGTTAATTGCATTTGCTGATCCTATACCTTGAACAAAGCCACATGTGATTTAGGTTTATAGTTAGGTGGTTTTCAAAGGTTTTCAAAGCGATAAATTTTGATTTGAGTATGTCTGATGGAGTATGGCCTGGCAATATCTTCATCGAGGTCTTCTATATTGTCCAGTATCCTGCTCTTCTTCATGATGACATTCCCATTTGGCTTTCAAGTATCCATTTGGTAAGCGTAACTCGCTCTCAACTATATCTTCAATATTTACGTGTTGGATCTCTGTAACATCTGTCATCCAGTCAGGACTCTTTGGCTTCATTGCAATATTTCCTCACCTATTTGTTTTCATTTTTGTGTTTCCTTTTGCTAGCCTGCGTTTAAGATATCAGTCATCCATTTCTGTTTAGCTTTTTGGATATCCCATTGCATTTCGATTCTCTATCTCCTGAAGTTTCGAATTTTTTCACTGCTAGGCGATATTTGTTCCGAATAGTATCATCGTTTGATTATAGGAAAGCTAGATGAAGTTTGAGATTATTCGCTTGCCATTTTCCTGGTTTTGAGTTTGCATATGATGTTTGCTATTCCTGGTAAACTTTGGGCTTTGAGGAGTGCATTTTTAAAACGGTTGTTGTGTAGCCTATCTGATTCAGCTCCATTTATTTCTAGGTGGCTGTTCAAACCAAGTGTTTGCTACGGTGATATGCAATAAAGACTAAAATAGATTCTTCATCTCTATCAGTTTTAAGTCCAATGCCACTTCCCACTTTTGTATTGAAATCGCCCATAATAATCGTAACTTCTTGAGGTTTACACTGCTGTTTGGCGTTTACTAAGTCTGCGTGAATTTCATCAATTCTACCTCAGTGCTACTAGAGGTGGGTGTACAGGTTTGGATGATGTTGAGGTCCTCCTCGTTCATGTTCACTTCCTCCACAATAGATCATTTTATGATCGACCGCATCAGAAATTCCTGCTCCTCTCTAACTCATTTTACAAACACCCAAGATGTTAATCTCCAATCTATTTATTTAACTTTTAATGTTCTCAAACTAACCTTATTGGGAAATTGTTCTGACAATCCATGTAGTATTTTCCATCTTCTCTTACAAATTAAATTTCAATTTAATCACAGTAGATGGATAATTGTCTAACGACACCTACAGAGAATATCTAACCCCACTAAACGAGGGTGAACCACTGGATGTGGACTGCCTCTTTATGTCGTTCACTTTCATTCTGATCATTGTTGTTATGCTTATACGATACAAATTTACTCAGAGTAGTTTACAATAGATTTCTTGAGGACAATCCCCATACTAGGCGGGTTGTTTCAGTCATTAAATGCGGTATCGTCTGCCAGACAACGGGAAGTCGACCATATCCAAAACAATGTTACGGCTGCTTAGCTTTTCATCCATCACCTGCCGGCCATGACTCCACGTAACCCTCATCGGTAGACAGCGGATACTACTACACTGTGCCTAAGGGCGGTCCGCAGGCTAACGGAAATAAACAGACTCAAATATTAGGATCCACAAAATGAGATTGTTTTCGTTATCTACCCCTTATCAGACTAAGTTAGACATACTTTTTGTGATGAAAATGAAATTATTGTTGGTTTTAGTGAAAGATATGTCTAATGCAACCGAAATTAAGTTTCTTTTTCGTTTGTATCAGAATAAGGAAATATTCCGTTGTTTCATATTTGACATGTAAAAACATCTTTTCAAGTACCATGAAAACTAAGGAAGAGCAACACCACATTTTGTGCAATGTACATATAGTAATGTGCAATCAGGCATTTTGAATGTGCATTACCGTCATGTTGATTTCTTAACCTTCTTATTTGGAGCATCGTGTTAAGGAACCTCCTGTTCATCACTGGTGGAAGGGTACCCATTGCTTTGATGACTACTTGGTGGGCCAGGTAGCCAGTTATAGTGGCATGAAATTTTTCCAAAACTGGGATCATAAACTATGATTGACTCATCACCGAGTCTTCTTATGATGGTGATTAGCAAAAACTGGATCTGAAAAAGAAAGGAAACTTTTATATTGCCCGTACTTCAAAAAATTGACATCTCAGATCTCATAAGAATTGTTAAAGTATGTTTATTTGGTGCTACCGTGACTTACCCTCAGCTCTTGTGTCTCCACCTGCGGTCTACCACTCGCCTCAGCTCACCTAACCTAATATAATCCTAATCTAACCTAAACTGTTCGATAACTTTGGTAGACGCTATACCGTGGTAGACCGCACACTAGAGCAGCACCAAAAACAGTTTAGTGTCTCGTTATAGAATACAAGTTCTGAATATAACGGGGCCATTCGGTTCTTGAGCAACAATAGAATGAGTACATTTTTTCGTATTTTGTCAGAGAAGAGAATCAGGTGAAAAGGCTGAAATAAAATGGACCACATCTGCCCTTCCAGTTAGTGTTGGTTTAGTGATGTGAGCTCGAGCCGACTTGCATTTCGGAGCTGTTACTTTTCCTTATTTTACCATGTAATTTTAAGATCAATTTGAAGATTGTATAATGTGCTACGTGCTACAAAATTAGGCTAATATCCTTCGATAGTTACCGTCCATTTAATAATAGCAATGATATATTCACTAGGCTTAGTCCCTCTATTTTTTTTCTTCTCGTCAATCTGCCGCAAGTACTTTTGTTCATCATGTTTGTTATTTGATTAGCAAGGTGTTTTTCTTTAAAAAATATTTTTTCTTAATGACTTTATAATTATTACACACATATATATTTTTATTATTTTTTTAATTTTCTCCTGATTAATTAGGATCCGAAAGAGCCGACTCTCTTGAGTGAACGGAGCCGTATAAGCAAACTCCCGTAAAGAGTCGGACAGAAGGTAAACAAACCCTATCGCCTTATGTCACTACCGGATAGACCAGCGGAGTATATCATTTATGAGACAGCATTCAGTCACACTTGGTGTCTCTATTTGTGTATGTATGTGTATATATATATATATATATATATATATATATATATTATATATATATATAATATATATATATATATATATACATATATATGGAATAATCATCGCGGTTTTCATCATTATCATCACTAATTTTATTGATATATATTCTAAAACCGGTGATTCTCAACCCGTATTCCGCGAAACCCCAGGGTTCGGCACATAGGTCTCGAGGGTTTCGTGATACATATTCGCATTCAAAGGAAATCGAATTCTCGTAAATGTACAGGGCCACGGAATACCACATATTTGTAGGCCTACATATTAACTACGTATATACATATTCTGTATTAATTTTGTGCAAAGTTCCTTGAATTGCGCTTTTTGATAAATATAAAACAAAGAAGGATTAGACAGCTTAAAAGCCAAGTGCCTTATTGTTGCATGCCGACTCAAGTACGTAGCACACAGTTCTACGGAGGAACAACGCTCGTGAAAGGGTTCGGTTCCTGTGCTCGGAAAAGGTTGAGAACTACTGCTCTAAATAATTAAATTCTACTATTAGGAAATCAAAAAGATTGTGCACGTGACTCAGTGTTTTTCGTTGATATCACCCCTGTTTGATTTTGAGAGAAAAAAAACTTTATACGCAAAAAATAACCTATTCGAGGAAACTAAAACAAATATTTAAAAAATTCTCATCTTGTTGGCATTATATTGACGTTTATGCACGTTATTTTTTTTTCTCTTATATTACAAAAAAATGAACTGGGTAATATACATTTTTCCCTTTTTAGGGTGTTACCCTCTCCCATGTCTATAAAATGCACACTATATTGCTATTTAGGAGCATACTGAGCAGGAGTACATTGGTCCTCTCTGAAAAGTGTTTTCTTTTTTATATAGATACTTAGAATTGCCATCAGACATATCGAAAGATCAGCATGCCA
>BOPN01000146.1:532036-537036 GCA_017312705.2 Penaeus japonicus
CAACTTGCTGGAATGGTGTTTTGGGCAGGGGTGCAGGGTGACGTAGCTGGGAGAAAATGCCTTACATGAAATATCTGCCTTAGACACATTGTAGTCTATCATTCATCTTATGAGTACAGATATAAATAATGTACTCAAAGAAGAGTAACAACTTAAGTCAGATACCTGCTGAGAAGATGAGGATGAGGTGGTTGTGGTGGATGAATGGACAACGGAACCCACAACCCTTGCGCCACTTGATGTGCTCCCTCCGGCTGGTCCTATGCGTGACTGGGCAACTGCTGGAGTGGTCATACTGTGCAAGCTCTGGACTCCTGAGGACTGCAAATGATATATTGACAAAATTAAGTCATTCTTCAAATAATACTGACCACAGAATAAAAGTAAAAATATGAAAATGATTATTAGTAAATGAATTTATATACATAACATAATAATATACTGACATTGGGAAATATAGGACTGCATGGGTTACTGCATCAGGGTTGATTTCAATATTGCTCACACACAGTAAAAATTAGGGGTGTGAAGATCATGTTTATTTCCTCATCCTTGATTCATCATTTTTTAAATTATTCTTACAATCCATTCCTGTAAGCCCTGTGCTACTATCACCAGAATGTAGTGAAAGGAAGTAGGGAAATAAACAGGGATTGAAGGGACAATAGCACGGGCTTAGTCTCATCACCTTTTGTTCTCTGATACATACTGATTTGGACACAAGAGCATAAAGAGTCACTTGTGCTGCCCAAACCAAAACTATCCTTTTCTCATATAAAACCTATCTCATGACTGTATCTTTATTTTGAAGCTGAACTGGGGCCTAAACCTAAAGTGATAGCATTAGTGATAAGTAACAGGTGATGGAAGCTAACTCAAAGAAGTCAAAATAGAATGGAGTACAATCATACATGATATATCATTTCCTTTACACACACATGAAAATGAAAAGAAAAAGAAGTCAAAATTGCCTGTAATCAAATTTATCATAAGATGGTCTATAGAGGAGAATAAAGTATCTTAATCTTTTGACAACAGGTGTCATGTATATGCGACACAGCAAAAAGTGTGTAATGCCAGGTGTCGATATGTATGTGACGTGACATCAGCACCTGCTCACAGTTGAAGCATGCACACAGTCATGAAGTATTATGGCTATAATGGTGCTAACTTCAGAGTTACAGGGTTCCTAAGTCGGCTTAAACCCTTGTTATCTGATCAATTTTTGGAAAAATATAATTTGGGTAGTCTGCACTGCCTAGAGGGCAGGGAAACATTTCCCCATCCCTCTGATTTTTAACTGATGCCGCTAGTGCTGTAGACCACCCAGTTTGGCTGATAGTTTGGTCATTACATGCACAGTCATCATTGGGTTAACCCATTGGAGCCGGTTGACGTGATAGCACGTATTGTGATTTTCGCGTCAGATGCCCTGGACGAGCTATGAGGGGAAGCCGCGCGCTCGGGTAGAGCGAGCGGGTGATTACCAGGAATTCAGGTTTAACCTGAGAATAATGACAATCTTTGTTTCTATGGCAGCACCTGCCTGATCACCATGCATCAAAAGTTTTTTTTCTTCTAAGCATCTGGTATAGATAGTGTGTAGGCAATGACCTTTTGCTGAGCCATATTTAAATAAGGTACCGTTGTGCGGCAAGACAAGGCAAAAGCGACTCCAATCTGGAGACTTCAGCTTGTAACAGAAATGAAAAAGAAATGATGAAAGTTGACAAAGGAGAAGAATATGGAAGAGGCCTTACCACATTGCTAACTACCAGTGCTGTAGTTGGTTGGCCACCTGAGACTGGCGGCAGAAGAACAACTTGACCAGCTTGCTGTTATATGAACACAAATCAAATTAAATTTCAGATATCCTAGATATGTATAATCCCCATCAAAAACTTTCCATTTTCTACCTTATTCATATCTGATAATTTGTTAAGTATAAAAATTTAAAGGATATGAGAAAAGTATTGACACATTATCTCATCCTTACCACAGTTACAGAAACTTACAGGTATTGCTACGAGTTGAGTTGTGCCGGTTACAGGAACTTTCACAAGAGTTCCTGGGGTTGGCCCAAGACCAGCAGGACGCGTTGCTGCTACTCTGTTTCCTATTAAGGGCAAAACCAATTAAATTTAAGTATAAAGGCAGAAAAAAGTCTAATTCTATTTGCATAACAAGACTTTTGATAAAAAGTTCTAGGTCACTCACAAGTGCTACACTTACTATAAAATGATTTTTTTTGACCATGATAATGAAGGTAATAAGGGGGAGGATGCATTTACATTAGAAATATTCAATTGAATCTTTACAGGATTTTACTGTGTCATGTTAAGGGATATCACATGAGGGCAAATTTTCATTTACTTTCTACAGTGAATTCTCTTCACACATTGTGTACTCCCTATCATGTATTTGTAAACAAATAGAATGTTTTTTGCAAACCCATTGGAGGTATGTTAGGCTGGCTCCAAAACATTGTTTATAACATAACTGCACAACATCATCTAGCAAATTTCAAAGACGATAATAGGCTTTAAATCTTTATTGTCTGTGAAAAAACTTATGTAGGATTCTGATAATGCTCTTGGGGTCTTCTGGTTCTCCAGATAGTGAGCCTGGGTTTGCTCAAAAGGGCAATAATCCCTGAGTCAAAACCTGGACTACCTAATGTAAATAATGAAGCAAACAAGTCCTTGTTTTTGTCCTTTATAGGAATATTGATAATAATTTAAAAAGCTCTAAATGCTCAGACTTTTCCTGTTATGACTAATCATATTTACATGGACAACAAAAACTTTTTTTATATTTCTTTGTAATATTTAATCTAAATAATATTTAATCCAAATTGACTTTTATAGAAAGTACAGATCAAATGACTTGCTAGATATTTTTATGTACATGCTCTAATCTGTACAGATTTGAAGATAGTTCTGTATATATGTAAATTGTAGAAAGTACATGAAAATTTTCCCTCATGTGAGAGACCCTTTATATGCCAAGTACTTCTACATCCAAGCCAAAATATATAAAACAAAAAGAAAAAATAATGTCTATATTTTCACAAACACAAACAAACACATGCAGGCACACAACTTAAAACACAAGATCAAGGTATCCCTTAATTCTTAATTTATTTTCATCTTGCCAAAAGCTTCTATAAATAATTCATGATTTGAATATATTAAATAAACTGTGACTCATACATCATTTCCTTCTGATAACCAAAAATGACTGACCCGGACTGAATATTTCAATCATTTTTTTCCCCTGGAAATTTGGTTAACTTTAGAGAACACTAGTATTTGCTTCATCTTCATCCAATCACATCAACAATTGCACTGCTTTTGTTGTGCCTGTGTTTGCCTTGCTAAGCAAGATATCCCAGATAATAATACTATGGTGGTTATTTGTACCTAATGAGGCATGAACAACTCTTCTTTGCGCCATAGGGATTACTGCTGATGTTGTCTTACTCACAACACCTGTGGATGAAATGGGTTTTTCAGTCTTCTGCAATGTAAATGTTCCTTTTTTTCATCTTCAAACAATCAATGACTGCTATTTTTTCATTAGGTCAAACACAAAACTTAAGGATGACATGTCAAGAACTTTGCATATTTCTAAGCAGTGCTGACAGATGAAGCAGGTGCTTCTGCAGTACAAGCCAAATGTTGGGACATGTGTTTTGGCACATAGCAAATGGTGTTGTTCAGGCAGTAAAATTGGAACACCAGATGAAATATCACACATGTGGCAGCAAGATAAGTTCCTCAAACACCGAGGAACTGAACTCAGTTGCCTGTAGATATTCCTGTTGAGTGAAAGTATCAAGCAACCGTTTTTGCATTCACCTCAGGCACTTTGTGTGTGGCAACCTCAGGAGTTTTCAGTTATGGCACCGGTCACACTATTCAATATAAATTTTAATTTAAAAAGAAATATCAGAGAAAAAACATTCCATTTGACAAGTGTCACAGGGCACTCAACCATTTCCAAAACAAAGAAAAGCAAGCAATGCTAATATTTGGAATGGTAAAGATCACATCCTCCAGGAAATTATTACATTATGTTGAGACCTCACCAAAGAAGAGGATGTGACTTCTGGCCTTCTAAGCCGCATTACAGAGAGGAGTACAGTTTGCTCTTCTGATAATTAAAAAAAAAATTCAAATAGCATGAAATTTTGCATAGTTGACCTGGTAACGATGGATGATGTGATTTTACATCATGTGGTGGCAGCCTTTGCTACCAGGGATGTGATATCACATCATGACTTTTTGTATGGCTAGCACACTGGATCATCTAAAGTGTCCTAAGTGGAATGGGCTATCTCCATTATTTCTGATAAATTAAAGTCTACTTTGAATATCATGAATCTAGTTGTAGTGTCATCATAACTAGTTTGCCTTGTGGCCATATAGTATATGATGTGTGATACTACTTCTGGTGGTCCGATCTGACTAGCAATACATTATATGTTTTGTACTAAAACACAACATCAGACCTAGAGCATCTTAACTTTTGGTTTATACTGTCCTCTTTTCCCTCCTTATACTCAGAGTTCTTCATTCTCACTTGATTAGCTCTTGGAAACTTTCTTTTTTCAAGTGGTAACTAATCCTTCATTTCCACCCAATAATAAAAAAAACAATCTTGAAAGTAAAATACTTCTACCTCAACTAGTATCAAACAACAAATGCTGATTAAATACTATTTCTATTATACTGAACAACTTTCCTTTTTTTCATAGCAAACATCATATCTTACTTATCAAATGTTGTTCAATATTTTTACACAAGTTGTGCTACTACTCCAATCATGCACTGCAGTTAACACCAAAAGCAAAGAAAAATAGCATGCATATGCTTATACATGTGACAATATGTGTCAGATATAAATGTTTATATATTTTCGATAAATAAAAAATATTAGTGTGTTGAACTATGACAAGTTAAAAAGATATTCCATATTCATAAAAATTCTCTGAAATA
>BOPN01000146.1:547036-549536 GCA_017312705.2 Penaeus japonicus
CAACTGATCTTTTGATTCTAATTGGGGCAACATATTGACCCTTTCTTGCTGCATGCTCAGCGGACAACCTGTTGGTTACTTTCCGGAGATCCTCAACCTGAAATAATTAGTGCCTAGTAAATTTCTCCTTAGGAAACTGACAAATCACAGGACATTTATCAACTTCTCACATTTTCTTCTTTAATAGTTTAGATATAAGAATGGTATGTGTGTAATTGAATAACGGAAGAATGGAAGGGTATTCAACATCACACTTACCTCCTTGTGAAACTGTGCAGTCTTCTTGCGGTTTGTTTCTAAGGTAGATTCAGATCTTTCACAAAGTTGCTTCATTTTACCTAATTCAGTTTGATACAAGAGCTTCTCACTGAAAAGTCTCATTATCATATTCTCAAGCTCCTGTGGAAGATACAAGTATAATGGAATTATGTGGAATAATATTCATATAGATATATCACATATCTAAGAATAATAGAGAAACAAAGCAGGAGGAAGTACATAACAGTGTTATCAAGTATTGTAGTCTGATAATATCAGGCATTTAAGCAAAAATATAAGTTTTATTTGAAAATTTGGAGATGATGTATTTAGCATACAATTGTTCATGACATTGTATATTTTTTTTATAGAGATGAAGTCCTAGCTTACATTTGGTATTAAGCCCTTTTTGTACTTAGCCCCAAACTTATTATAATATTTCAGTATATGAAATTGAAGCCAATAAAGGGTGGCACAAAACCAAAAGCTTGAAATGTTAGCTGAATTTCAGGATATTCATTAAACGGCTTTCTAGTAAAGATAACTGAGTTCCATAACAAATCTGTTTCAATGCATTCAATACATACATTAGGCCATTCACTGGTCTACAAAACAATGACCCTCAATTCCTCAAAGCAGCTTTCATAAGTGGGCATATATCTAAAAAATTCAAATTTTGAGAAAACATTTTTATTCTTGTAAGAGTAATTGGTAATCATAAAGACTGAATATACTGACTGGAGCTGAGATAATGGATTTTTAGCATTACCTTTTTTACTCACTTACCCATTCCTCAGGCACTGAGTGAGGATGGTTGGCAAGAGGTAAGGGATGCCAGATACTGGCTGAGTACTCACACATGCTGCCTTGCAATCTGCTGCAGAAATGTACTAAACAATCTTCTGTATCTACTCTAATTCAATCCATACAAAAATAAATGAGTTGCATTTTTGAAAACTGCATGTAAAAATCTACATGATGGTACTTTAAAATATTACAATAAATTTCTGGCTTCCTGTTTTAAATTGGTACAGATTGTGCATATCTTCACCTGGACATGACTAAATTTAGAAGAAGAGTGATTTAGTCCATGAAACAGCAACAAATAATATAATTCCAGTTGCCAACTAGGATAAAAAATTATCTAAGAGGGGCAGTTCAGTCAAATGAGGGTAAATGAGCCATTGCTGGGCTTCTGGGGACACTGGATGGGCCAGAAATTGATTAGGAGTGGCCATGGTCTTCCTAGGCCACACTTTGAGGGTATCCCAAACATTTACATTCGGGTTCTGTCAGACTCTTGGTGGTGACAGAACTCTCTATGGGCCATGAAGGACTGTAACATTGCTGTTCACTTGTGTAAAGGTTCTTATATATAAAGAGCAATGCGATGAGAAAGAGAGAAAGAGATTTAACTCACTTTTCTTGAAAGCCTTTGTAGTTTCTTCTTCATATGTTTACTTTCCTTTTCTTGCACCGATGGTTTTTCAACAGGGACTGGTATTAATGAATCTTTGTCCTTATCACTTGGAATTACGGGCAACACCTCTATGTCTTTGCTAGGTGATGATATCACTTCAACATCGTAATTTCTAACATTGTTATTTGCAGGAGGCTGTATAGTATAATTTGCTTTCTCATCTTTATAAAAGGTGTTTGCACTATTATAAGAATCTGATTTTGCAGTATCCAAATCAGACTTAACTGCCTCTTCTAGTTTTTTGGATGCTTTGTCGAGATGTTGGTTGAATTCTTGAACGGCTATACTGATATCTCCCTGAAATGATGAAAAGAGACAATGAAATCTATTAGTTCTTTTCATTCATTTTTCAATCATACAAGAGATATACACCTACTCTGTAGTCAACTTCTAAAATCAATGCTCTTTGTACTACCAAAGTCCAAGTATTGCTTTCTAACAATTCTTTATTTCAGGGCCAACAGACTTCAAACTGCCAATACAGGCTTATAATATCAATATCTAAATTAACCAATCAATTACTACCAGTTCTTTTTCATACCTATTGCTCAAATGGGTATCCAAACAGAGTGGATGAAAGGAAAATTGGACATAAGAAATGAACAAAACATTACTCTTGATAAAAAGTAAAATAATTGTTTAAGGTATCAAGACTTCAAAACTCTTCCCTGTTCGAATAGACCTAATGGTAAAAAAATTAACTGGCTAAGAATTAAACCTGCAGCCCAGGTATGACATAATCTTGTAATTATGCTAAGACAG
>BOPN01000146.1:567036-584536 GCA_017312705.2 Penaeus japonicus
GTAAGCGCTTCTTTTGTAACTACACCTGAACTCACCAGAGAAGTGTCTTTTAATTTTTATTGATTGTTTTTAGGGTATCTATCCCGTGCCCTGGTCTTCCCTCTCACACGACAGGCGTCGCTCCGACCCTATTCTTCTAGGTTTACTGGACCAATCTGGAATAGGGTATTAACGACAAAGATAGCGAACAAGCGTGTTTCTTGTGTTAGTTATTAAATTTTGAGTAGATAAAGCATTTTTCTTTAGTTATCAAAATATTTTTTTAATACGCTCACACACACTCTTACACGTATTGCTCCCCCAATGCTCTTTATACCTATATTGATTTATATAATAACATCCCCATGTAAATAGATTGTTGGTTTCCAATTCCCTTTCTTCGCGATGATTGTTAACTATAATTTTAAAAGTCAACGTAAAATTTTATGATTCTTTAATAATTCTATAATATTCCAATAATAACTTCCCTTTGGTGTGTTTTTATATATTCTATACTTTATTCAGACAATCAGTTATTGTCAGATGCGAAGTGACTACACGTTTAACAAGAATACTTCCTGGCTCAATTGACAACTTTGCATTTTACGAGACATACCCAGCCGACTTATCCTCGGCTGGGTATGCATAATTTGGCGGTATTGTATTCCCGCATTGAAAAAATGAACCTCTTCAACAACTTGTATTCAACATATAAGAACCATAGTTGCATAACTGCCAATATCAATTGAAGCAATGATACTTCAATATGGTGTAAATGACTACGACTCTGAAAACATGTACTGGCAAACAACCACTACAACTCAACGTTATTACGATCATGATTACTATGTCCATCAGCCTCAATCTAGGCTTGGCTATGAGCTTGACTTTCTGTAACGAGAAAGTTATATATTTTGTGCATTTTTTACATTTATTGTATTTGTATTTGAGTAATGATCTTTTATATCCATATAAGGTGGGGAAATCTTTCTGGAAGTATTTTTTCATTATTTTTTTCTATTTAGTATGGAATAACTTAATTTTTCTTATTTATGAGAGGTGGAAGAAAATTACAAATATTTCAATGGATTCTTGTTTTTTTATTTTTGTTTTTAATTTTGTTTTGGTTTTGCAGAGAGTATCTCCGTTTTATCTGATGCATCGAAACTTGTATATATTTACTAATTCATAAGAAAACCAGCGACGGTAAACACACTGATCACTTCTAGACCTGTGGTGCATTTGGAAATTGCGTACTGTGCCGTCATTTTCTCATTTTCCATTTTTGTTACTCAAATATCTAGACAGTATCAACAATCCTCATCCTTTTTATCTATACTATGGGGCTTATTATATGAGGTAATTCATTTGTGTGTAAAAGAGGAAATCAAATCCTCACGGGGCCTGTCCTTAATTGAGGGATGGATAATATAAAACAGTTTTAAAAGCGACTACAATAACAAATTTGGGGATACCCAGACGGGGGAAACCCTAATATTTTGATTCCCACCACCCAAAGCTTCTCCCTTACCTCCCTAATAAAATAAGGCAATATCACTAGAAATTAGAGAGAAACCCGCAATGAACCACGGGCCGTGATGAATAAAAAGGAAACAATCAAAATATGAACACTTTACTTAACTATACGTGTGCTAGCAAAGTTAAATGCAAATTATAAGGATATTGTAGCGGTCAGCGATTGGCAATCCCATTCATAAGGATATGCTTTTATTCTACAGCTAATCATTGCATTATTACAACTCCATAATTCTATGGATGCAACATTGTAATCTGAACAGTATCTGTTGAAAAGGTCAAATGGAGACTGAGCACAACTATGCTGAAAGATAATTACGTACACATTGAAAACACATATCAAACTAATATTATATAGAGCAATATGTTCATATATGAATAACTACAATTTACTATCACCAGCAGATGCTTCTGAGTTACACACGTTTCTTATCTTACAATGTATCCTCTGTTTCGAAACCCCTCGTACATCGGACGCTAGATAACAGAGTCAAGTAAAGCATCGAATATAGACTCTCTCTCTATGATGTATGAGATAGGAGAAACTCTTATCATGCTGTCCTTTACCAAAGATATCCGGCGTAAAAAAAAAATAAAAAAAATATATGATCAGTGTACGGGTTTTTCTTTTATTTGACGTCATTTTCTAGGTGTTTTCGTGTTTGTATTGGGAGGATGAATATAACCACATGTTTTAATCATATTTACAGTTTATTTACATTAAACAAATAGTTTTGAGTTCTTTAAACCGACACCAAAATAATAATGTTAGCACACAATCCACGGCCAGGTAGAAGATAGGGGGGCGTGGCACACTCAGTTGTTTGCAGGTTAGTGGCGTATTGTCATCACACAAATCACAAAATAAAAAGCTGGAAATAATAAAAACAATCAATATCCATATTACGAACGTAATACAAGACACAAAAGAAACATAAATGAATGTAAAACAAACAGACTCACGAGCAGGTGAAATTGTACTGCTAACGCGAGCAGGGTCAGTGGCAAAGTGACCGACCACATGTAAAACTCGGAAACAGGTGAGGGAACACCTCCGACCATGCGCTTTACACTCAGGGAGATCGTATATAAATAATAAATCAACAGTATAATTAAATACTTAAGGATAAGTAATTAATTATCAACATTTATATACCAAGCAATTTAGCAACCCTTTACAATCAGTGCTGCGAGATCATCGTAGCTCTTTTCTGCCGTTTTCTCGACACATATTTATGGGGGGATACTTTTTTCTGTTAGTGAATTCTTGGAACTTTTAAACGTGGAAAATGTGGAAAAAACTAAGATGAAAACTAGCCAAATTTTACATCCAATTGATACATAAACTACAACAATTTAAAATGTAGGCTAAGTTTCATTCACGAAGGATTCGAACTAACCATGTCCGGAAGACCCGAAATGGCGTATTCGCACAGTATTCTAATGACCATTTCTAACTTATAAACCGTTTCCCAATTGTTTTATATTTAATTAATTTGGAAGTTACCGGTAAGTGCCTAAACAATATCGCCCCTCTTCGTATTACCCTTTTATCCTAATGAAATGGCCAAATTAACGATTTCCGGAAATTACCGCAGCCATGGAAACGTGGCGTCATTGTTTACGAATCTTTGACGATTTCCCGTATAACAATCTCGGTGATCATGCAGCACTGCCAATGTCAGACAAAATAGAGGGTGGGTTGGCGATATTGTGCAAGAGCGGCTTCGTGACCTCGAATCCCCATTCCTGTAAACAAGAAAAGGGAAGAGCAGGAAAACACCTTGTTTGTTCATTCAGCATGTATTCACATACCCATTCTTTTTCCAGTCGGTAATTTAGGGATACTAAATTGCAGTTAATTCAACTGACTGACAAGATGGGAATACCTAAAGATAAAAAAGATACAATAAACATTAATACCATTGAATATCCATAACAGTAAAAAACTACAGAATCTAACCCAAGTCCCGCTCCACAATTTAGGTATTTAAACATTTTGTAACATGGTATACATACATACATAAAGAATATGAATGATATCCATTGTGTATATGTACACACACACACACACACACACACACACACACACACACACACACACACACACACACACACACACACACACACACACATATATATATAGATAGATATAGATATGTATATATCTTTGTGTTTTAATTATGAACTCACCTTTATGCTGACAGTTGCCTAGAGCATTCAATGGTTCAATGGACCGCTTGATGAGGCCTAAATTAGGCCTGCGTACTCAGTTTATTCCACATTCAACTCCCAATTCCAATTTATATATATATATATATATATATATATATATATATATATATATATATATATATATTGCAAACCTACCTACTAGATGGTTACTCTAAACACCTGCAAAAAATGAAAAGGGGAAAAAAAAACTATAAAATCAACCATCTTTCATTTGTTCTAAATTAAACAATCAGGGATCGAAGTATTGTCAATATATTCAAACATAATTTCCAATAAAACAATGTGAAATTGAGAAACAGTGATATGAACAGTTTCATTAACCATCGCTAATATATATATATATATATATATATATATATATATATATATATATATATATATCATACATACATATATATATATATATATATATATATATATATATATATATATATATATATATGCATACATACATATATATATATATATATATATATATATATATATATATATATATATATATACATATATATATATATATATATATATATATATATATATATATATATATATATATATATATATATATATATATATATATGTATATATATATATATATATATATATATATATATATATATATATAATATATATATATATATATATATATATAAAACATACTGATGATGAGCCAACCAGCTCGTTTTATACGTAACTAGGTACTAACCGTTGCAATGTCCTCTACCGTTACAGTAAGCTAAATAAAATTTCGTACCACTTTCGTTTCCGTTTAGATTTTATCATTCGCACAAGTACTAAGTAATAATTAGGCTACATTAGATTACCATGAAGCTTCATTCAAAGGTATATATGATTTATAGTATAATTGGGACATCTGACTTTCTTTGTTGAAATAAATCATTATGAACCTGTCTTATTAATTCATACCCAATAAATAAAACATGTTAAACATATGCTAAATTATGTCCACGGGTATTTTCATTATATTTTCATTATAAAGAAATACCTAAGCCATGACGACAATAGATAACAAAACTGGAAATAGACGAAAAATACGTTACACCGTATGGTTGCTATCTTGTTTCTCCATGCAATTAGACGCTAGGATAGCGCAATCGTGAGTTTCCACTGACGCCCGGCGGTCAACGCCATGCCTGGTCTGCTCGCATCGAGTCAACACGCGTTGGCACATTCTCTCACGAGTCAGCATACGCTGACACAGCTGACACAGGCGGACTCGCCTCAGTGCACATGAGCCCGGCGAAGCATCTGCTTCGCAAATCCAGCTTCTCCTTATCCTCCAAGAAATAGGGGTTTGGCGCTAATGGCTGTATACTTAAACAAATTTTGGACTTCTCACATATACTTCATACCAAGACGGTATGCTTTAACATAGGTTTAATTAATAGCACTTGTAGAACACACATTTTTGTGACTGACAAAATATACGGGCGCTAGATGTTCCACACACACATTGGAACACCTGGCACGCGTGCCAAACATGGCACACGAGGGGATTGACTATGACGCCACGTGCACACTAGAAAAAGATAATAATTACAATAATGATGATGCTGATGACGACGATGATATTGATAATGATAATGATGTCCGTTTTCTATAGAAAACGGAAAAGGGAAATGTAGTATTATATCTGAGTAGGTCTACTACTTTTTGTATCAGGAAGAAGTGGTTGATTTCAAAATAAATATTTTGTTTACATATGAGTAGTATCACTTATCCTTAGCTAGATATCTACACAACTCTGGCACGTTGCACTCAAAATGTGGCCGATCCATGTCCTAGAAGGTGATCCTCATTAGTTTTAAATACAAATAAAATTAGGGATGCGTTTTGTATATAGATAAAAATAATGTCACGATATCATATTCTGATGATTATGTGCTTTAGTAGCTTGGCTTGTTTAGTAGATTATGTTATCTTGATAGTATCTCCCAAAATTCTAAGGACTGCAAATCAATAAAGAAAGCACATATGCGACTCTCTTACTCGAATACATTCCATACAAAATATTGGGAATACAACAGCATTTGTATGGTAAACTGAAGATTCCTTTAAGATACAAATTATTGCGACACATATCAACACATTTAGAGTTCACGCACACCTGGCAACCTGACACCGCTTTTGTCGTATGCAGTAAATTGTAGTAAATGTCTTGTGTAAAGATGGCCAAAATAATTGGCTAAGGTCACCTAATAGTGCCCTTTTTCACACAATATCTTATTGAGTTTAATCTTTATGAGTTATATTGTGGTTAACATGCTGTTGATTTTTTAAGTCAATGAGAAAGTATAATAATCGTGGCTATTTAGAAAGTATTTCAAACTATTCAGGAACCGACATAGTATGTAAGAAACACATATTAACATTTCTTAACCAACGGGCTTACCAACTTATTCCCGTGTTACAAATAGTGTAATACACTTCTGGATTTCTAAATCTTTGACAACAGAAAGTTTGAGCATACAGAATAAAAGACGTATGCACATGTGGAGCACGTTGAGAACACAAGTATGCAATGACATAATTCTTGTTTAAGCATACGGCCGTTAATTACAAACAGCTAGTCTAATCTCGACCCAGTTTTTAAATGTAGGATATATTTTACATGTTTTAGTGATGCATTCATTACCTCTTTCAATTTCGTATCATTTAAAAGCCAGCCCCCTTAGGCTGTTGGAGCTTAAAGTTTTATAGCTGTCATTGCTATAAATTGTCATTAAAGTTTTATAGCTGTCATTGCTATGTCATCTCTCACTGAAGTAACCGAGTTGTAATTTCTACCCACGATAATGCATTCAGTATTGTGTCTTAGGAGTATAGTATAGTATAGTATGAAAGTCAGTTCTTAACATTTATTTGTATATTTATGTATATAGATATATGTGTATATATATGAATACATATATAGATATATGTGTATATATATGAATACATATACAGATATATGTATATATATGTATATCAATATACAAACATGTTTATATGTATATCTATCATTGAATGCACACACACACACACACACACACACACACACACACACACATATATATATATATATATATATATATATATATATATATATATATATATATTTGTATGTTTATATAATGCATATATAGATATATACATACATACATATAGATAAATAAAATATATATATATACATATATATATATATATATATATATATATATATATATATACATACACATACGTACAAACATATATCTATCAATGTATTGTAATGTGATACTCTTAATTGCCTCACATTAACTAAAATTTGGTAATTGCGAAAGATATCCACGTCAAAATTACGTAATTGCAACTCACGTTACACTACAATATATTCATTACAGAGAGTCTATATATATCAATTATCATTATTATATCACACACAATAAAACTGTACAATAAAGGAGCATCAGCAAAAGGCTTTAGATCCCTCTCTACTTATTCAAAACCTTAATCTCTTTTGTCACATTCTGAATTTCAAAATATATATAGATATGAATAATGTTCATGCCGAGGTAAGTTGCCAGTTAGAGGTGTCGGAGATTACTGGGTCAACGTCAATGGGCAGAGCCTGTTCCTATCTCCATTTTGGGTTAGGGGCAACGTGAAGAGACGTCGGATCTTACAACTGCCTTCGTGTGACCAGAGAGTAAATGCTATCATACATATTGGGAGTAAATAGCCCTCGCTAACAGGTAACTTCAATCTCTAATCAGCAGGTAAGAAAACCTTATCAAACGACCGTTTACGGGAAGCTTTGATGTTGTTCACCATATCTTATTTACTTTCACATATATATGTTTATATGTACATCTGTTTATATCTATATAGCTATCTACACACACATATACATATATATACACACATATACATACACAAACACACATGTACACACAGGCACAAATAAACATATCCACACAATTTGGACAAACGTCCGAATATCTAGGCCTATATAAAGAAACCTTATAAGTCAATTTATTTAACATTAACATTTCCTTTCCCAAAACAAATATATATCACCGTCTATGGCACTTAAAACGCAGATAATAGTTTTAACCAAGCTCATGTATCACTTATGTGATAAGTTTTCTTTTGGATCATATTCTCCTTTGTAAGATCATATGACCCAGCATTGTCTGGAATTGACATATTCGACCTACAGCCGTATTCTAGGACATTTTCTGCGTGGCCTGTTAATGTTATGTCCATGCTGTGTATATGTCGTGTTCATGTCACGAAAGTGGTATTTACAGCCATATTCTAAGTCCCTATGCGCGCCGTGTACATGACATGAACATGCCGCGATTCTTATTCTAGAAGCGCGGGTTCGCGGCAAAAGCGTGGCAAATTCGTGGCAAATGCGTGGAAAGTATTGGAACAATCGTGGAAACTCCGTGGCAAGGGGGTAGGCTTGTCACGATAGTTACACGAGTCAAAAAAATCATATTTTTACTGTACTTTTTCTTACCAAAACTTCATATGAGCATACTACGTTTGAAAAGTAATACCTATATTGGTTATATTAGGCATCATTGTCCTAGACACGGATTACAAACTCTTTTAGGAAAACATGGATTCTCTGCTGATTTTGAGTTTGTTTACCTTTTAGCGGACTTTTCGAAGGAGAGTGAAGTTAAATGAATGGTAAAAGTAGTCAGGGACGTAAAATTAAAGCATATAATTATATGAAATATGTATACATTAAATCTATATGCATGATATATTAAAAATGCGCATATATGTACAGTATATACAAAGATAAAATAAGGAAGATCTGTTCATAAACACACGGTCCCTCACATCCCGTTTGTTTTGATCGAGCGTAGAGTGAATTACCAACAGCGCGTTCGTGAAATGGTTGTCAATTCTTTAACTAGGAACAAGTACAACGACTGATTCATACCAAAATTGAATTATCTTATGTTAGTGCTACCTATGATTGTAGTTTCTCTTATGAATTTGTCGTGTGGACAGTGCCATTCATTCGAAACATGTTAATAAGTGGGTTGACTTTGGAACGGTTGGTAAACCTGAAGCAGTTGACGCGAACGTGCCGCGCTTTTGCGTCCTAGAATACCGCATTCGTTACATGAACACGACATGGACATAACATGAACATGACATGGCCACGACACGCAGAAAACGTTATAGAATACGGCTGTTAAGAACACAAAAGCGTGTCAGCTGCTTCAAGTTTTCCAACCGTTTCCAAGTTAATGTGTTTCGGATGAATGGCACTGTCCAAACGACAAATTCATTAGAGAAAATCAGTCATAGGTAGCACTAACAAAAGATAGTTCATGTTTTGTATAAATCAGTTGTTTTGTTTGTTCCTTGTTAAAAAAAAACTGACAACCATTTCATGAACGCACGTTTGGTAATTCAGTCTAAGATCATCAAAACAAATGGGATGAGAGGGTTTTTGTATAGATCTTCCGTATTTTGTGTATGTATATACTGTACATATATGCGTATCTTTAATATATCTTGCATGTAGATTTAATGTACACATATTAAATATAATCATATACTTAAACTTTACGTTCCTTACTACTGTTGCCATTCATTTAACTTCACTCTCCGAAAAATCCGCCAAAAGGTAAACAAACTCAAAATCAGCGGAGAATCTGTTTTCCCAAAATGGTTTGTAATGCATGTCTAGGACAATGATGGCTAATATATCCAATATAGATATCACTTTCCAAACGTGGTATGCTCACATGATGTATTGGTAACAAAAATTACACTAAAAATATGCATTTCTTCGCCCGTGTAACTATCGTAATATGCCCACCCCGAGTTTCCATGATTGTTCCAATACTTTTCACGACTTTGCCAAATTGCCACGTTTTTGACACGAACACCCGCTTTTAGAATACCAATCGCGGCATGTTCATGTCATGCACACGTCGCGCTAGGGACTTTAATGTAGCAAACATCATTCTTGGACAGCTGAGGGAGCTTAATTTTTTTCATACATGTATGCTTCAGAGATGTTAGTTCCCATTCTTAAAGTTCTGAACTCGGCAGACGTCAAGGTGGACCCTATTTTGCATTTTGACATAAATTAATACCAGATTAAGGGTGCAACTATATAAATTAGCATCTTTGCAATATAACCCCGCCTTTATTTAAAAAAAAAACGTCCTTTTGGACTTATATGACTCTGGCCATGCAAAGTATCTTGACTTTATTGACAAAGACAATTGAACCAGGATTAGTAATCTCTTGTCAATGTCGACTGTAAATATAAGAGCAGAACTTGATGGCAGTAAAGATTTTGGACTTAGGAACAGGACTAGACCTGCCATTTGTTTATGATAGGATATAACATTTATACAACTTCCGGATTACATGCAAACAACTATATCTTTGAATTTAAAAAGAAACTTACAACTGATATGGAACAGAAAAACATATTAGTAAGAATAACTTCTAAGCCCTAATATACTAATGATAGCCCCAATTAAATTTTACGAAAACCATCATGGGAAATCCCTATTATGTAGTGAATACATTCATCTCAAAGTTAGTAATATATTAATAAAAAATATCATTAAATACACACATTATACTTCGACTTACCTGCTGCACTGACACCAATATATATATATTTTTTGTCAGTAGAGAGACTGAAACCTCTATAAAATCTTAGTAGTTAAATCGAAGATTTGATGATAAACATTAGTTAAATCTAGACAAACATTGCTACTATTGTGGGCCACGTTGAATATTCAGAACGTTTAAACATGCTATACTGATGGATTTTTGTAGTCTAAGAGGAAAATAACTGTGCCGGCGGTAAAGACGAGGATAATGCATTTCAACATATTGAAAGTAAGGGTCGGAGGTTAATTTCTGTAACTCATAAAATATCATCCAGAAACTTAATGTAAATGATATTAAGGTTAAGCGTAATGGAGCATAATTTTCCCAAACACATGCAGGGCAAACCTCCCATGAAAGTATGCCCTATATATGGGCCGAGGTGGTAAATAAATGACTGAACTAAACTTAAATCGATACTTTCATTAACACAATATTGGTCAATCATATGTACTTTCCGTAACAGTATTACTGACAGTATTGCCACATGAAGGAAATTTTTTCTAGATTTAGAAAATCTGTTGAAATCTAAAGCTTCTTGGTGAAAAATATTTTGGAACTAGACAATATTTAGTGAAATCTGGTAAAAATCTGGTTAAGCAGTACTTCAGAAATCATAAGTAATTACGAACATTGGAAATATATACACAATCGGTGAAACAAATAATGAAAAAAATGTCTACCGCTGCATTATACTATTCTACTTAATGAAACTAATCTTCCATTTCATATGAAGTCTTAGAGAATCAAGCCATTGTGAGATCTGATCTAACGGATTTTGAGATCGTATTAATCTACATTTACGGTTTTCATATACCCCAAAGGATTTCGTATTTATTCCTCTCACAATATTGGAGAATGCACAATATTGGAGAACTATTGCTTGAAAACACTAAAGAAATTGAATAAAAAGGAGAATTTCGGGTCACACCCTGAACAAAACTGTTAGTTAACTAATCTTTGCAGTAATGGGGCATTACAATTCTGATACTTATGCCTATGTTTATTTCATATACCTACTCTTACATTTCTACTATGCACTCGTATATGTTTTGATTATATCCAATGCGTGCGAATATCTACAGGCAAAACATTGCATCGCCAGTGTTATTGTAGGACTGGATGTGTCAGACAGTTGCTTGCAAAATAAGCACGGGTGGTAAGATAAATGTGTCTGTCTATAAAATGCATGATATAAATACTCTAAATTTAAAAAGCCTGAATATTGAAATGATCCATGCATTAAAACAGGATAACTCTTTTTAATGCTAGGTCAAACAATTTTTCATATAATGCATAAATTAGAGAGATGTTATAGTTATTTCATAGAAACATGTTACTTCATACTGTACGATACAATTGAAGTTAAATTTCTGGAATAGGTTCGCTTTATTAAATCCATTGAAATTGTTATCTACGGATTCCTTGTGATGTCTAGAGTGCATTTATAGTGTTTTTAGCCAAGGCAACTCAACAATAACGACGATATTAGACCCAATATGTGGGGAGGGCATAAAGTATCCCAGGGAAGTAGTGGGGTAAAATCGGCAATTAACCTATCAAAAATTGGCATTTTATTTCTGTCTACTGACAAATTACATATAACTTGGTATATTTCTATCTACTGTGATATAAAGGTACCAAAAATATGGTTACCATTTACAATTTATTCACCCGCATGGTACCCAGTGCACAGCGATCGTGGCACGAAGCGATATATGGTGGGAATTTTGAATGTGCTATTTTCGAGTAGTTTTATGGTTTACAGAATCCTAACCACACGACCGAATTTTGAGGTCACCCCTAGCCAAGGGGGCGTTTGCCCCCCCCCTCCCCCCTCCCCCCTTCTTTTCAGAGCACTTCGTGCTGCTTATTTTATTTTATTTATTTATAATATTTTGTTCTGGATAAATTTGGAAATTTTAATCATTATGATTGGCTATTAACTGATATAAAAGGTGCTGTCACACTAGCACTTTTCCGTCAATTTTCTGAAAAATTGTCAATCTTTGAGCGAATTGTCGTTTTTCTAGTCAGACGATAATTCCGTGTTTCCGCGTGAAAGCATTTCCGTCGTCTTATTGGCCAAGCGGACTCAAATCAAAAACTATATTTTAAAATGTTTGTATTTGATTAAAATTATTAATTAGAACAAAATTTAATGAATCTTATTTTTCTTATATATATTATGAAATTAACAAATAAAGATATGCAAATCTAAATTTTATTTCCCGAATCAAAAATTGTTTTAAGTGCTCGATTTAATTGTTTACATCCGTCAGCCGCAGAGCGCGCCATTTCTCCTCCAGCTTTGAAACACATTGGACTGTGCCAATTCTTTTGCATGGACACAAGCCTGCAGAGGAATATTTGAGTGAGAACATTTTCATGCTTTTTCTTGTTACGCTCATCATCTGCTAAAACAAAGTTTAGCATCGCTGCGCACTATCGCTTGTTCGGCGCCTTTATTTACAACTGCGAGGCGAGTATCGCATTACTATAATACTACACCGATGGCTCCTGGCGGTTAAGCGCTAGTGTGACTGCGTGCCTCCAAAAATTGATAATTTTTTTAAAAATTGACGAAAAAAACGACGGAAAATATGCTAGTGTGACAGGCACTCGTAAGTTGACGCTACGCAAGCTTTTGGCCGCGAAGTAAACATGTCCCGCCAATTAAACATCTCTCCCATGCCCGTAGATTATGAGGAATTTTGGACGCTCGTATCGTACTCATATATTTCTTGCGATAAATAATATTGCTATATTTGGTTAGTAGGCATCACAAGGTATCTGTCAATACCACCTTTCGAATGATTTTATAACGCGGACCTATTCTTGAAATTTACACATTGTATAACATATGATAAAAGATCCTTTTTAAAGAAATATTTTGTTTATAAGGAAATTAAGCAGTTTATCTGGCAAACGAGTTCCTTAACTGTTTTGAAATTCTCCTGCTTCGAAAATAGCAGTAAGTTCTATCATAGGGCTACATCAATTCTCATACTACAATCATTTATATAATCTATCTCAAACAATGTTCCTGTAGTATAATTACGATCAAAATATTTCAGATGTCACGAAATCATTGTAAATTAAAAGAAAGTTTGCATTCATAGTTTAGAGGCGGCTTACCTTCGAAGCAGAAAGACAACGTGGATAATGCTTAAAATGGTCTTTACAGAAAAAAAATCCAAGCCCTACAAAGATTTGGAAAATTTTAGTTTCATTTGAGTAAATACTAGGATTTTCCTTTAGATATTTTGTGACATGAAATAATAAGGAAGACATTATCGTTGATCAGCCCGTAAGCGTTCGCGCACTGGGTTGGATCTGTGTTTGAGACTGCCTTACATAGTTCATTACCCGTGATTAATGGTTATAAAGCTCCTAGTTGTTGCATTATTACCGATGTTCACCTAATTAGGGTGTCTACATCCTAGAGTTAATAATTTGTTAGTAATTCTTTTGTTGTAGCTGTTTTAAAACGATATTCACGTAGTTGTTTCAAATGTTAAGGAAAACCTACTCCACCATTCTCACATTACCAACAAATATTTAGAAATACTGATTGATCAGTCTTATAATGTAAAATACATTATCCTTCAGAATACCAATGGAGCTATATTCTATAGCCTCCCTGAGGCTATAGAATATAATCCTCACTCCATAGGGTCGGTGGATGTAGGACTTATAGGTTAGGTTAGGTGCAAGGGCTAGGAACATAGGTTAACATAGGTACGCACCCATATCTATTCGTGTATAAGAAAAAAACATAAATGAGCCCCGTAATTTAGTATTTCGTTAATAAGTCTACCATGCTACAATAAACATACAATTACCCACATCTATTGAGAAAATCAAATCATGCAATATGTGATTGTATTTATATAATGCAACCCGCAGGCCAACACATATCATTAACTAGTCAACTAATGTTTCAGTAGTGGACTGTATAATACATTCATATATGAAGACAAAGCATTTCCCAGATTTTCCTTTACCATGCAACGAATGCACACAATGATCATTAGATTTATATAAAGTATATATTTTTTTTTCTTAATTTTACTTCAAGGATTTATAAAGCTCATTGCCTATTGTGATTGCTTGTCATATAAAACCATATCTCCACCGCTCATGGCGGAGATGAATTATAACAACCGAAAAGATACATAAATTACATTTTGTGTCAACGAAAATTAGTAAAAAAACGGATAGTGTGTGTATCATATTACATATATCTGTCCTCTATCTGCACACATACAGAACGAGAGTGAAAGTAAGACTATGACGAGTTTATTGAGACAAGTGGTTACTTACATCTCAAAAGAATGAGGTAACATAAGTTATCCTCACCCCAATCTAAAGGCAGATTAATCGCAAGCATACAGAATTAAATGTTTACGTACCAGGAGAGCTACAAAACAGTATCAGTTATCACCTCTCACCATGCCAGGTCCTCTCCTGAGGTCACATAATTACATACTTGAATATATGACGCACATATATGTAAAAACATACGTACATATCCTGGAGGAAAGAATTTATCAAAAAGTCAATAAATATGTTTGTATTCAACAGGATGGTGTATCATAAATGATATTCACCCACATAATAAAATCCTGCTTGGGCTATCATAGTCTCAGCAGAAGGAAAGTCACAATCGGATATACAGTTGTCAACTACAATTATGTAAGTGTACTTCTGGCCATTTTTAAACATCCATATAGCTTATTCGGGGAGTCGAGCTATCTCTGAGTTTCTGTATATCTGAAGCATGGGACACTAAGATATAGTGTACTAAGGTGTGTGACCTTGGTGACCTGCACGCTCTGCATTCTTTTTCCTGTTCCCCTGATGGGAAACCTAACTCCCAATAGTATTTATACCGTAATCTAATTTTCATATGCACAGAGTCTTTCCACTTACTCTTGCCCCTCCCATTAGTAAAGTTTATGTTCATCGCTAGTGTCGCAAAGTTTCGCTCGTCTCAATCAGCTCGCCTTTCTTAATCTCATCATGGTCTCACTGTATCCTCTTGATATTGCTCTTTGCCTGCTTAAGAGTTTGAGCACTTTTAATGTCCACCTCACATTTTAAAGCTGCCTCCTTCGCTACCTCATCCACAGCCTCATTAAGGGTGATGCCGACATGCGATGAGATCCAAACGAATGTAATCACACGTCCCTGGCCTCGCACCTTATGAACAATCAATCGGCACTCGTTAACAATGTACTCAAACACAAGGCCCCTGCTGTTAAGTGCGTCCAGCGATCCTCCGCTATCCACAAAGGAGAATGCATATTTATCAATAATTTCAACATTTTTTAAGTGCCGTCCATATTGTCCATAACTCAGCCAGTGTTGATGTATGATTACTGTCTGATGATAACCCCACATCCTGCTCTACCATCCTTCAAAACTGACCCATCGCAGTAGCGTGTTAGAGAGAGAGAGAGAGAAAGAAAGAAAGAAATAAAGAAAGAAAGAAAGAGAGAGAGAGAGAGAGAGAGAGAGAGAGAGAGAGGGGGGGGATACTTTCGATATAAACCATCTTTCAAAAACCTTTAGTTACCCATCATTGTATTTCGTTTTCTATGGACGAGGTCATACGTATGTAAATGAGCACGTTTATGGACACATACACATGAATGAATATACATACATACATACATATATACATACATACATGCATATATGCATATATACATATATACATATATACATGCATATATACGTATATACATACATACATACATACGTACATGCATACATACATACATATATACGTACATACATACATACATGCATATATGCATACATAGATACATGCATATACGCATACATAGATACATACATATATACATACATATATACATATATACATATATACATATATATTACACACACACACGCACAGGCACACCAACAGGTACATACACACCCACACGCACACGCACACCCACCCACCCACCCACAAACACATACACACACACACACACACACACAGACACACACACACACACACACACACACACACACACACACACACACACACACACACACACACACACACACACACACGCACACGCACACGCACACGCACACGTACACGTACACGCACACACGCAAATATAAATACATACATACATACATATATATATATATATATATATATATATATATATATAGAGAGAGAGAGAGAGAGAGAGAGAGAGAGAGAGAGAGAGAGAGAGAGAGAGACAGACAGAGAGAGACAGAGAGAGAGAGAGATAGAGAGAATGAGAATGAGAGAGAAAAAGAAAGAGAGAATGAGAAAAAGAGAAACTCGAAAATTTTTAGTTACCCATTTTCATATTTCATTCTCTGTGAACGTAGTCATCGTTTTCTTTGATATATTTAATGCAATGCGTTTATTACGTGTTTTTTGTGAATGGTGCTAATTAAAGCTGATATCTTCTTTAATTACGAACGTTTTTTTAAATGAAAGCAATCATGACTTACCAGGGATAATAACATAGAGAAAGGAGAATGCGAATATAATCATAGAGCAGAATTTATCCTAACCGGCGTATTGATCTGCAATGAACATTAAAAAAGCGGCCAATGTCGGAAGTTAGGGAAGTATAAGTTTTCCTCGATGATTCGTTTTTTTTTTAATTAGCATCTCTTGAGTAAAGTAACGGTTTGTACTGATAACAGCCTCTACCGTTTATTACTCGTTTATCTGCAGAGGTTGATGCATATCGCCTTATATTAGCATTCCGCTGTACCAGCACTAAACTCTTCGGTGTTGTATATAAATTTTTCATTTGCATTAATGTTTTCCTGAGTGTTTCATTCCGAAAATTCTTTCCCTCTACAATAACTCCACACACTTAATTTGTCAATAATCCTTTATAGTGTTTGGTTGCGTCCTATGTTAAGGGATATATTAGCGTGTAGCATTAATATTTGTGAAGAAATCTGATGTAGAAATACTCTTAAAGCAGAGGTTATGAAAGAGGAATTAATTTCCACAGATTCAAATTAGAAGAATGACGAAAATCAGAATATTCACAAGACAACAAAAAAAGAAAAAGAAAAACAAAAGTGCGGT
>BOPN01000146.1:619536-624536 GCA_017312705.2 Penaeus japonicus
CCAGGCTATACAGAGTGAAAATGTCCCAGGCTACACAGAGTGAAACGGTCCCAAGCTACACAGAGTGAAAAGGTCCCAGGCTACACAGAGTGAAAAGGTCCCAGACTACACAGAGTGAAAAGGTCCCAGGCTTCACAGAGTGAAAAGGTCCCAGGCTTCACAGAGTGAAAAAGTCCCAGGCTTCAAAGAAGAGTGAAAGGTCTCAGGCTTCACAAAGTGAAAAGGTCCCAGGCTACACAGAGTGAAAAGGTCCCAAGCTACACAGAGTGGAAAGGTCCCAGGCTTCACAAAGTGAAAAGGTCCCAGGCTTCACAGAGTGAAAATGTCCCAGGCTTCACAGAGTGGAAAGGTCCCAGGCTACACAGAGTGGAAAGGTTCCAGGCTACACAGAGTGAAAAGGTCCCAGGCTTCACAGAGTGAAAAGGTCCCAGGCTTCACAAAGTGAAAGGTCCCAGAAAACTACACAGAGTGGAAAGGTCCAGAGCTACACAGAGTGAAAAGGTCCCAGGATACACAGAGTGGAAAGGTCTGGAGCTACACAGAGTGGAAAGGTCCCAGGCTACACAGAGTGAAAAGGTCCCAGGCTACACAGAGTGAAAAGGTCCCAGGCTACACAGAGTGGAAAGGTCCCAGGCTATACAGAGTGAAAAGGTCCCAGGCTTCACAGAGTGAAAAGGTCCCAGGCTTCACAAAGTGAAAAGGTCCCAAGCTACACAGAGTGGAAAGGTCCCAGGCTACACAGAGTGAAAAGGTCCCAGGCTACACAGAGTGGAAAGGTCAGAGCTACACAGAGTGGAAAGGTCCCAGGCTACACAGAGTGAAAAGGTCCCAGGCTACACAGAGTGGAAAGGTCCCAGGCTATACAGAGTGAAAAGGTCCCAGGCTACACAGAGTGAAAAGGTCCCAGGCTTCACAGAGTGAAAAGGTCCCAGGCTACACAGAGTGAAAAGGTCCCAGGCTTCACAGAGTGAAAAGGTCCCAGGCTACACAGAGTGAAAAAGTTCCAGGCTACACAGAGTGAAAAGGTCCCAGGCTTCACAGAGTGAAAAGGTCCCAGGCTTCAAAGAGTGAAAAGGACCCAGGCTTCACAGAGTGAAAAGGTCCCAGGCTTCACAGAGTGAAAAGGTCCCAGGCTTCACAGAGTGAAAAGGTCCCAGGCTACACAGAGTGAAAAAGTTCTAGGCTACACAGAGTGAAAAGGTCCCAGGCTTCACAGAGTGAAAAGGTCCCAGGCTATACAGAGTGAAAATGTCCCAGGCTACACAGAGTGAAACGGTCCCAAGCTACACAGAGTGAAAAGGTCCCAGGCTACACAGAGTGAAAAGGTCCCAGGCTACACAGAGTAAGAAAGGTCCCAGGCTTCACAGAGTGAAAAGGTCCCAGGCTACACAGAGTGAAAAGGTCCCAGGCTACACAGAGTGAAAAGGTCCCAGGCTTCACAGAGTGAAAAGGTCCCAGGCTTCACAGAGTGAAAAGGTCCCAGGCTTCAAAGAGTGAAAAGGTCTCAGGCTTCACAAAGTGAAAAGGTCCCAGGCTACACAGAGTGAAAAGGTCCCAGGCTTCACAGAATGAAAAGGTCTCAGGCTTCACAAAGTGAAAAGGTCCCAGGCTACACAGAGTGAAAAGGTCCTAAAGCTACAGAGTGGAAAGGTCCCAGGCTATACAGAGTGAAAAGGTCCCAGGCTACACAGAGTGGAAAGGTCCCAGGCTACACAGAGTGAAAAGGTCCCAGGCTACACAGAGTGGAAAGGTCCCAGGCTACACAGAGTGAAAAGGTCCCAGGCTACACAGAGTGAAAAGGTCCCAGGCTACACAGAGTGGAAAGGTCCCAGGCTATACAGAGTGAAAAGGTCCCAGGCTACACAGAGTGGAAAGGTCCCAGGCTTCACAAAGTGAAAAGGTCCCAAGCTACATAGAGTGAAAAGGTCCCAGGCTTCACAGAGTGAAAGGTCCCAGGCTTCACAAGTGAAAAGGTCCAGAGCTACACAGAGTGGAAAAGGTCAGAGCTACACAGAGTGAAAAGGTCCCAGGCTACACAGAGTGGAAAGGTCCCAGGCTACACAGAGTGAAAAGGTCCCAGGCTACACAGAGTGGAAAGGTCCAAGGCTATACAGAGTGAAAAGGTCCCAGGCTACACAGAGTGAAAAGGTCCCAGGCTACACAGAGTGGAAAGGTCCAAGGCTATACAGAGTGAAAAGGTCCCAGGCTACACAGAGTGAAAAGGTCCCAGGCTACACAGAGTGAAAAGGTCCTAGGCTTCACAGAGTGAAAAGGTCCCAGGCTTCAAAGAGTGAAAAGGACCCAGGCTTCACAGAGTGAAAAGGTCCCAGGCTTCACAGAGTGAAAAGGTCCCAGGCTTCACAGAGTGAAAAGGCTGAAACTACACAAGTGAAAAAGTTCCAAACTACACAGAGTGAAAAGGTCCCAGGCTACACAGAGTGAGAAGGTCCGAAGCTACACAGAGTGAAAAGGTCCCAGGCTTCACAGAGTGAAAAGGTCCCAGGCTTCAAAGAGTGAAAAGGTTGAGCTTCACAGAGTGAAAAGGTCCCAGGCTTCACAGAGTGAAAAGGTCCCAGGCTTCACAGAGTGAAAAGGTCCCAGGCTACACAGAGTGAGAAGGTCCGAAGCTACACAGAGTGAAAAGGTCCCAGGCTTCAAAGAGTGAAAAGGACCCAGGCTTCACAGAGTGAAAAGGTCCCAGGCTTCACAGAGTGAAAAGGTCCCAGGCTATACAGAGTGAAAATGTCCCAGGCTACACAGAGTGAAACGGTCCCAAGCTACACAGAGTGAAAAGGTCCCAGGCTACACAGAGTGAAAAGGTCCCAGACTACACAGAGTGAAAAGGTCCCAGGCTTCACAGAGTGAAAAGGTCCCAGGCTTCAAAGAGTGAAAAGGTCTCAGGCTTCACAAAGTGAAAAGGTCCCAGGCTACACAGAGTGAAAAGGTCCCAGGCTTCACAGAATGAAAAGGTCTCAGGCTTCACAAAGTGAAAAGGTCCCAGGCTACACAGAGTGAAAAGGTCCCAAGCTACACAGAGTGGAAAGGTCCCAGGCTTCACAAAGTGAAAAGGTCCCAGGCTTCACAGAGTGAAAATGTCCCAGGCTTCACAGGTGGTCCCAGGCTACCACACAGGGTGAAGAAGTTCAGAGCTCACACCAAGTGCTGAAAGAGGTCCCAGGCTACACAGAGTGGAAAGGTCCCAGGCTACACAGAGTGAAAAGGTCCCAGGCTTCACAGAGTGAAAAGGTCCCAGGCTTCACAAAGTGAAAAGGTCCCAAGCTACACAGAGTGGAAAGGTCCCAGGCTACACAGAGTGAAAAGGTCCCAGGCTACACAGAGTGGAAAGGTCCCAGGCTATACAGAGTGAAAAGGTCCCAGGCTACACAGAGTGAAAAGGTCCCAGGCTTCACAGAGTGAAAAGGTCCCAGGCTACACAGAGTGAAAAGGTCCCAGGCTTCACAGAGTGAAAAGGTCCCAGGCTACACAGAGTGAAAAAGTTCCAGGCTACACAGAGTGAAAAGGTCCCAGGCTTCACAGAGTGAAAAGGTCCCAGGCTTCAAAGAGTGAAAAGGACCCAGGCTTCACAGAGTGAAAAGGTCCCAGGCTTCACAGAGTGAAAAGGTCCCAGGCTTCACAGAGTGAAAAGGTCCCAGGCTACACAGAGTGAAAAAGTTCTAGGCTACACAGAGTGAAAAGGTCCCAGGCTTCACAGAGTGAAACGGTCCCAGGCTACACAGAGTGAAAAGGTCCCAGGCTATACAGAGTGAAAATGTCCCAGGCTACACAGAGTGAAACGGTCCCAAGCTACACAGAGTGAAAAGGTCCCAGGCTACACAGAGTGAAAAGGTCCCAGGCTACACAGAGTGAAAAGGTCCCAGGCTTCACAGAGTGAAAAGGTCCCAGGCTACACAGAGTGAAAAGGTCCCAGGCTACACAGAGTGAAAAGGTCCCAGGCTTCACAGAGTGAAAAGGTCCCAGGCTTCACAGAGTGAAAAGGTCCCAGGCTTCAAAGAGTGAAAAGGTCTCAGGCTTCACAAAGTGAAAAGGTCCCAGGCTACACAGAGTGAAAAGGTCCCAGGCTTCACAGAATGAAAAGGTCTCAGGCTTCACAAAGTGAAAAGGTCCCAGGCTACACAGAGTGAAAAGGTCCCAAGCTACACAGAGTGGAAAGGTCCCAGGCTATACAGAGTGAAAAGGTCCCAGGCTACACAGAGTGAAAAGGTCCCAGGCTACACAGAGTGAAAAGGTCCCAGGCTACACAGAGTGAAAAGGTCCCAGGCTACACAGAGTGAAAAGGTCCCAGGCTACACAGAGTGAAAAGGTCCCAGGCTACACAGAGTGAAAAGGTCCCAGGCTACACAGAGTGAAAAGGTCCCAAGCTACACAGAGTGAAAAGGTCCCAGGCTACACAGAGTGAAAAGGTCCCAGGCTACACAGAGTGAAAAGGTCCCAGGCTACACAGAGTGAAAAGGTCCCAGGCTACACAGAGTGAAAAGGTCCCAGGCTACACAGAGTGAAAAGGTCCCAGGCTACACAGAGTGAAAAGGTCCCAAGCTACACAGAGTGAAAAGGTCCCGAGTTACACAGAGTGAAAAGGTCCCGAGTTACACAGAGTGAAAAGGTCCCGAGTTACACAGAGTGAAAAGGTCCCGAGTTACACAGAGTGAAAAGGTCCCGAGTTACACAGAGTGAAAAGATCCCAGGCTTCACAGAGTGAAAAGATCCCAGGCTTCACAGAGTGAAAAGATCCCAGGCTTCACAGAGTGAAAAGATCCCAGAGTTCACAGAGTGAAAAGCTCCTAGGTTTCACAACTTGTCTGGGGCAGTTAAAGCTCCCCCTCGCAGCATCTTCCGGTCCGATTACCCGCAATTAAGGACATTCGTGAACGTGCATTCAGAGGATCAAGGGAGTAAACACGCCGCGGGGTCAGACTATGCACTTCTTAGTCAGGGGCGCACTGTGGATCAGGGAGAGTAACACTGCCCACGAGGAACCCTGG
>BOPN01000146.1:632036-634536 GCA_017312705.2 Penaeus japonicus
GTCTACCTCACGCTTCATACTGTGTGTCGGGTTTTACCTTTCTCTACTCCTCTCTCGCTCTCACACTCTCTCCATCTCGCTTTTTTCTCTTTCTTTCTTTCTCTCTCTTTCTTTCTTTCTCTCTCTCTCTCTCTTTCTTTCTTTCTCTCTGTCTCTCTCTTTCTTTCTCTGTCGCTCTCTCCCTCTCATTCGCCCACTCTCTCTCGCCCCTCTTTATTTCTCATATACACATATACGCTCTCTATGTAGCGTTTCATTTCCATCTCTCTCTCTCTCTCTCTTTCTCTCTCTCGCTCGCTCGGTAGCGTTTCATTCTACTGCCAGAGTAACAAATACAAAATTGAAGATTAGATTAATTCCAGAGAATGTCACATATAAATACTATTTACTTTGATATTAGCGAAAAATGCCCTGACAATAAACGCTGACATTTAATGTCTCCCTCTCCTTACCTCTCGACTTCCCACTCTCTCACTATTTTTCTCATTCTTTCTCTCCATCCCTCCCTCCCTCGCTCTTGCCCCCTCTCTCTCTTTGTCTTTCCACCTCTCCCCCTCCCCCCCCCCTCTCTCCTCCTCCCTTCTCCTCTCTCTCTCTCTCTTTCTTCAGCCGGGGTCGCGACATTTTGATCCCAAGCAAAGAACTTAAAAATCCGAGAACGTCACCTATAATACCTACCTATAAATCAGGGATTCAGCAAACCAGCTTATATATCCGAGGTTTTGGAATTTTTCAAGACAGCGGAAAAAGAGGTTCAGAATCTCTTTATATCCAAGCGGATTTACTTATTGATGAATAGATTAACAAGTCGTTGCGTCATCACACACTCCAATTCACTCTGCAGAACATATTCTTGAGTGAAAATAGATTGATAGTAGAAATAGCCTTAGATAAAGGAAAGAAAGGGGGTTTCATATAGAAATAGCCCTGCATTAACCGTTAAGCTGTATAAGCACGTGCTTAAGGCACCGAAGGCGGAACCACCAAGCACCGGTATTACTACTATTACTGTCGAATTTTCAGGAACTTCAGACTGATAGACAGTCCCAAACTGCAGATTTTAAGCGCGGTTTTTGTTGTTCTTTGCGCTCCATCCTATTTCTCCCAGTCAATTAGCTATAGGCTCTATGTGTCCACGCATTCGAGATACGCCGAATCTATGTCAGTGGAGAGCTCGAGGGGTACTGGAAGAACCGAAGAGGTACAAAAGGCAGGGTCAAAGGGGCACCATTCGAAGAGCCGACGGGCAGCATTATGGGGGCCAAGAGATACCATTGCAAGGGCCGAAGGAGCACCGTTGAAATGACTGGTAGTGTACCATTGGAAGCACCGAAGGGGCACCATTAGTTGGATCAACGGGCACCATTAAAAGAGCCGAGTGGCACCATTTGGAGAGCCGAAAGAGCAGCATCAGAAGGGTGAAGGGGCAACTCTGGAGGGGCCGAGGTGTGCCTTTGGAAGACCTGAACCATTATAGAACTAATAGAAAGACCAAATGAGCTCCTTTGTGGGAGTCGATGGGCACCTTTAGATGGGCTTTGCTTTGGGCATCAGATAACCCTAGTCCAGCCCTGTATCGAGGTCTTTAGATATACCTGGTTGGAAATCACAGATATTACGGGGAGAGAAAGCAGCCCGTTAACGAAATTACATCAAAACTTTAATGAAAGCCGCCTGCTCGCACTTGTAAACCTTCAACTGGCAATCTACAATGCTAATAGCGGAATGGGAAATAAATCTAGAAGCACATATACATGGGCGCACTCGCATGAGTTTGTATTTCCATGTCTCCCCCCCCCTCTCGTTCTCTCTCTCTCTCTCTCTCTCTCTCTCTCTCTCTCTCTCTCTCTCTCTCTCTCTCTCTCTCTCTCTCTCTCTCTCTCTCTCTCTCTCTCTCTCTCTCTCTCTCTCTCTCTCTCTCTCTCTCTCTCTCTCTCTCTCTCTCTCTCTCTCTCTCTCTCTCTCTCTCTCTCTCTCTCTTTCTCTCTCATCCTGTCGAGTGCGCATGTGTGTGTGTATCTCTATGCGTGTGTGTGTGTGTAAGAATATGTGTATGTGCGCCTATATGCGTGTGCGTGCGTGCGTGTGTGTGCGTGCGTGCAAACAAGAACAAGCAGGCTACCATTCTTGCTGGTTAAAGCTGCCCTGTAGCCTCACCAAATAACACTTTAAAGGTTAGGTAAAATGGAAACAGAGGACCCGGACCTAGTTAAAGAAGACGTGGTGTTTTTCATTCTCTTGGTGGCTTCGAATTTTCTTTGTGCTGGGATTGGTCTGGCATCATTACAAACACAGACGTAGTTTGAGGCTTTCTTTGTGTGTGCTTAATCAGGTTTCCTCGCTCTGCATACGTAGACTCACAGCGTCTTTTGTGTTTGCTCGTATCTGCGTGTTGCATGCTTCTGGATTTCCATTGAGGGTGCCATACAGTGTATATAACTTTCATACTGGTAATGCGGAATTCGGAGCGATTTTTTTTTCTTTTCCTTTCTGTGTCGTC
>BOPN01000146.1:644536-649536 GCA_017312705.2 Penaeus japonicus
CCAACCCAACCCCCCCTGTTCTGCCAAGCCTCAGGGTTTAGTGGCATAAGGTGTGCTGGTGGAAGACATGGGCCGAGGAAGAGGGGGAGGGAGGGGGAGGGGAGGGGGAGGAGTTGGCACTGTGGAGGACAAAGAGAAAGAAACTTTCCGGTGAGTTCTTGTATCCCCTGGGTGAGTTCTTCCTCCAAGTTCATCCCGTCAGTGGAATCTATTACGCTGGGTATTTTCGTTATTTTTTAAATGTAAGTCAACCGTGCTTACTTTGATTTGTATGACCTCTCCTTTATTGATATTTCTTTTCAATCATCAACATACACACGAAGGCCTTAATCGATTGGCATTGTTAATAACAACTGAAACACGGAAGATAACCAATCAATTTCTGTTGAATCCGATTATACATGCATATATTATTCCCCCTTAGTAGTTTCCAAGTCATTATGTTGTTCAACACACGCAAGCTAAACTGACCCTTATTCCAGCTACGGCGTCACGTTCTTCAGCCCGAAACGGCCTATTGGTTCTGCTAGATAAATGGTATTTAGATTCCCGCCATTGATCGTTAATGGCGGGAGTGCATGGGGGACGCAGCCTGGACGCCATGTTGGTTTGGTCCTGCGCCCTCCAGATAATGTGGCTTCTTGACCCCTAAATTTACATAGGCTCGGGCCCGCCTGCTGGGATGATGACAGCTGGTTTGAATATACACCAAATTTATTTTTAATGTGGGGAACGGGCTATATTTCTACTTGTTTTCTGGATTGCTTTAGTTCTATTTTGGAATATAAACGACAATGCTATTCATGCTAGTAATCAGTTCAAAAATAGACGTCACTTCTATATCTAAACTTTTATCAGAATCGTAGAAAACGACTATTTCTTTCAGATATTGCAAAACATCACTGAGCAAAGTCAGAATCTCCAATATCATAAAAAACAAAAAGATATAAGTTGCAAATTGTAAGCCATCAGTTTCTACTTTCGAACGACGAGCGGGAGAACAATGCCTTTGAGACTTGCCTTTGTTTGTCGTAATCGCAGACAGAGACGCAGTCAAGCATTCAGGAACTTTCTCGGGGTCGCATGTAGTCTAGCGGCAGTCTGCAGCCGAGATATCTGATATACCGAGACATGTACGTATGGCGCAATATTTCCTTGGATATTTTCCCCTCTTCCTGAGCTTGCAGATCAGGTTTTCTTATCTTTTTAAGATTCGGATTTGATATACTGTCCTTTTTCATGAGTGTCTCAGTCTCGTGACCGTATTTGCTTACATGTTGACGGCTGCTGATTGGTTAAAAGCTGCATCTCCAGAAATCGTTGATTGGGTAAAAGCGCATGTGGTAGGAACGCAAGGCAAGGAAATATTACTTTATGGCAGTCACGTGGCGCGCTCTCGTCATCATCAAATAAACAATATATAAATATATATATATATATATATATATATATATATATATATATATACGTATATATATATATATATATATATATATATATATATATATATATATATATATATACGTATATATATATATATATATATATATATATATATATATATATATACATATATATAAATATATGATAATAAATTAATAGTAATGAGGCAATGATAATAATAAATAATGGTAATAATGGTAATAATAGCACTCGTGATATTGAATTAATACTAATGATAAGGATCATAACAAAATAACAAGATCAATCATACCAATAATAATGACATTAATTATGGTGATGATAATATGATCACTTAACACCAACAATGATGACAAAAATCCAGTATATAAAACTAAAGTGGTTCGTATCGATTATGGCCACCTGGCTCTCGACTTCACATCCACATTGGGAACAAAATATGCTTGTACTTTTATGTAAAAAACGTCTAATATAGATTTAACGGGATAGAGAAAGAGAGATAGGTAGAGAGAGAGAGAGAGAGAGAGAGAGAGAGAGAGAGAGAGAGAGAGAGAGAGAGAGAGAGAGAGAGAGAGAGAGCGAGCAGAGAGAGAGAGAGAGAGAGAGAGAGAGAGAGAGAGAGAGAGAGGGAGAGAGAGAGAGAGAGAGAGAGAGAGAGAGAGAGAGAGAGTGAGAGAGAAGAGAGAGAGAGAGAGAGAGAGAGAGAGAGAGAGAGAGAGAGAGAGAGAGAGAGAGAGAGAGAGAGAGGAGAGAGAGAGAGAGAGAGAGAGAGAGAGGTAGAAAGAGAGAGAGAGAGCGAGAGAAAAAGAGAGAGAGAGAGAGTCCGAGCTGGATTCTAGAAAAGATAGCGATCGCTGACTCGTCGGAAATCCAATCAGCAAACAAATCGCTGATCTGGGCTGTGGCTCTCTTCGCCTAATGGACGCGGCCCGACCTTTCGCGTTCAAGAGGCGAGGAAACGAGTCCAGGTGAAAAGAAGACTGCGCGTCCTCACCCATCGCTCTCTTTCATCCGTGCTCGCAGCGGAAGACCTCGCAAGACCACTCAAATTTGATCCATCAAATCCAGCGTTTACGGCCAGTCACCCCGGCCGTGCAGCTTCATCCCTCCACCCCGGCCCCAGGGGAGCGAGGACGCGACGGAGGAGGCAGCGGGAGCCAGTCGATACACCTGTTTATGTACAGGTCGCTGAAGCTCCACCGCCTTTACGCCTTTGCTCTTTCTTTCTATATGTTTATGTAAATATATATATGTACACACACACACACACACACACACACACACACACACACACACACACACACACACACACACACACACACACACACACACACGCACACACACACACGCCCACCGCCGCATTAGACTACCAAAGTTACAGGCGGGGATGTAACCGCAGAGGGAACAACAATTCCATTCCATAGGCGGTTGCGAGTCACTCTCTGACCTGACCCTTCCTTTTCTCCCAGCCGATGGGACACAAGTTGAATTAACAACCAAAGGGCGTTTATTCTCACCCTTAATTACACGAGGTCAGGATATGTTCATAATCTAAGTTCTCGACTCGTATAACCGGTTGAAAGATTTTTATTTTTTTTATGGCACGGTTATTGATATCGTATATTAATTGTTAATTACTACAGGATTAAATTCTATAACTCGGCTAATGACATGTTAAAGAACGGATACTGTATGATGGATTAGTGAGCGTGGAAAGGATACTTTTATTCCCTTGTTGAATGATTCATGCATTCAATGTGTGCCTACGCATCTAGCTATATTGTTTGATCTGTTTTGTAAAGATGAAGGACTAGGAATATCGTCAATGAATATATAGTCACCCACACGCACGCACACATACGCACACACACACACAGACACACACACACACACACACGCACACGCACACGCACACACACACACACACACACTAACACATACAAATTCTTACCTACATGTATATGCGGCTATAAAAAAAATGTATAAAAAAGTCACAAACTTTGCTGTTTACTCGATATAAGGATTCATAATAACACTTCTAAGGTGTAGTTCCTATTACTAGTATAAATAGTGTCTAATCAATCTTAATAACCATAACCATGAGATAGGTAATTTTATATTTCAAACAAGCCTTGGATAATCTTATTCATCTTTTAATCTTATTTTTCAAATTTTGATTTTTCTTCTTGTCATGTCATAAATCACGTGTCCAAATGCCAATACTTTATACATTCGGCATTTGCCATTAAAAACCATTGCTATTTATAATATGCTGTTATTTATTGTATGGCGTAAGATAGCGCAACTGATAAACAGGTGAATAGCAGATAAATGAGTAAATAGATATAGAATGATAATGTTGATGATAATGATAATAATCATAATTATATTAATAATGATATTAGTACTACTAGTAGTAATGATGATGATAATGGCGGTAATAATGAGGATGATGATGATAGTAATAGTAGGATAAGGATAATGATAACGATGATAATGATGATAATGATGATGATGATGATAATGACAATAATTATAACAATGATGATGATAATAATAATAATAATAATAATGATAATGATGAGCACTCCCTCTCTGTATCTTCGCATTGCACTCCCTCTCTGTATCTTCGCATTGCACTCCCTCTCTGTATCTTCGCATTGCACTCCCTCTCTGTATCTTCGCATTGCACTCCCTCTCTGTATCTTCGCATTGCACTCCCTCTCTGTATCTTCGCATTGCACTCCCTCTCTGTATCTTCGCATTGCACTCCCTCTCTGTATCTTCGCATTGCACTCCCTCTCTGTATCTTCGCGTGTTTTGGCATTCCCTACCCGAAAGTGATCACAGAATTGGAAAATGTATTTCCTTGATCAGTGATCTCTCTCTGGGAACTTCACAGCTTTTAATATTTCATACAGTCCTTCAGGAGACAGCACACCGAGACAACACAGAAAAATGGAATCCTTTTTGGACCCACAAGACCCAAAACCGCGGGCGACCTCGGCACATTTCCCTCGCAGCAATGAATATCTACCACACAAACACAGACGGAAAAATCAAAGGAGACACAGCTGCCAGATATCAGAGAAAGTATTTCTTTAGAGGTGCAAAAAAAGGAGAGATTTTACGAGAGGTGAAAAGGAAAGAGAATCAACTTCATTCCCTTTGGCGTTACCCTCTTTGCTAACATGAGGGTGTTGTGGAATATACAGTGGTTGGTTCTCTTTCCCTGGAAAGGAGAGATGAAAATGTAATTTCGTTTTGGCATTATATATGGAATTCCACAGAGCATACACCGATGGGAAGGGGGAAATCGGCCGGTTTTAATCACCCAAGCCATTTTCATTCACGGGACTTCAACAAATTATTCTAAAACACAACGTAGTACAGTCATTTTAAATTTCAGAATTTAATTCTCAGATATTCCATGGATATCAACAACCGTTATCCATAAAGTATACCAACATTAAATATAGAAGAGCGTATCAAAGGAATGGAATTAACAAATTAATGATACTGATAGTGAAATTGATAATAATATTGATAATTATAAACTGGACATAGATACAAGGAAA
>BOPN01000146.1:659536-664536 GCA_017312705.2 Penaeus japonicus
TTTATTCTTTAATTATTACTATCATTATCATCCTTATAATTATCATTATTACTGTTATTACTGCCATTGCTATCATCATAATAATAATAATAATAATGATAATAACGATGATAATAATTATTATCATCATCATCATATTCATTATCATCAATATCATCATTATCATTACCTTTATTATTATCATTACCATAACTATTATCATTATCATTGTTATCATTATCATCCTCATTATCATTATCATAATTATCACCATGATTATCAGTTTTGCTAGTACTATCATCATTATAATAATTATTAACATTGTCATTATTCTTATCATAATTATTATTATTATCCTTTTTAATTGTTCTTATCATTATTGTTATTATTATTATTATTATTATTATTATTATTATTATTATTATTATTATCATTATTATTATCATTATTATTATTATTATCATTGTCATTATTATCATTATTGTTATTATTATTATCATTATTATTGTTATTATCATTATTATTATTATTATTATTATTACTATTATCATTATTATTATTATCATTATTATTATTATTATTATTATTATTATTATTATTATCATTCTTCTTCCTCTTCTTCTTCTTCTTCTTCTTCTTATTATTATTATTATTATTATCATCATTTTTATTATTATTATTATTATTATTATTATTATTATTGTTGCCAATACTATCATCATCATTATTGTTATTTTCATCAACATTTTCATTTTTTGTTATTTTTATCATTATCATCATTGCCATTTATTATCATTATTATCATCATCATTATTAGGGTGTGGGAGGTGGAATCAGGTGGTTTAGGGGACGGTGAGTGGACTGGAAACAGGTGGTTTAGAGGAGGGTGATGGGGCTGGAATCAGGTGGTTTAGGGGAGGGTGATGGGACTGGAATCAGGTGGTTTAGAGGAGGGTGAAGGGACTGGAATCAGGTGGTTTAGATGATAACAACAGAGCTGGAATCAGAGACACTAAAATCTACACCGAGGGAGAATACAACCTTATGTACCGAGTGTCCCAATTATCCACAGCACAATCACGCATACAGTACACGCCTCGAAAGCGTCCCATGGATTCCAACGGGAAACCGGATACCAAGAGGAACAACAACCTTGAGATTAAGTGATGAAACGACCAAAGGACAGCAGACAAGACGTCTTTGCATCTTGCAGGTCCTGTGTTGAAGCTTTGGACCGGATGCAGTGAAGGAAACCTTTGAGGAAGTTGTGAAACGGTTGATACTGATTGGCGTGAACGTGCTAATTGCAATCCTGTAATAGGACCAAGAAGGCAACAATGCAAATATTAGGTGGAGAATCAGATCCTGAATTAATTGAGGGAAGAGAAAATAATAATGATAATAATAATTATAAATCTACTGTAAGATTGATAACAACAATGAGGAAATTAATAATGACATTGATAATGATAACGATAATGATAATGATATAGATGACAATAATAGTAATAATGATAATAACGATGATAATAATAATAACAACGATAATCATTACCATTTTCAATATCATTACCATCGTAATTATCATCACTATCATTACCATCATCATCAATATCGTTATTGTAATCGTCAATGAAAATCACCAGTATGACTATCGGTGTTATCATCACCATCATCATTATAATCATTACAATACCTGTGATAGTGTAAGGATGATGAGTTACCTCACACAAACGACCCCCACATGGGAATTCTTTTACCAGTTAATGAAAGCAGTTGATTAGTTAACTGTTATGTGCTTTTGGTTAGATTATAATGGGTGTTGGTAGTGTCAGCTGATCCCAATTGCAGACTCATCCTTTTATTGCAGACTCATCCTTTTATTGCAGACTCATCCTTTTATTGCAGACTCATCCTTTTTATTGCAGACTCATCCTTTTATTGCAGACTCATCCTTTTAACTGCTATAGTGATTTAACGTGGTTGTTATTGTCACGAATGTTGAAGTTGTTATCGATATCATCATCGTTATTAATATCATCATCATCACCATCATTATCATTTTTATTATTATCATCATTTATATTTTTACTATCATTATTATATTATCATTTTTTATTATCATTATTATCATCATTATTACTATTACTATCATTATCATCATTGTTATTATGATAATAATAACTATTATTATCACTATTATTAACATCATTATCAAAATAACAATAATCATTATTATTATTGTTGTTGTTATCACTATTATTATCATTATTATTGTTTTTATCATTATTATCATCATCATCATCATTATTATTATCATTATCATCATTATCAATATGATTACAATTATCATTATTGTTGTTGTAATTCTTATTGTTGGTGGTAGTGGTCGTGGTGGTTTTATTATCATTATTGGTAAAATTATTGATATGATCATTGACATTACTGTTATTATAAATGTTATCATTACTATAATAATGTACTTATCACTATCATCATTGTAACTATTTTCATCGCCATCATAATCATCATCATTATCAACATCATCATCATCATCTATCATCACTCTGATTATTATCAATACCAAATTAATTCATGTTTTACTAATACTACCTCTGTTATAAAATCACAAACAAACACAAACAGATGAATTAATAAATCTACATATCTACTTATCCATCCACCTACCTACTTGTCTTTCTATCTATCTATCTACGAATGTATCGTTCTTTATACACACACATACGAGTTCCGACTGAAGAGTACCCCAACTCTGATTATGAAAGGGAAAACGTATATGTTAAATTGAGGACACTTCAATTCTCGGAGGTACTAGAGTTTAATCTAGTACAGCAAAGGATATATATATATATATATATATATATATATATATATATATATATATATATATATATATATATATATGTGTGTGTGTGTGTGTGTGTGTGTGTGTGTGTGTGTGTGTGTGTGTGTGTGTGTGTGTGTGTATACATGGTCTTTGTTATTGTTATACTTCTTATCATTATTTTACGACGGTTTTATCATTATGACAATTGTAAAAAAATGATAGTAATATCTTATTTTGTTTTTATTATTGTTCCTTTAATCAGGATCATTATCAACATTATTGTTGTTTTCAGTATTATCATTATTATCATTTACAAACATTGTCATAATCATCATCATTCTTCCTCTTACATCTGCAGCAACTACCATGACTGCTGTTGCAAGGACTATTAAGCACATCGTTACTACCAACATTTAGTGTGTGACAGCTGTGGGTTTAATCGCCACCGCTCCTTGGATGCTGTTCCGCCTGATTGCTCTGACATACTGTCAGAATTAATCAGGAGAACAAGACGTGTATCCTTCGCTTTCCATATTCCTTCCTCTTTGGCTCTTGCGTGTCCTTGCGAAGTCTAATTCCCTTACGCAAGACTGCTTTGTGTCACCACTCTTCCAGGCTCCTGCAACTTGCTTACTAAGGTATTTCCAGGGTGCATACTAAAACGGCGGGGAAAACGGCACTCGTTGTTAACCAACAATCAATGTATCTAAAGGTGAAATGAACCTTAAAGTCAAGCCTTTGCCTTGAATAATTGTTGTGCCTTGTTTCAAGAAGGAATAAATTGTATTTGTGTCTTTCTCTTTGGTGATTGTGAAGACTTTGACGTCGGTGTGGCTGAGTGGTCGTCTGCCATGTGCATGACGTTAAACCGTTAAACTGCATGAATTTTCCACGGTGGAAAGGTGAAGCAAAATTTCTGATCCGGCAAATGGCCGCCAGACTTAAATATTGAATCTACTTATGATATATGCATATCGTATGATTGCTCCTTGCATAGTCGAACGAAGAATGAATATTTCAAATATTCAGTGCGCTTACTTCTTGTAAAACTATTGACACAAGACCAGAAAAGAGACTTAGAAATATGTTTTAATAAAGGAAGTAAAATGAAGATAAAAAAGATATTTGATAAAGAGCAAATACAAAGAGTAAAAAGGTAAGGGAAAAGATAAGGAAATATACAATAAAAATGCGGGTGTTTGGAAGAAGAAAAAGAAGAGTGACAATAATGAAGATAACGATAATAATAGCAATGATAATGATGATGATAATGAAATAGCAATAGCGATGATGATAATTACAATGATGATAGTAATTGTGATAAGAATTACGATCTCGATGAAAATAATCATAATGATAATTATAATACTAATAATGATGTTAGTAGTGATAATAATTATAATGATAATGAGGATAATAATTACAGTATATGATAATGATAATGGCAATATCAATAAAAATGATGACAACAACACTAACTCCCAACACCGATGATAATGGTCATATCAATAACAATATTAATAACAACAATGACAATGATGATAACAATAATGATGAAAACAATAATAATTATAGTAATAAAAAAGAACAATAACATGAATTATGATACTAATAATGATGATACTGAAGATGATAATAATGATAATGATAATAGTAGCATAATAATAATGGTGATAATAATGATGATGATAATGATAATGACAATGAACATAGTAATAAAATTAATGATAACATAATGCCAATGATCATAAAAATCTATAACATTAATGACAGTGACAATTATACTAATGATAACAATGCTAAAAATAATGATAACAATGTTGATAATGATATTAATAACAAAAATGATAATAACGTTAACAAAGAAAAAAAAAATCAATAATTATAAAACAAATCACAGGAACAAAGCCAAACCAATGAAAAAAACATCGAAAAAAAGAGAAAAAAAGAAACGAAAACAAACTGAACAAAAGCAAAACATAGACATAATAACAGAACAGCTGACCTTAAGTCATGCAATTGAATGCAACCGAAAAAGCATGTAGCTCATTTCCCTTTATGTGCATGATAGGAATTACTCTCTCTCTGTGTGACGCAATTTGGAAAATGAAACGGTGATGAAGGGGAAGAGAGTGCAGAAGAGGGGAGCTGGAATCAGGTGGTTTAGGTGAGG
>BOPN01000146.1:694821-697321 GCA_017312705.2 Penaeus japonicus
TCCAGAGCCTGGGATCCAGAGTCCCCCGCGCTCAGGCTCCACGGAGCTCCCTTTACAAACACAAGCTCTCTAAATTATTTGTCCGTTAATTCACCTGAATTTCCGTAAACAGTAGCGCTAAATCCTTAGTAAACAGCGGCCACGGTTTTACATGAAAATTTCAGGCCTCACTCATAAAACAGTGTGTGTCTTCCATTAAGCATGTTGTTATTTAGACCTCGTGAGGGGCTCGTGAGCTTTCATGCTGCCTTCCGAACCGTCCCAGTCTCTGCGCCCTTGCGACGCTGTGCGGTGGTCCTCGGCGGGCGCGTCCTCGCTCTCTCGTGCCTCAGGGTGTCGAGCGCCGAGACTCTATACATCTGAGGCGTTTTATGAACGAGTTTCTCTTTTCTTCATTTCTGTGGTGCTTTGTGAACGGAGAGTTCTGTTTACTTCGTGTTTTACTTCTTTTAAACATCGGCGTTTTATGAAGAGGTGTTTATTATTGTTATTATTATTGTTATTACATCCGTAGCTTTTTATCTACGGGAATTACTATAGTTTCCTTCTTTTATTTGAATAAGAGATTCCATAGTTGTTTTTTTCATTTTCTAAGAAGCATGTAGCCTGTATCAAATTATTTTCCGTATGCCTGGTTATTTTTTTGCACTATTACGTACATACATAACTGGTTATTCTGTTTCCATTAATCATTTCAGTGAACTTACCTTTAACATATATTGTTTACGAGATCATGACGATCTTCCTTCGTCTTCCTCTGAAGTTTTCTCTCCCCTTGAACGCGAAGGAACCTCACTCCCCTCATTCTGGCGATCGCTTCCCCTCCTTGGAGACACAGACCGAGCGTCGAGGAAGCCGAAGGAATTAAGGTATTCGCTTCAAGGATGTTCACTCGAGAACTTCTTCCGAAAGCGCCTGGCCTCGCCCGCAAATTATGTAAATTGCTTTTTTAAGAGCATAGTTGAATCTGAATTTGAATTTGGAACTGACTCCGAAAGCGTGATTCCGCGAAAGAGGTTAGGAGGAGGAGGGTAAGATAAGGTAAACGAGATATGTTTGACATGAGAGTTAAAGAGTGATTTGTGAGGGGTGATGTTGCACGGACGTCGCACGGAGGGGGAAGGCATGTCAAGAGGAAGAGACATTAGTTGAACGGGGTGAGAGGGCAGGTTGCGTTAATTGCTGGTTATGTCGAGAGTAATAAAAAAGATCAAAGCGGGTTGAGGGGAGAGCTAACGGGCTGGAAATTAAAAAGTCTTCATATAGGGACAGTGTCATATGATGATGATACAAGCAACTCGAAAACCATCCTTGTAGTTAAAATATCATTAAACGTATTGTACAAAACGATATTCAAAATTGGATCGATGCAACTGAACTACGGTTAGTCGTTTTAGATACACAGGCACATAAAGCGCCTTTAATATGATGCAAGATGCAAGTGGTTAAATCATTACTGAAGCAAATTCTCAGCTTGCTTCTGTGACAGAGTAAATTTTCATTCCAACATTCACGTGCTCGAGTGTCTGAGTGTCCCGAGAAATGGAAGTTTGAAATAAAAATTCATAATGTATTCGACTACGCAATATACTCACTAACAGTACTGCAGGAAAACACACACACACACATAACAAATGCATGCACACACACACACACACACACACACACACACACACACACACACACTGCCATTCTCACTCTGCTCTGTGTACGAGTATCATTTCCTCATCAAGGAGAGGTGTGCAACTCCCCTCCCTCTCCCATGCCATCTCCTCTCCTATTCTTCCTTTACCCGCCCTCTCTCCACCCATCCCTCCCCCTCTCCTTCCTCTCCTTCCTCTCGCGCTCCTCCTTTCCCTCCCCCTCTCCTCTCCCATCCCTCCCCCCCCCCCTTTCCTCTCCCTGTCCTTCTCCTCCGGTTCCTCCCTTTTCTCTTTTCATCATCCTCCTTTACCACCCTTCCCTATCCCTCACTCCCTCCCTCCCTCCTCCTCTATCACCCCCTCCTCCCTTCCCTTCCCCCTCCTCCTTCTTCCCCCTATCACCCTCCTCCCTACCTACCTCCTCCTCTATCACCCTCTCCTCCCTTCCTTTCCCCCCCTCCCCCTCCCTTCCCGTCCCCTCCTCCTCCCTTCCCTTCCCGTCCCCCCTCCTCGTCCCTTCCCTTCCCCCCTCCTCCTCCCTTCCCGCCCCCCCTTCCTCCTCCTTTCCCTGTCCCCCTTCCTCCTGTCCCTCCGCAGATGAAGTGGGTCATCAGAGTGTGCGTCGCGGCGTTGAATGTGGAATGAAGTCCTCATGTGCGGAATATTTATGAGGGTCCTTAGAGCAGTGGGCCCTATTATCGTTCTCTGGGATTGACACAATTTCGACGTCAGCGATTCGTGTATATAAACATTAAAAAGAAAAGTCACTGCTTGAAGCTTTGATTAACGAGCTCCTTCCCTTTTTTTTACGATAAACTAAGTTGATAATTAGCACCTCCGCCTTTGAGATTCATAAA
>BOPN01000147.1:20000-25000 GCA_017312705.2 Penaeus japonicus
ATTAAGCTAAACTAAACTAAAGCTAAACTATAGAACACATTCAGCTAAACTAAACTAAAACTTAACTATAGAACACATTAGTTAAACTAAACTAAAGCTAAACTAAACTAAAACTAAACTATAGAACACATTAAGCTGAGCTAAACTAAACTAAACTAAACTAAAGCTAAACTATAGAACACATTATGCAAGAAATACAGCGCAGACGAGAAAGCTAAACTATACCTACACACCTACCCAATATAGAATAAATTCATGACGATTTAGTTCAAACGAATATCTCGGGTGCCTATTTCACACAACATCGCCTTCTGTAATATATATAGCATCTGTACTTTGCTATAAAGGCATTCTCTGTAACACATTTTATGGTTATTAACCCTGATTTACTTTATGTTACTATGTTATAGCATTTTTTCTATGATATGATTTTTTTTTTTTTTTTTTTTTTTTTTTTTTTTTTTTTTTTTTTTTTTTTTTTTTTTTTTTTTTTTTTATCTTTTCTTTTTTTTCTCCGCCTCTTGTATGCTATATTGTACGGTTATTTCAGCTACGCAAAAGAGCCATTAACTCAAGAAAAAAAGGAAAAAAAAAGTAGGGAAGAGCAGAGAGAGCAGGTTTTTTTTTTTTTTTTTTTTTTTGTCCTACATTTAACGGCTCTGTCCCTCTTCTTTATTCTTCCTATGACCTTTCTGATTTGAAAATAGCGGACCTTCTCTCCAAAATCATTTCGTTTTATCTTTTTATTCTTTCTTGGATTTCCGTTAATGGTTATGAAAAGTAATTATGAAATATCGAAATCTGTGTCAAGATACATCTCCATATTTCTTATAAGATGTTAAAATTGAGATTCTTACAAGTCAATTGCTTGTATTTCCACCAAGAAATTTATTTTACAAGACACTTTAATGAAGGTAAGAACATCTGCGAAGAAAGTGAAAAACCAACTCAAAGTGGAATATTCTATCGCAAGCTTGAAATATATTTTTTTTTCTTCCTTGACTAGTTAGTAAAAAAAAAAAATAATTGCTTGGCTGAGTTGTTACCTTAGCGAATCATTATAATTATCAATTATTATCATGGATGGGAAGCAGCTGGAATGAAAGTGGAAGAGCAAATATTAACATTTTCGAAAAGCAAAGACATATTAGTCATATTAGCCTGTACTTAGCCCAACTTTTCTCATTTACTTAAGTCTTCCTTTAAGATATATGGATTTCTTTTTAACCTTTTGCTATTTGCAGACTTGTTGATAACACAGATGTACAAATGCAACATGCACACTTTTTTTAGGTATGTTTGTGTATCTGAATACATACATATATATGTATATATGTCTATATCTATCTATCTATCTATCTATATGTCTATATGATTATCTCTCTCTCTTTCTTTCTCTCTTTCTCTTTCGTTCTCTCTCTCTCTCTTTCTCTCTCTCTCTCTCTCTCTCTCTCTCTCTCTCCTCTCTCTCTCTCTCTCTCTCTCTCTCTCTCTCTCTCTCTCTCTCTCTCTCTCTCTCTCTCTCTCTCTCTCTCTCTCTCTCTCTCTCTCTCTGTGTGTGTGTGTGTGTGTGTGTGTGTGTGTGTGTGTGTGTGTGTGTATATATATATATATATGCATATATATATATATATATATATATATATATATATATATATATATATATATATATATATATATATATATGTATATATATATATATATATATATATATATATATATATATATATATATATATATATATATATATATATATATATATATATATATATATATATATATATATATATATATATATCTATATATATATATATATATATATATATATATATATATATATATATATATATATATATATATATATATAGAAATACAAATTTTACCTCCCTGACCTTGACTCGAACTCGGGTCCTCAGAGTGAGAATCCCGGCTCCTAACCATTACACTACACGACCCACTAAAAAGATCATCTAATCAGGTGCCTTACAACCACCAATCAGTCACAAATCAGGTTACCGAGGTTATATCTATGTGAGAAAGATGGTAGAATGCAGTAATATATATACATATTTATATATATATATATCATCATCATCATCATCATCATCAGCCTGTATCAATCCACTGCAGGACGTAGGCCTCTCTCAATCTTTTCCAGTCATTCCGGTCTTGTGTCCTCTGATTCCAGTTTACTCCTGCGAATTTTGCTATTTCATCCCGCCATCTAGTCATTGGTCTTGCCCTGGGTCTTTTTGTGTCGTGTATTACCCATTCTGTTGTTTTCTTTGTCCACCTGTTGTCCTGTCTCCGATATATGTGTCCAGCCCACTGCCACTTTTTCTTTTTGATGGTCTTGAGTATATCCTCTACTTTTGTTTGCTGCCTGATCCATGTGGCTCTTTTCTTGTCTCTTAAGCTAACTCCTAGCATAAGCCTTTCCATTCCTCTTTGGGCGCTTACTAATTTCCTCTCGAGTGCCTTGGTCGTAGTCCATGTCTCTGATCCATATGTCATGACGGGGAGGACGCATTGGTCAAAAATCTTTCTCTTTAGACATAGTGGCAGACGACTTCGTAATATATTACTATGTTTACCGAAGGCACTCCAACCTAGCCTGATTCGCCGTTTTATCTCGGCTTCGCAGGATGTACTCGACTGAATGAGTTGCCCTAGGTATACATACTCGTTCACTGCTTCTAGTACCTCGCCCTGTATTTGTATTTGCTTAACTGGGGTTCAACTGTTGAACATGACTTTAGTCTTTTTCATGTTCATTTTAAGGCCAATCTTCAGACTTTCCTTATTTAAATCGCTTATTAATTGTTGTAGTTCATCTGCTGACTCACCGAAAAGAACAATGTCATCTGCAAATCTTAGATTGCTTAAGTGCTCATTCCCTATTTTAATCCCTCTTTCCAGTCTAACTTCTTGAATACTCTCTTAAGCAGGCTGTAAATAGCTTCGGTGAGATGGTGTCGCCCTGCCTAACGCCCTTTTTTTATTGGTATTTTATTGGTTTCTGCGTGGATTTTGACGGTCGCTGTACCATCTCTATATATATCCTCTAATAATCTGCAGTATATTTCCTCTACTCCTTGTTTACGAATTGCATCCAGTACTGCAGATATCTGTACCGAGTCAAATGCTTTTTCATAATCTACGAATGCCATACACAGGGGCTTCCTATATTCGTTCGTTTTCTCCCTTATTTGAGCTAGTGTGTGGATATGGTCTGTAGTTGAGAATCCACTGCGGAACCCTGCCTGTTCCCTGGGTTGTTTTGAATCTAATGTGTCGGTGGTACGGCCAGATTTTTGTGAACAGTTTATAGATTACTGAGAGGAGGCTTATAGGTCGGTAATTCTTTAAGTCTTTTGTGTCTCCCTTTTTGTGTATTAAAATTATTATTGCGTTTTTCCAGGCCTTCGGAATTTTACCGACGTCTAGACATCTGTTATAAAGACTGGCCAGCTTTACTGCCGCAATCTCTCCTGCGTCTTGAATAAGATCTACACTGATGCCGTCTTCTCCTGGTGTTTTTCCTCTTTTCATGCTTTTTAGTGCCCTAATTACTTCATCTACCGTGATGTTTGGAACATCTCCAATTGTTGTGTTTGTCTCCGTATGTGGTTGGTCGTTTGAGTGGTATAGATTGCGATAGAAGTCTTCTATTACTTTGATAATTTCATTTTTATTGTATGTCGCCTCTCCGTTGGGTTTCTTTACTGCATACATTTGGTTTTTCCCTGTTCCGAGCCTCCTCTTTGTTGCCTTAAGGCTGGTGCCAGCAAGCAGAGCTTCGTTTATTTTTCGTATGTTAAATTTGCGTACATCCTCTTTCTTCTTCTTGTTTATCGTCTTAGTCAGCTCTGTTGATTCTATCTTGTCTCTGATTGATGTTATTTTCTTTTCCCTACGCTGTTTCATAAGCTCTTTCGTCTCTACCGAAAGCTTACTGAACCTTTCTTTTTCGTCTTTACCCCCTATTTCAAGTGCAGCTTCCATTAATATCTCACTGAATTGGTCGTTCATTTGGTCTATGTCAAGATCTTCTTCGAGAGCTGAGTATTTGTTTCGGATGTTGATACTGAATTCCGTCGCCCTAGTCTTGATGTTGGTTAGATTAGCGAGAGGCTTTTGTATGAGCTTGTTTCGTTCCCTTCTTAGCTGTAACTTAACTCTACTCCTGACCAGTCTATGGTCGCTACCGACATTTACTTTATTGATAACGGTTACGTCTTGTACGATGTCACATTTGGCTGGTGATTATGAAGTCAATTTCGTTTTTAATGCCGGATGGTGATTTCCATGTCCATTTCCTCCCGGTTCTCTTTTCAAAGAATGTATTCATAATTTTAAGAGATCGAGCTTCGGCGAATTCTATCAATCTTTGCCCTCTCTCATTTCTGGTGCCTATTCCATGTTTCCCAACCGATACCCTCCATCTTCCCTTATTCCTATCTTGGCATTAAAATCCCCCATAATCACGGTAAAATGGGTTTTTGCTCTATCGGTAGCTGCTTGCACATCTTCTTAGAAGCTCTCTATCTCCTCATCACCATGACTGCTGGTAGGAGCGTACTCTGATAATTTTTAGGCTATATTCGTTGTTTATTTCAGTATTACAGAAACTACTCTTTCGCTCACACTATAGAATTCCCTAACATTCTTTTCAAGTCGCTTGTGAACTAAGAAACCTACTCCTGATTCTTGTTTGCTATCCAAGGGTTTACCTCGCCAGTATAATAAGTGCCCATCATTTAGTAATTTCTGCTTCTTCGCTCTAGTCTCCTAACTTCAGAAAGTCCCACAATATCCCATTTAATAAATGAAAGTTCCTCAAGCAGTGTCAGAAGATCAGATTCTGTTCTCAGGGTCCTTACATTGTATGTGCATAAGTTCATCATCTTTAGGCGGCCTGGGTCTAACCGGATATTCTTAACGCCCTCTGCTCCGGAGCGAACCTGATCGCCGCCGTGACCAGGGGCTCCTTCGCTTCC
>BOPN01000147.1:60000-65000 GCA_017312705.2 Penaeus japonicus
GTAATAGCGTTGAGAAAGGCTATTTAAAAACACAGGGTCGATGTTAAAAGGAAAACAGGTTTTTCGCCATGTTGAGGGTGAGGCGGCACTTAGAAGTGGCACTCCGATTTGACTAATAAAGCAAGGCTGAGAGAAGAGGAGTGGTGTGTGTGTGAGAGAATTTCAAGAATTTCTCGCAACATGCAATAAGGGTAAAAATGTCGGGATTTTGTTAGCATCATTCACGACGTTGCGAATGGCATAAAGAATGAGGATTAGGATTTTCCTGCGTGTTATAAAGCTTTTCTTTAAAGTTTATATGAAATAGTCTCCCGTTTTACATTTTTTTATGTGTTATTATGTAGGCACATTGCTTAATATATATATATATATATATATATATATATATATATATATATATATATATATATATATATATGCATATATATATATATATATATATATATATATATATATATATATATATATATATATATATATATATATATATATATATGTATGTATGTATGTATGTGTATACATATATATATATATATATATATATATATATATATATATATATATATATATATATATATATATATATGTATGTATGTATGTATATATATATATATATATATATATATATATATATATATATATATATATATATATATATATATATACATATATATATATATATATATATATATATATATATATATATATATATATATATATATATATATACTTTGTTTATTTATGCTTTTCAATTATGGTAAATTACCCCGGAGTGATCCTTTGTGTGTGTGTGTACGTGGGTGTGAGTGTGTATGTGTGTGTGTCCTTCAATTCTCAAACATATGTAAAATCAGTCTGTATGCATATTTCAGATGTAATACTTTTCCAAAGGTGATTTAACAACGAGCCAAAAACATATTTCCAACAAAACTCTAGCAAAACGTTTTTCAATTGTGGACAAGCAAACGTTTTCTCGTGACCAAGATGAACCCCTTCGCAAAAAACGTTCTTTTCTTACATTTCTCCCAATGACTGGAATTTCATCTGAATCTTATTAATACGAAATTTCTAGAAAAGCTTTTTGAATCGCGAACAAGGAAGTCCTAAGAGAGATTCTTAAGGAAAAGAAAATCATCTATTTCAGCGTCTCCACTTCCTGAATTTCCACATAAAAATAAGAAGATTAAGTCGTGTGTGATTTTTTTTTTTGTGTGTGTGTGTGTGTGTGTTTTTTATTCGTGTGTGTTTCTTTATTGGTGTGTCTTTCTCTATTCGTGTGTTTTTTTATTCGTGTTTTTTTATTCGTGTGTGTTTTTTTTATTAGTGTGTCTTTCTTTATTCGTGTGTGTTTTTTTATTCGTGTTTTTTTTTTATTCGTGTGTTTTTTTATTGGTGTTTCTTTCTTTATTCGTGTGTGTTTTTTTATTCGTGTCTTTTTTTTATTCGTGTGTTTTTTTATTGGTGTGTCTTTCTTTATTCGTGTGTTTCCTTATCCGTTCGTGTTTCTGTTTCTTCATTCTAGTGTCTTTCTTTATTCGTGTGTTTCTTTATTCATGTGTGTTTCTGTTTCTTTATTCTTGTGTCTTTCTTTATTCGTGTGTTTCTGTTTCTTTACCCGTGTGTGTTTCTTTACACTTGTGTGTTTCTTTATTCTTGTCTTTCTTTATTCGTGTGTGTCTTAACCAAGAGGTGGAGTTTCCTCTTACTCAACGCTTGATATGTTCGTCCTCACTTCAGTCTAAGATTCCTAAGTTGAAATGCAACTTGTCTTTGATCCAAGTAACAGGGTTGCAAACACTTATAAGTAAGGTATAGATGAGACTGAATAACAAAAGCTGAAGAACAGGAGATGTAACTGGTGCGTTTCGGTTCTTTCATCTTAAGAATTACACACACACATACATACACACACACACACACACACACACACACACACACACACACACACACACACACACACACACATATATATATATATATATATATATATATATATGTATATATATATATATATATATATATGCCTGCGTACGTAGTACGTTTATAAGTATTCATGCATGCATATACGAGTTGTAAAGAGTAGTATTTGCACCTCGTATACTCCTTGTTATGTTTTGATAGCAATTTAAGTTATCTGTACGGTATACGTGGCTGGCAAATGCAAGACCAACAAAAGTGTGGTTAAAGGGCGCCTGCTGATGTGTCAAGATTTGTTCATAACATTTAGAATCTCGACATATGATTTTCATTCTAAATCAACAATTAACCATACAGGGATTGATTCCTGCCGACTATCAGAAAATGGCTTTGGGGATATCGAGTGAATATAGTGCGTGTTTGAAGGCAGCCAAAGAAGCGAGGAAGACATAATCAGGTGTGATAAAATATTTATAATACTCGATAATTCTCTTTTGTGTGTCGGACGGTGCCGCCGCCAGATGACACGTTATACTATAATGACTCGCTATTAATCAATTTCTGACTCATGTTTTAACTGTTTTATTCACTCCCCCAGGTGCACTAAAACGGTCACGGATCATCACATATCATACATTACTGTAGAACAGTTTTCAACCGACTTTCAGCAAGACATGAAGCACATGAAAAACAACAGCATAAGTACACACAAACAAAAGGTAAAAAATGATCAAGAAAATATATAGACAGGATATAGATTGGTCAGACGGACAAGAAAGAAACATGTGGAAGAGGGGGTAGGGGAAGGACTAGAATCACACGCATCGAAAAGAGTATTAAACACGCCCCCCTCACCACACATATAAACACACACACAACATACATACATACATATATATATATATATATATATATATATATATATATATATATATATATATATATATATACAAACACACACACACACACACACAAACACACAAACACACACATTTGTATCAATGAATAGTATATATCTGTATATATGTGCGTATCTGCGAGCTTTCACAGCAACAGAGAAATAACTGAACATATTTTCCGGTTCCCACACATGCATGAATTGCTTTCGAAATGCTTCAATGCTTCACGAGACAATGAAAACACAAGAAAAGCATGAAAAGGTAATAACACATAACTCCCTTTTACAATGCAGCTTTATTGCGTGAGTGCGAGTGTGTGTGCGTGTACTGAGTGCGAGTGTGTGCGTGTACTGAGTGCGAGTGTGTGCGTGTGTACTGGCGTCTCGCAAACTGCAGAGCTCTCCTGGACCCTCTCTCGGGAGTTAACTTGAAGCCTTGAAGTTTTACGGTTTTCGAGTTATGTTTCCATGGTGGCTTAATTTAAGGTGTGTTCCGTGTTCCGTGTCGTTAAAAAAGCCTATTTTCTTTGGTTAATAACTTTTTTAAATGTGTTAGTTTGTTCTCTCGTTCACTCGTTAATGTTTCTAATAAAATTCTACTTTCAACTGGTAATATGTTTTTTTTTTTTTATATGTATTGATGGTCATATCTTATAATGAGTCAAAAATTAACCTGATTATGTCATATTTCGAAATGTGATTCCATGCCCCCCCTCCCCCTCCCTAACCCCCTCCCCCGCTCGAATATCTTCCCTTCCTCCATCTCTGTTTAAGCTTGCATGACAATCTCGCGTGTGTTTATCACTGTTGAAATGTTGCAAATAGTCTACGCTATATCTTATCTAAATGCCACGATGTTATCAAAGGTTTATCTTACCCTTGAATGTTTTTTTTTTTTTTTTTTTTTTTAATTCTTTTTCTTATTTGCATCAGTATTCCACCCACGTTTTAAATTCCAGAAGATATCAAATCGTAAAAAAATGAAGAGAAGAAGAGGGAAATATATAATCAAAATAAAAAAAAATGATTTAGACGCCTTAGAAAAAAAAAATCATAGCAAGAAACCTAGAACCGAATTCGATTTTCCCGCCAAAAATAACGGTCACATTCGAACCTTAATAAATAGGTATTTACTGAAGACCTTATCCTCCTGATTGAACCTCGTAAAGTTAAGGTTTTGATTTTGACACCCCCCCCCTTCCCTACAACCCACCTCCTACCATTATTCTACCACAACATGAATCTATGGAGATAAACAGCGCATAATTTGTAAATATATAACCCGCAGGCTAATGCATTTTCTCGGAAATGTTGAATAGAAGCAAGTTCAGTTTAATGTGAATAATCATCAGTATTTTATTTTTCTATCCTGTGGAAGATATGATGACGAACGGTTTCATTTAAGAGTATTTTATCAATTTTAGCTTTAATTTTATTGTTTATATATATACGATATATATATAACAGTAATTAGAGTTTATATATATACATACACACACACACACACACACACATACATACATATATATATATATATATATATATATATTAATCTCAAACACACCAACACTGCATACCTCAAGTCGTTCTATAAATTGCCCTTAACTTCTGTTCTTTTAAGTTCCCCTGTCCGTAAAAATATATATATATACTTTGTTTATTTATGCTTTTCAAATTATGGAAATTTTACCTCGAGTGATCCTTTGTGTGTGTGTGTACGTGTGGGTGTGTGAGTGTGTATGTGTGTGTGTGTCCTTCAATTCTCAAACATATGTAAAATCAGTCTGTATGCATATTTCAGATGTACATTTTTCCAAAGGTGATTTAACAGCGAGCCAAAAACATATTTCCAACAAAACCTTCAGCAAAACGTTTTTCAATTGTGGACAAGCAAACGTTTTCTCGTGACCAAGATGAACCCCTTCGCAAAAAACGTTCTTTTCTTTTACATTTTCCCGCGACTGGAATTTCATCTGAATCTTATTAATACGAAATTTCTAGAAAAAAGCTTTTTTTGAATCGCGAACAAGGAAGTCCTAAGAGAGACTTTAAGGAAAAGAAAATCATCTATTTCAGCGTCTCCACTTCCTGAATTTCCACATAAAAATAAGAAGATTAAGTCGTGTGTGATTTTTTTTTTTGTGTGTGTGTGTGTGTGTGTTTTTTATTCGTGTGTGTTTCTTTA
>BOPN01000147.1:75000-77500 GCA_017312705.2 Penaeus japonicus
ACGAGACGTCTCCGGAAGCCCATCATTTCCCCCAGAAGAATCCGATAAGGAAAGCGAGTGAGAAGAACTCGTATGATGGATGAACTCGATCTCAAGATCCGACGCCAGTCCTCGACGGTTCGGAACTCTTGCAATCGTCAAATTGCAAGAGTTGATGGACCTGAGATGAACCTTTCGTACATCTTTCGTATATCTATATCTGGCCAATATACACAAAGGAATTATCGTTTGGTATGTGGAGTTGCTTTCTCTCTCGTTCTTTCTTTCTCGTTCCCTCTCTTTATCTCTCTTTATCTCGCTCTCTTTCTCTCTCTCTCTCTCTTTCGCTCTTCTCCGCTCTCTCTCTCTCTCTCTCTCTCTCTCTCTCTCTCTCTCTCTCTCTCTCTCTCTCTCTCTCTCTCTCTCTCTCTCTCTCTCTCTCTCTCTCTCTCTCTCTCTCTCTCTCTCTCTCTCTCTCTCTCTCTCTCTCTCTCTCTCTCTCTCTCTCTCTCTCTCTCTCTCTCTCTCTCTCTCTCTCTCTCTCTCTCTCTCTCTCTCTCTCTCTCTCTCTCTCTCTCTCTCTCTCTCTCTCTCTCTCTCTCTCTCGCTCTTCTCATCTCATTCTCTCTCTCTTTTTTTTCTCTCTCTCGCTCTTCTCCTCTCATTCTCTCTCTCTCTCTCTCTCTCTCTCTCTCTCTCTCTCTCTCTCTCTCTCTCTCTCTCTCTCTCTCTCTCTCTCTCTCTCTCTCTCTCTCTCTCTCTCTCTCTCTCTTTCTCTCACTCTTGCTACCTCTCACCCCCCCCCCCCCCCCCCCCCCCCCCCCCCCCCCCCCCCCCCCCCCCCCCCCTCCCTCTCTCCCTCTCTCCTTCTCTCTCTCTCCCATTTATCAGACCAGCCACCTTTCCCTCCATCATCTCACTCATCTCCCAAGCTCCATCGCTCGTCACTCGCTAATGAGCTAAATTCCTTAGGATATCATTCGCGTTATCACTCGACAGTAACGGTCCTCGTGCGCCCCCCCCCCCCCTCCTCCCTACTCTCCTGTCTCTCCTCCCCCGTCTCTCCTATGCCCTTTCACCCACTATTCTGTCTCTCTCTTTCCCTCTTCTTCTTCTCTTTCTCCTCTTCTTCCTTTCTTCTGTCTTTCCTATGCCCTTTCAGCCACTATTCTGTCTCTCTCTTCCCCTCTTCTTCTTTCTCTCTCCTCTTCTGTCTTTCAGCCCCTCCTCTTCTTCCTTTCTTCTGTCTCTCCTATGCCCTTTCACCCACTATTCTGTCTCTCTTTCCCTCTTCTTCTCTCTCTCTCTCCTCTTCTGTCTTTCATATCCTCCTCCTCCTCCCTTCTTCTGTCTCTCCTATGCCCTTTCACCCGCTATTCTGTCTCTCTTTCCCTCTTCTTCTCTCTCTCTCCTCTTCTGTTTTTCAGCCCCTCCTCTTCTTCTTTTCTTACGTCTCTCTTCTCCCCCTTCCCCTACTATTCTGTCTCTCCTTCCCTCTCCTCTCCCCTTCCCTCCTCTCCCGGTTCTCCTGTGCCCTTTCACCCACTATTCTGTCTCTCTTTCCCTCTCCTTCCCTCTCTCCTCTTCCGTCTTTCACCCCCTCCTCCTACTCCTCTCTCCCATCCTCCCCCTCCCCCCCCTTAGGTCGTGGCTTCCCTGGAGATTTATTGCTTAATTGTTGCTCTTATTGTTTTTCCAAATTATCATTATTATCATCAACATCTTCTTCTTCACCATTGTCATTATTATTATCATCATCATCATCACCATCATTATCATCCTCATGATTATTATTATCGTCATAATCATCATTATCATCATCATTATTATCATTTTAATCATCATCTTCATCATCGTTATCATCATTATTACAATCATCATCATTATCATCATCATCACGGCATTATTATCCTTATCATTATTATTATTATCATCATCATCACTACTATTATCATCGAGATCATTATCATCATTATTAGTACCATTGATAATTACGCTAAATGAATAATTCCCATTAAATTCCCTTAAACTGATTCCATAACTGGTTCTTCAAGGAAGGTAAATAATATCTCACAGTCACACAGGACAGTCTGATATCTCACAGTCACACAGGACAGTCTGATATCTCACAGTCACACAGGACAGTCGGATATCTCACAGTCACACAGGACAGTCTGATATCTCACAGTCACACAGGACAGTCTGATATCTCACAGTCACACAGGACAGTCAAATATGTCACAGTCACACAGGACAGTCTAATATCTCACAGTCACACAGGACAGTCTGATATCTCACAGTCATACAGGACAGTCTGATATCTCTCAGTCACACAGGACAGTCTGATATCTCACAGTCACACAGGACAGTCTGATATCTCACAGTCACACAGGACAGTCTGATATCTCACAGTCACACAGGACAGTCTGATATCTCACAGTCACACAGGACAGTCTGATATCTCACAGTCACACAGGACAGTCTGTTATGTCATAGTCACACTGGACAGTCTAACGGGACT
>BOPN01000147.1:82500-85000 GCA_017312705.2 Penaeus japonicus
AACACCGTATCTCAATATCATACATTTATGAATCCTTGTAAAGATTACAGATAACTTTATTTTTTATATATCTGCCTGAGTTAGTCCATTCAATTTGCACAGCCTTGTTGTTTATTTAGGCGCGCATACAAGTCCGCCGGTTTACAAACGCTCGGCACAAAGGCCATGTTTTAAATTCCGTAAGTATTTTACTGGGACTGGCCGGACGCAAACCTATGACTTTGAAAGTACAAAGTCAACGCTCTATCACTGAACCTGAGGGCGCCAAAATAGGTTCAACAATTTAACCGTTACACGAAAGATCTTTTCTGGCCTTTATTTTTCCCCCGGTTGTGTTGTCAAGAGGTAGGGTTGCACGCTGTGATTGGCTCTTATCCTTGCGCTGTGATTGGCTATCATCCTTGCGCTGTGATTGGCTATCATCCTTGCGCTGTGATTGGCTATCATCCTTGCGCTGTGATTGGCTATCTTCCTTGCGCTGTGATCGCCTGTCATCCTTGCGCTGTGATTGGCTATCATCCTTACGCTGTGATTGGCTATCATCCTTGCGCTGTGATTGGCTATCATCCTTGCGCTGTGATTGGCTATCATCCTTGCGCTGTGATTGGCTATCATCCTTGCGCTGTGATTGGCTATCATCCTTGCGCTGTGATTGCCTGTCATCCTTGCGCTGTGATTGGCTATCATCCTTGCGCTGTGATTGGCTAACATCCTTGCGCTGTGATTGGCTATCATTCTTGCGCTGTGATTGGCTATCATCCTTGCACTGTGATTGGCTATCCTCCTTGCGCTGTGATTGGCTGACGTCAAACGTTTTCTTTGCTTCTCCTAATTAAAGGGCAAACTAGAGCCGCATTTCTGACGTTACAAAACTTGAGCCGGACTTAAATCTGGCTCGACTTTCCTGTTCTTAATGCGTCAAATCTTGAGCGTAGCCTTGATGACGTCTCAAAACTCTGTTGACCGTGTCTTGTAAAATGGTCAAGCTAAAGCGTGGCGTCATGTGTAAACAAATACAATCATTTTCCTTGGCGTATCTCCGTCCTCCAAAGTTATTTCAATTTGATTTGGAAAACAAAAGACAAAAATAGCAATACTTGAAGCAATATTTGAACGTTACAATAACTTATTTGTGATTTCTTCAACAACAGACCTTTCAAAAAGGCTTTTAAAAAGTTTAGAAGGGCGTAAAAGAGTAGCATGGATGGATTAACTCGTCATGTATACCAAAGACTTTTATTTACATATGACGTCACAAGCCATAGTCGAAAAAGCGTTTTCCAGGCTTCATCAATTCCATGACAAAAATACGGCTTAGGGCAAATTCCATAACATTACGATTAAACAACTTTCACCAATTATGAATAAATCTAATCGTTGAGTGCCCGTTTTTTTTATCTTGAGTGACACAAAGTAACCAAACCTAATGCTCTTATAATGATTTTTATTTCATTTTGATTCAATACTTGACCTTTTGATTCAATACTTGACCTGCGGAAGATAAAAAGAAAAAAAATAACCGCCTTTTCACCAAACAACCGAATTTCCGTGGAATTACAGCCTTGGTGAGAGGAACCACAGCACTGATAACGTGTGTTGAATCTCAGACTATGGAGAATAAAGAGAATTGAGAGAAGGGTATGTTTGTATGTAGGTAAGGATTTGCATATGCGTGTGTGTGTGTGTGTGTGTGCGTGTCCTTCACGCGCTGTGATTGGCTGACGATAAATGTTTTCTTTGTTCATCCTGATGACATGACAATCTTGGGTAAATTCTAGGATATCTCGACCGTAATACTGTCACTGATAATGAATATATGCATTTGCCATTTCTTGTGAATCACAGGAATCAGCCATAATACTCATGTAATTATATTTTTCCTTTTGATTCCGTATATGATTTATTTTGAGCCTTAAGTTATACTGCGGGGGAAAAAAATACCGCAGATACCGAATACGCCATCGACTGTCATTTATTTACCTGAGTAGCAAAAAAAAAAAAAAAAAAAAATCGTAGACTGACAACCTTGAGACTCACACGTTGGCTCGTCCGCACCAGGGGTACCAACATATCACCTCACACAGGAGTACCAACATGTCTCTCACAATATATCATCATCAGCTATATAAGTTGTTGCCTTTGTTGTATTTTGTGTGTACTCTTGAGAAGGATGTCTTGATTTTATTCACCATATATTCAGTTACGTCCATGAATACCTTTGTTCCTTTTATTTGTGATCAGTACTAGCATTTTGAGAATTTTGTCAAAGTGTGTGTGTGTGCGTGTTTGTGTGTGTGTGTGTGTGTGTGTGTGTGCATGTGCATGTGCGTGTTTGAGTGTGTGTTTGTGTGTGCGTTTTGAGTGTCTCCATGTGAGATATATGTTTATTTTCCTATCTCCTAATTTGTCTGTGTCTGTGTATTTTATTGTCTTTTGTTTCCGTAGAAAGGACTTTTTATGTATATCTATGATAATGAGAATTTGAAGGAAAGACTCTCGT
>BOPN01000147.1:95000-97500 GCA_017312705.2 Penaeus japonicus
TCTGTTAATATAATATAATAGGTTTGATAATAGCTTTAATTATAATAGGTTATAATAGGTTAATAATAATGGTAAATAATAATAGGCTATAATAGGTTTCTCTTGTCGTCTTAAAGTGTTTCTTTTTTACCACTTTAGTAGGTTTTTCTCTTATCAGTTTGTGGTGTTTCTCTTATCAAAATTTCTCTTATCTCACAGACAACAGGAGCTTTGCAATAAATCCCAAGACTAATATGAGGTGATTGCAAGCTAGGGAATGAGAGGTAAGGAAGTGAAGGGTTAAAAAATGCTATAAATTCTCCTTCACCTGATTTGTCCACAGGGTATCATTACTGACTTGTGATTGGCTGAAGATGATATTGTTATTATTTATTGATAGATATTTAAGCTATTAATTGTTATATATCTCAATTCTTATCAGTGCACTTTTGAAGCGAAATTCATTAGGCGATATGATGGATTTCCATGAGATTAATAATAGGTGTATCTGAATTTTTTTTATTATCTCTCTTTTTCTATTACATATATATATATATATATATATATATATATATATATATATATATAGATAGATAGATAGATAGATATATAGATATAGATAGATAGATAGATATAGATAGATAGATAGATAGATATACATATATATTTGTTTATTTATCTATCCATATATATATATATATATATATATATATATATATATATATATATATATATATATATATATATATATATATATATATTATTTCGCCCATTCGTTAAAGAATATCCTTTAGTCTTTTGACATTCACACATAAAGATGTAAACCATGTAAAGATAAGCACATCACAGTACTTGAAATAATCTTCTGTAAAAAAAAAAAAAAAAAAATAATAATAATAATAATAGGGATAACATAACATGAATTCCTTTTCTTTTTTTCTATCATAGCCCAATTTACAACGATTATTGTGTAAATAGGATAGGCAGTTATCCGAAAGGTCTGATATGTTTCACTATACCTGTATCAGTATGTCTATTTTTTTTTTTTTTTTTTTTTTTTTTTAGATTGATATTGAGAGTGTAGTCTTAATAAAGATATTAAAGTGCGTGAGACAAGCAGTGATGACATTTGCTTTGTTGACATCAAAAGGAAAACCACAAAAGATACACTTCTTTCATAAGAACTAATCCAAAGTCCATTACAATGAGGTCCAAAATATATTTTGAAAACAAAAAACAAAAACACACCGGACTCCTTTGAACTTTTCTTTGTATTTTTTCCTTTCTGTTTCTTCCTATATAACAGTAGCAGAGGAATTTGAATTGGTCTGAAAAATTATTATTGCGAATATGTTGCTAAACTGTAAATGTTAAATATAGCGTAATAGTTAAGTAAGAGAAACGTACAAAAATGTATTTATGACAAACTGGCAACTCGCAGCATTTCGCGTGATAGGTAAATATAATACCCTATTCAATTGTTTTGCAAACTGTACAAGCAAAGGCATAAGAATCTGAGGCTTCCTGGCCACCAAACTAAGCTTCAGTAATGACGACCGCATAAATCAGCTTAAAATAACTGAAAGCAATAACACAACCTTTTAGTGCGATTGTAATTCTTCTGCAAACTTCACTGAACTGAATTAATCTTGTCACCGAGGAGCTGCATTCACTAACATATGATCGTAAGGTATTTACCAGCGGGCATTTACGATCGCGTTTACCAGCGATGGTAAAGTTGAATTCACTAAGTGATGGTAAGTCGCCTGGTAAGAGTGAACCGATTTTACCACTCAAGTTACGATGGTTGCGATGGTAAAGCGATTCCGCCCATTTCTGCACCCGCCTTAGATTATTATTTTAGGCTCCTTTGACTAATCTTGTGGTATGTAAACAAAGCCCGACCCAGCAGAGAGATTTTCATGTTTCCATGTTTCAAGAAAAGAAAAAAAAAAAAAAAAAAAAAAAAAAAATATAAAAATATATATATATATATATATATATATATATAAGGATTTCTCTTTTGTAAAAAAATAGTTCTACAAGAATTCATTTCCAAGAAAGCATATTATATTTGATGATCATACGTATCATATATAATGTAATGGTTTTCAAAATCTTTTTATTTCTTTTTCTTTTTTATGGAATACAGTAAAAAAAATAATAATTAATAATAAAAAAATTAAGATTAAAAAAAGTCACAATGGTTCCAAGCAAAAGAGGTGCTATTTATATCAACATTTTCCAAATACAACATAAATGCCAATCAAACCTTTGGAATGAATAAGATTATGAATATTTGTATTTTAATTAATGTAAACACAAATACAAACAAACAGTGAGGTACAGTTTGTACTTTCTACGATGTAAATATAGCATGATAAAAAAAAAAAAAAATTGTAGTTTATGGAAATACACATTAATAAATATGAATTAGCTTGATTATGTGTACTGTTTGTACTCTCGAAAGACCTCCCTGGCTATTTGTCAGTCCAAACAGTCTTGCTCAATATTTATGGAG
>BOPN01000147.1:117500-127500 GCA_017312705.2 Penaeus japonicus
GTGAATGAGTGAGTGAGTGAATGAGTGAGTGAGTGAATGAGTGAGTGAGTAAATGAGTGAGTGAGTGTGTGAGTGAATGAGTGAGTGCGTGAGTGAATGAGTGAGTGAGTGAATGAGTGAGTGAATGAATGAGTGAGTGAGTGTTTGTGTGTGTGTGTGTGTGTGTGTGCGTGTGTGTGTTTGTGTGTGTGTATGTGTGTGTGTATGTGTGTGGAGAGAGAGAGAGAGGGATACATACATATATGCATCCATACATGCATATATACATAGTTAAGAAGTGTTTGTATGTAAGTAAGTATGAAGTGGATTTTTTTAAAAATTATACAAAGAAGTGTGTTTACAAAAAAGTGGGATAGATACTAAGGTTACGTGCGTGGTAGAAGCTCGGTGAATTATTTTTCATTTTTCAATAAAGATTTCTTAGACCAATTATTCGATCCTTCAACGTGAATCCACAATGTTGATAGACATTATATAATTCGCTAAATAAAAACTACAATAGGATTTTGGGAATCGATAGCCTTTAAATAATGTTGATTTTAATTCTAGTTAATTTTAATTTTAATTGTTTAATTTCAGTTTATGTTAATTTTAATTAATTTCTTTAATTTTAGTCACTTAGCCAGATGGTACTTCAAATGTCTTTGTTCATTAACTTATCTACTTATATGCGTACTTACATGTGTATATGCATAACGCATTGTAGACAAGACACACTCCATTCCTTTCCTCTTTCGAAGGTCTACCTCGAACCTCTCCCACACACACACACCTATCTCACTCGGGGCCTTCTGTTCCTCCAGAAGAATCCATTCACCTCTACATCTGCATCTGTAAACAAGTGTGTTCTAGTATGCACCCCAACACTTCCAAACCCTATCTTTCTCCACTATTTATCACCCTTTTTAAACCTTTATGTCGACCTATCTTGCTTTCGAATTCCCTTTTCCCTTCGTCTCCCTACGTTCTGCCTTTCCTCCTTCTTTCCCCTTGCTATTCGTTATCTCCCCTCTTTGCTTGCATATTCTCATTCTTCTTCTATCTCCTTTATCTTCTTTTATTTCAACTCCTCTTCTCCTTTCTCTTTGTTTTTCTTGTTCCTTTTCGATTCATTTTTTTGTTTTCCTCCCCATCCTCTTTCTCTGCATCGTTTCCTCTTACTCCTCCTCTTCCTCCTTCTCTTCCACTGTGTCCTTCTCCCCTTTCACCTTCTCCTCCTCTTCCTCTTCCACCTTCTCCTCCCCCTCTCCTCTCCCTCCCTCTCCTCCACTTCTTTCTTCACTTTCACTGCCTCCTCCTCTCACTCTTCCCTCTTCTCTTCCACCCTCTCCCTCTCCTCTCCTCCCTCCTCTTCTCCCTCTTCCACTGCTTCTTTCGCAGACCCCGTAGCTATTAAACATCAATATCCGAAGCACATCCCCCCCCCCCTTCACCAGACGATTTCCAATCACGACCCCGAAATGACCTGATTTGACCCCTACGGCGATACAGCTGAAGGTTTCTTTTAGCGTGGCATCCATTGCCTGAGGTAGATTAGCTGATTCCAACTCACGTGTCCCCATCTTCTATAAGTCAGGGCTGACTAATCTAAATAAATAGAAAATTGATATATAGAAAAATACGGATTTATAATTCAAATTCAGCGTAAATTGGGTGTGATATATTCCAGAGTGACTGATGTAGACACGGATTAATCCATATTAGTCAGGATTAACGGGAGGATTTAAGTCAGGACTACTAATCTTGGTAAAATCGAGGCAGATTTTTCAAAGAAATTGGATTTTTCTTTTTTTCTTTTTTCTTTTATTCCTCTAGATAAAAGTTACTATCCCCAGTACCGGTAATTTGTGTTATGAATTACTAACTTTTTTCTTCTAAGAGATAAGAAGCTAATTTATTAAATGAACTACTGGATGTATAATAATCACTAAAAAAAAAAATTGGTAATTACTGAAGCAGAGGGCATTAACCTAAGGGTCTGGCAATATCTAACTTTTTAAAGGCATTTCCAAAACATTCCTAATATTTTTTTTCTTTTTTCTTTTTTCATGTGATAATATTCACACATTTTCTCAGCCGTTATATTATCATCAATTCTAGCACAATCATATTTCCATTTCCCGATGTTATTTATGCATTTCTGTATACATGCCTATTACACTCCTGGTGGGGACCAAATTCTTCAACATTATCAAACACTGTAAAATGTGAAAAGAACACAAGTAACATTATTCCCTCAGGAAGCGACGTAGAAAAAAAGGTCTTCGCATATTTTATAAGTAAGATATATTACTATGTAAAATATATCACTATGTAAAATATCTTACTATGTAGAATATCTTACTATGCAAAATACTTTCTATGTAGAATATCTTACTATGTAAAATATCTTACTATGTAAAATATCTTACTATGCAAAATATCTTCCTATGTAGAATATCTTACTATGTAAAATATCTTACTAGCTCTATTTGCAAGAACATTGATTCTGTTGTATCAGTGGATATAAACTTGATAGTTTCGGGTACATCATGGTACTATGCTTCACCTATATGAGTCCTGCGATGCCACGTGCTTTGTGTGGACTGGTGGATTGGTGACTGGTGGACTGGCGGACTGGTGGACTGGTCCCGTTGTTTCATCTGTCCGCAACTGTACATAAATGTAATCCGATACATTTTAGAAATATGGTAAATCAAACTTTTTTTTTGTTGTTGTCAATATTCAGTGATATTCCGTTTTGATTTACGCATCACTGACCACCATATCCATTGCAAACACGCAGTAATATCTCATTAGCTTTCTGGCTTTTGCATTGATTGTCTTATTCAGTGCATTAAGTATTATTGTATTCCTTAAATAGAAATAAATGTTTTTTTTCTATACAATGGGAGGAGTAACTGTAATTGCAATAATCATGCTTTATTGATCTATAGTGTAGTCAAGTGCCACCGTCTGCTCCTCCTACTCTTCCTTTTCCTTCTCCTCCTCCTCCTCCTCCTCCTCCTCCTCCCACTCTTTCTCCTCCTCCTCTTCCACCGTCTCCTCCTCCTATTCTTTCTTCTCCTCCTCTTCCACCGTCTCCTCCTTTTCCTCCTCCTACTCTTCCTTCTTCTCCTCCACACTCTCCTCCTCCTACTCTTCCTTCTTCTCCTCCACACTCTCCTCCTCCTCCTTCCACTCCTTCTCCTCCTCCTCTTCCACCGTCTCCTCCTCCTACTCTTCCTTCTCCTCCTTTTCCACCGTCTCCTCCTACTCTTCCTCCTCCTCTTCCACCGTCTCCCCCTCCTCCTCCTCCTCCTCCCACTTTTCCTTCTTCTCCTCCACACTCTCCTCCTCCTCCCACTCCTCCTCCTCCTCCTCCACACTCTCCTCCTCCTCCTCCTCCCACTACTCTCCTCCTCCACACTCTCCTCCTCCTCCTCCTCCTCCTCCTCCTCCTCCTCCTCCACACTCTCCTCCTCCTCCTCCTCCTCCCACTCCTCCTCCTCCTCCCACTTCTTCTCCTCCTCCCCCTCCTGATCTGACACCCTTTAGGAACCACTGTTTAAAACGAAATGAATAATTTCAATGAAAAATTATTTATGAATGTCTAATCCAAAGTGTTCCACATATATCAACATATAGAAGATCCTTTAATAGATGTAATCATAACTAGAACAATAAAGTTATTTAACAGTATAACCTCTCTTCACTCCTACAATTAACTGCATTAGTATACATGCAGACGACGTTTATATATCTATATTCTGATTTTGAAATCAATGAAACTAACTGTTTATTCTCTTACGATGCAGAGTCAACGGATGAGGCGGAGGAGGAGTAGAAGACGAAAGAGGAGAAGAAGAAGTAGAAGAAGAAGAAAAAGAAGAAGGAGGAAGAGGAGTAGGAGAAGAAGAAGAAGACGGGTAAGAAGATGAAAAATAAGAGACAGGGGATGTAGAAGAGGAATAAGAGACAAAAGCGAAAGAGGAGGAGAAGGAGAAGAAGAAGAAGAGACAGAGGAGGAGGAGGAGGAAGTAGAAGAAGAGACATAAGCGAAAGAGGAGGAGAAGGAGAAGAAGAAGAGACAGAGGAGGAGGAGGAAGTAGAAGAAGAGACAAAAGCGAAAGTGGAGAAGAAGGAGAAGAAGAAGAAGAAGAAGAGACAGAGGAGGAGTAGGAAGTAGAAGAAAAAGAGACAACAGCGAAAGAGGAGGAGAAGGAGAAGAAGAAGAAGAGACAGAGGAGGAGGAGTAGGAAGTAGAAGAAGAAGACACAAAGGCGAAAGAGGAGGAGAAGGAGAAGAAGAAGAAGAAGAAGAGACAGAGGAGGAGGAGGAAGTAGAAGAAGAAGAGACAAAAGCGAAAGAGGAGGAGAAGGAGAAGAAGAAGAAGAGACAGAGGAGGAGGAGGAAGTAGAAGAAGAAGAGACAAAAGCGAAAGTGGAGGAGAAGGAGAAGAAGAAGAAGAGGCAGAGGAGGAGGAGGAAGAGGAGGCACAGAAGCAGAGGAGACAGAGGAGGAGGAGAAAGTACAAGAAGAATAGACAAAAGCGAAAGAGGAGGAGAAGGAGAAGAAGAAGAAGAGACAGAGGAGGAGGAGGAAGTACAAGAAGAAGAGACAAAAGCGAAAAAGGAAGAAAAGGAGAAGAAGAAAAAGAGACAGAGGAGGAGGAGGAGGAGGAGGAGGAAGTAGAAGAAGAGACAAAGCGAAAGTGGAGAAGAAGGAGAAGAAGAAGAAGAAGAGACAGAGGAGGAGGAGGAGGAGGAGGAATTAGAAGAAGAAGAGGAAGAGGAAGCACAGAAGCAGAAGCCAGCCAACGTAAACACTACTTTTGGCAGAGCCATTTTATCTCACACCTCTCTGTAGCTGTAACTTGGTTTCTGCAACGCCCTGCCTACTGTTATTACGCACAGAAACGCAAAATAGGGCGTGCGTTTATTTAGGAAGTAACTTATGCGACGCCTGATGCAATTTATATTTGCTTTATCAAAACTATATGCAAATGAGCTCGCGCCATGGTGTGTGTGTGTGTATATATAATGCATTGCCACCTCATTACCTGACTGTCAGTGAATTCATTATATTCCCTGTTATGTTGAATGCATTATGTAGAATCAGATATCGTCCTTATATTATTTACGATATAACCGGTAATGCAGCTTATTATCCCTTTGAAATTTGCATAATTCTACAGCGCTATTGTGTAATCCCAGAATTCCCAAGTGGAAATAAAAAAAATACACAGATAAACGTACAGCAATTTAATGCAATAGATATGTAGATGTTGCAATATTTACACTAGAACAAGATGGTTGTTGAATTCCTCTGGTGATATTGCAGCCCCGTGTTTTTTAACTAAGAAGTGAAGGTTTTATGTACGAAGGAATGCGTTCTAGTTCTCTCGGAATACATGTTGTAGTTACTGGAAAATGTATATGTTGGATAAAAAAAATGTTATAGTAAGGTATATATTTATTAGTAAACATTAGGTATTTTATATGGGGAAATGTGAGCAGGACTAGTTATGATGATAAATCAAATTCATAAATATGTCAATGGCATTGTGATTTTATGATCAAAAAGCGGAAAGGGAATAGCATATGGGACCTTTTTTGTAGATAAGTGATAAATAAAACATGAAAGCTTTTGATCGTTGTTTTGTTAAAAAGAAAAATAGGAATTTTCCAAAATTGCATTTTTTTATGCATGACCAACGACTGAGGCAACCATATATTAGCTATTAAATGTGCTGAGATACACACACATGTGCTTAGGAAAAAAAAGAAAGAAGTATATCAGTCCACACATATGTACTCAATACACACACACACACACACAGACACACACACACACACACATACACACACACACACACACACACACACACACACACGCATAAGCACGTACACACGCAAGCACATGCACACGCACATGCACACACGTAGACACACACGCATACACGTACGCACATAGAGAGAGAGAGAAGAGAGAGAGAGAGAAAGAGAGAGAGAGAGAGAGAGAGAAAGAAATAGGGGATAGCCCATAGCAGCACCGAAGGTCAGACATAGCAGTTATGACAAGAGAAGTGACAAAGCAAGAATTGGATTACTTCCTACAATTGTTTTCCATAAAAGAATTCTGCGTTAGATTGAAAAACTTATTAATCCGGATATCCCTCTGGGACATATCAACAAACACAGAACGATTTTATTTCGTATAACAGCTACGTACTTTTACTATGTGTTATGACTGACCAATGACACATATGTATTATGACTGACCAATGACACATATGTATTATGACTAACCAATGACACATGTATTATGACTGATCAATGACACATATATATTATGACTGACCAATGACACATGTGTATTATGACTGACCAATGACACATATGTATTATGAATTACCAATGACACATATGTATCATGACTAACCAATGACACATACGTATTATGACTAACCAATGACACATACGTATTATGACTGACCAATGACACATATGTATTATGAATTACCAATGACACATATTTATGACTGACCAATGACACATACGTATTATGAATTACCAATGACACATATGTATTATGAATTACCAATGACACATACGTATTATGACTAACCAATGACACATATGTATTATGACTGACCAATGACACATATGTATTATGACTGGCCGATGACACATATGTATTATGACTGACCAATGACACATATGTATTATGACTGACCAATGACACATGTATTATGAATTACCAATGACACATATGTATTATAAATTACCAATGACATATGTATCATGACTGGCCGATGACACATATGTATTATGACTGACCAGTGACTGACCAATGACACATCAACACAGACCGAAAACAAAAGTAGGGAAACACAAGACAACACACAAATATGCCAAGCTCCTTTCCGCGTTACCGCTTCCTCAGGGCATAGTAAACATGGGCTATGTTGTACTATGATCCCCTATGTTGTTTTGACTCCAACTCAGCATGAATCCCCCACACGCAAACACCACATAAGTTATTCTCGCACCGACAGCATGTTACGGAACGCTGGCAGGGTACAAATGCACCGTCAGTTGCACACAAAGGGCATTATTCCCAGGATATTGACAACATCCTCTCAGCCACAGACGGGCGTGAGGACGACAGGGCTTGCGTATTATCTCGTCCGAATGATATCGAAGCTTTTTTTCCTGGTTTATTTATGTTGAGCTGGAAGGCTTGTTTCGTTTTTTTTTTTTTTTTTTTTTTTTTGGTGATTGATAGTGGTGATAATGGTGATGATGATGATGGTAATTTCGTTTTTGTTTTCTTTTTTATATTGACGGTTATTGATAGTGGTGATGATGGTGATGATGATGATGATAATGGTAATTATGATGATGATGATGATGATGAAGATAACTTCGTTTTTGTTTTGTTTGTTTTTTATATTGACGGTGATTGATAGTGGTGATGATGGTGATGATGATGATGATGATAATGGTAATTATGATGATGATGATGAAGATAACTTCGTTTTTTTTTTTTTATTGATGGTGATTGATAGTGATGATGATGGTGATGATGATGATGATAATGGTAATTATGATGATGATGATGATGATAACTTCGTTTTTTTTTTTTTTTTTTTTTGTTGATGGTGATTGATATTGGTGATGATGATGATGATGATGAAGATAACTTCGTTTTTTTTTGTTTTTGTTTTTATTGATGGTGATTGATAGTGGTGATGGTGATGATGATGATAATGGTAATTATGATGATGATGATGATGAAGATAACTTCGTTTTTGTTTTGTTTTTTTTTATATTGATGGTGATTAATAGTGATGATGGTGATGATAATGATAATTATGATGATGATGAAGATAACTTCTTTTTTTTTATTGATGGTGATTGATAGTGATGATAATGGTAATTATGATGATGATGATGAAGATAACTTCGTTTTTGTTTTGTTTTTTTATATTGATGGTGATTAATAGTGATGATGATAATAATGATGATGATAATGGTAATTATGATGATGATTTTGGTAATGATAACAAAAGTAATTCTTCTGTCAATGGTAAGGATGATGATAATGATGATGATAATGATTATATACATAAACATGTATACATATCTATGTGTATATACAATCATAAAAAAAGATAATGATACTAATGACAATAGTAATGATAATAATAATAATGATAATAATAATAACAATAATAATAATGATGATGATGATAATAATAATAATAATAATAACGATGAGGATGATAATAATAATAATAATGATGATGATGATGATAATAATAATAATGATAATGATAATAATAATAATAATAATAATAATAATGATAATGATAATAATAATAATGATAATAATAATAATAATAATAATAATAATGATAATGATAATAATGATAATAATAATGTTTACCTTTCTTTCCTTTTCCAACTTTCCCTACTCCGACAACTGTGGCCATTATATCACTCCTGTATACCTGATACCCTGATGCTCCCACCATACCTTCCCAAACTTTTGCTAAAAACATTAAACATAATTTCCCTTCTAAAAATACTATTACCACATAACTAATAGTGTTACATTATATGGATATTTGTGTGTGTGGGTGTGTGTGTGTGGGGGTGGGTGTGTGTGGGTGTGTGTGTGTGTGTGTGTGTGTGTGTGTGTGTGTGTGTGTGTGTGTGTGTGTGTGTATATATATATATATATATATATATATATATATATATATATATATATATATATTTTTTTTTACATTTTCTTCCTTTTCTTATTGGTAAAATTTTCCTTTGTCTTCTTTTCCCAGTTGTTGTTTTCCCGTTATTATTTGACATTTTGGTCTTTTATATGTTATTTACCATCACGTATTCGGAAGCTTGCATAACAATAAAAGATATATGATATAAATAATATATGATATAAAAAATATATAACAATAAAAGATATATGATATAAATAATATATAATAAAAAAATATATATATTATGAAAAAATATATAACATGAAGAATATATAATATAAATGATATATAATATAAAAGATATATAACAAAAAATATATAACAATAAAAGATATATAATATAAGTAATATATCATATAAAAATCATACAACATAAAAAGCATATAACATAAAAAACTATATAATATAATTAATATATAATATAAAAAATATATAACATAAATCATATATAACATAAAAAATATATAATATAAGTAATATATAATATAGAAAATATATAACATAAAAATATATAACATAAAAAACTAATATAAGTAATATATGATATAATAGATATATAACAAAAAGTATATAACATAAAAAATATAATATAAGTAATATATAACATAAAAAATATATAATATAATCATAACCACAACTCTTAGCGAACTATGGAGTTGGAATCAAACCGACTCCTTTTAATTAATGAACATTTTACCGGGCTATTCTCATATATCTTTTTGTGTGTATAGACAGTCTACTATATCATTTAGATCCAATAGCCAGAAGTAAAAAGATTAATTTCTTCCTAATCACCCTTCTAGTCAAAATTCCCCAGTTCATTCTCATCCCCTGATTAAAAAAAATAAATAAAAAAAATAATAGAAATAAAAAATAGATAAATAAAAAAAAACAGCACAGGAAGGTCAGAGTACTAACAGCAAAATAAAAAGACAACCAAAATACACCTGTCTCAAAAAAAAAAAAAAAATGTTTGATTAAGGGATCCTTGAATCTCTATGACTTAATCATTAGGAGAGATAACATGCATTGATACTGTAAATTATACTTCTGATTCTGATTCTGGTATTGTCAGGTGGAAGACGTGTGTCACTCCCAACAGCTTTTTAACATCTTTCTCTGTATAAAAAAAAAAAAAAAAAAAAAAAAAAAAAAAAGAGAGAGAGACATCTTTCTATGTAAAAATAATAATAATAATAATAATCATAAATAAAAAATAAAAAACATTGTAAATATTTG
>BOPN01000147.1:135000-140000 GCA_017312705.2 Penaeus japonicus
TTAGAATTTGACAGGTTTAGAATTTGACAGGTTTAGAATTTGATAGATTTAGAATTTGACAGATTTAGAATTTGACAGATTTAGAATTTGATAGATTTAGAATTTAACAGGTTTAGAATTTGACAGATTTAAAAATTGATAGATTTAGAATTTGATAGATTTAGAATTTGACAGATTTAGAATTTGACAGGTTTAGAATTTGACAGGTTTAGAATTTGACAAGTTTAGAATTTGATAGATTTAGAATTTAACAGGTTTAGAATTTGACAGGTTTAGAATTTGACAGGTTTAGAATTTGACAGATTTAGAATTTGACAGGTTTAGAATTTGACAGGTTTAGAATTTAACAGGTTTAGAATTTGACAGATTTAGAATTTGACAGATTTAGAATTTGACAGATTTAGAATTTGACAGATTTAGAATTTGACAGATTTAGAATTTGACAGATTTAGAATTTGACAGATTTAGAATTTGACAGATTTAGAATTTGACAGATTTAGAATTTGACAGATTTAGAATTTGACAGGTTTAGAATTTGACAGATTTAGAATTTGACAGATTTAGAATTTGACAGATTTAGAATTTGACAGATTTAGAATTTGACAGATTTAGAATTTGACAGATTTAGAATTTGACAGATTTAGAATTTGACAGATTTAGAATTTGACAGATTTAGAATTTGACAGATTTAGAATTTGACAGATTTAGAATTTGACAGATTTAGAATTTGACAGATTTAGAATTTGACAGATTTAGAATTTGACAGATTTAGAATTTGACAGATTTAGAATTTGACAGATTTAGAATTTGACAGATTTAGAATTTGACAGATTTAGAATTTGACAGATTTAGAATTTGACAGATTTAGAATTTGACAGATTTAGAATTTGACAGATTTAGAATTTGACAGATTTAGAATTTGACAGATTTAGAATTTGACAGATTTAGAATTTGACAGATTTAGAATTTGACAGATTTAGAATTTGACAGATTTAGAATTTGACAGATTTAGAATTTGACAGATTTAGAATTTGACAGATTTAGAATTTGACAGATTTAGAATTTGACAGATTTAGAATTTGACAGATTTAGAATTTGACAGATTTAGAATTTGACAGATTTAGAATTTGACAGATTTAGAATTTGACAGATTTAGAATTTGACAGATTTAGAATTTGACAGATTTAGAATTTGACAGATTTAGAATTTGACAGATTTAGAATTTGACAGATTTAGAATTTGACAGATTTAGAATTTGACAGATTTAGAATTTGACAGATTTAGAATTTGACAGATTTAGAATTTGACAGATTTAGAATTTGACAGATTTAGAATTTGACAGATTTAGAATTTGACAGATTTAGAATTTGACAGATTTAGAATTTGACAGATTTAGAATTTGACAGATTTAGAATTTGACAGATTTAGAATTTGACAGATTTAGAATTTGACAGATTTAGAATTTGACAGATTTAGAATTTGACAGATTTAGAATTTGACAGATTTAGAATTTGACAGATTTAGAATTTGACAGATTTAGAATTTGACAGATTTAGAATTTGACAGATTTAGAATTTGACAGATTTAGAATTTGACAGATTTAGAATTTGACAGATTTAGAATTTGACAGATTTAGAATTTGACAGATTTAGAATTTGACAGATTTAGAATTTGACAGATTTAGAATTTGACAGATTTAGAATTTGACAGATTTAGAATTTGACAGATTTAGAATTTGACAGATTTAGAATTTGACAGATTTAGAATTTGACAGATTTAGAATTTGACAGATTTAGAATTTGACAGATTTAGAATTTGACAGATTTAGAATTTGACAGATTTAGAATTTGACAGATTTAGAATTTGACAGATTTAGAATTTGACAGATTTAGAATTTGACAGATTTAGAATTTGACAGATTTAGAATTTGACAGATTTAGAATTTGACAGATTTAGAATTTGACAGATTTAGAATTTGACAGATTTAGAATTTGACAGATTTAGAATTTGACAGATTTAGAATTTGACAGATTTAGAATTTGACAGATTTAGAATTTGACAGATTTAGAATTTGACAGATTTAGAATTTGACAGATTTAGAATTTGACAGATTTAGAATTTGACAGATTTAGAATTTGACAGATTTAGAATTTGACAGATTTAGAATTTGACAGATTTAGAATTTGACAGATTTAGAATTTGACAGATTTAGAATTTGACAGATTTAGAATTTGACAGATTTAGAATTTGACAGATTTAGAATTTGACAGATTTAGAATTTGACAGATTTAGAATTTGACAGATTTAGAATTTGACAGATTTAGAATTTGACAGATTTAGAATTTGACAGATTTAGAATTTGACAGATTTAGAATTTGACAGATTTAGAATTTGACAGATTTAGAATTTGACAGATTTAGAATTTGACAGATTTAGAATTTGACAGATTTAGAATTTGACAGATTTAGAATTTGACAGATTTAGAATTTGACAGATTTAGAATTTGACAGATTTAGAATTTGACAGATTTAGAATTTGACAGATTTAGAATTTGACAGATTTAGAATTTGACAGATTTAGAATTTGACAGATTTAGAATTTGACAGATTTAGAATTTGACAGATTTAGAATTTGACAGATTTAGAATTTGACAGATTTAGAATTTGACAGATTTAGAATTTGACAGATTTAGAATTTGACAGATTTAGAATTTGACAGATTTAGAATTTGACAGATTTAGAATTTGACAGATTTAGAATTTGACAGATTTAGAATTTGACAGATTTAGAATTTGACAGATTTAGAATTTGACAGATTTAGAATTTGACAGATTTAGAATTTGACAGATTTAGAATTTGACAGATTTAGAATTTGACAGATTTAGAATTTGACAGGTTTAGAATTTGACAGGTTTAGAATTTGACAGGTTTAGAATTTGACAGATTTAGAATTTGACAAGTTTAGAATTTGACAGATTTAGAATTTGACAAGTTTAGAATTTGATAGATTTAGAATTTGATAGATTTAGAATTTGACAGGTTTAGAATCTGACAAGTTTAGAATTTGACAGATTTAGAATTTGACAAGTTTAGAATTTGATAGATTTGGAATTTGACAGATTTAGAATTTGATAGATTTAGAATTTGACAGATTTAGAATTTGACAAGTTTAGAATTTGACAGGTTTAGAATTTGACAGGTTTAGAATTCGACAAGTTTAGAATTTGACAAGTTTAGAATTCGACAAGTTTAGAATTTGACAGATTTAGAATTTGACAGGTTTAGAATCTGACAGATTTAAAAATTGATAGATTTAGATTTTGACAGATTTAGAATTTGACAGGTTTAGAATTCGACAAGTTTAGAATTTGACAGGTTTAGAATTTGACAGGTTTAGAATTTGACAGATTTAGAATTTGACAGATTTAGAATCTGACAGATTTAAAAATTGATAGATTTAGATTTTGACAGATTTAGAATTTGACAGATTCTTCCACCCGGATGAGTTCGCAACTCAGCTGCTGACTTTCCCTGATCACCAGTTAAATAAGGCTCTACCACCCTGAAAAAATAAACACTTTAGCGAAATCCCTTCCGATATTTAAATATGCGTAAGACAAAGCGGATGTTTCAGCTTTTCCTTCTAAGATTAACTGAACATCCACTTACGGGAAGCTTGAGCAACAGGCGTTTCAGTCAATTTTGTAAGGAAAGGGCCAGCCAACCCACCGGTATTTGTCTCCATGAGTTTGTTACTTTTTATTCCTTTTCAAATGTGCATAATCCTGACTAGGGACTACTGCTACAATTTTAGGGACTACTGCTACAATTTTAGGGACTACTGCTACAATTTTAGGGACTACTGCTACAATTTTAGGGACTATTGCTACAATTTTAAGGACTACTGCTACAATTTTAGGGACTATTGCTACAATTTTAGGGACTATTGCTACAATTTTAGGGACTACTGCTACAATTTTAGGGACTACTGCTACAATTTTAGGGACTACTGCTACAATTTTAGGGACTACTGCTACAATTTTAGGGACTACTGCTACAATTTTAGGGACTACTGCTACAATTTTAGGGACTACTGCTACCATTTTAGGGACTACTGCTACAATCTTAGAGACTACTGCTACAATTTTAGAGACTACTGCTACAATTTTAGGAACTACTGCTACAATTTTAGAGACTACTGCTACAATTTTAGGGACTACTGCTACAATTTTAGGAACTACTGCTACAGACTCGTTAGTTACCTGGCTGTTAGGGGGGATTGCAGATCGTTTTTCCCCAGCTGCGAAGGGGATTAATACACGTGGACATTTCTGACAGAGAGAGAGAGAGAGAGGATGGGAAGAAAATCTATATGTATATGTATTTATATGTATGTATATATATAGATGTATAGATAGATAGATGTATATCCTTATATATATATATATATATATATATATATATATATATATATATATATATATATATATATATATATATACATATATGTATGTGTCTATCATGAATATAATATATGTATATATATACATATATATATATATATATATATATATATATATATATATATATATATATATATATATATAATACACACACATACACACACACACATATATATATATATATATATATATATATATATATATATATATATATATATATATATATATATATATATATATATATATACATATATATATACATACATATATATATATATATATATATATATATATATATATATATATATATATATATATATATATATATATATATATATAAATAGTATGCGATGTGTGTGAGGAGAAAGATGGAGGAGCAAGCTGTGGCTAGCCACAGATATGATCCACGTTCGCTCTCTCAACCCTTACTGAAGGCGTAGAAAACACTGATGATTCTCCGCTTGAGAAACCTATTGGCGTGGCTTGGCCCGGAGAACTTGCTCGAAGCGTTGAGGGCTGGAGAGGACCTTCAAGGCCC
>BOPN01000147.1:170000-172500 GCA_017312705.2 Penaeus japonicus
TGAGCTTGGTCCTTACCCCCCGTGATTCACTCGACCTGAGCTTGGTCCTTACCCCCCGTGATTCTCTCGACCTAGGCTTGGTCCTTACCCCCCGTGATTCACTCGACCTGAGCAATTAACACCCCGTGAGTCACTCGACCTGAAAGCATGGTCCTTACCCCCGTGATTCACTCGACCTGAGCTTGGTCTTTACCCCCGTGATTGACTCGACCTGAGCTTGGTCCTTACCCCTCATCGTTCCTCCGACCTGAGCTTGGTCCTTACCCCCCGTGATTCACTCGACCTGAGCTTGGTCCTTACCCCCCGTGATTCTCTCGACCTGAGCTTGGTCCTTACCCCCCGTGATTCTCTCGACCTGAGCTTGGTCCTTACCCCCGTGAGTCACTCGACCTGAGCTTGGTCCTTACCCCCCGTGATTCTCTCGACCTGAGCTTGGTCCTTGCCCGCCGTGATTCTCTCGACCTGAGCTTGGTCCTTACCCACCGTGATTCACTCGACCTGAGCTTGGTCCTTACCCACCGTGATTGACTCATTGACTCGACCTGAGCTTGGTCATACCCACCGTGATTCACTCGACCTGAAGCTTGGTCTTACCCACCGAATTCTCTCGACCTGAGCTTGGTCCTTACCCCCCGTGATTCTCTCGACCTGAGCTTGGTCCTTACCCCCCGTGATTCTCTCGACCTGAGCTTGGTCATACCCACCGTGATTCTCTCGACCTGAGCTGGTCCTTACCCCACAATGATTCTCTCGACCTGAGCTTGGTCCTTACCCCCCGTGATTCTCTCGACCTGAGCTTGGTCTCTACCGTGATTCTCTCGACCTGAGCTTGGTCCTTACCCCCGTGACTCACTCGACCTGAGCTTGGTCCTTACCCCCGTGATTCACTCGACCTGAGCGGTCCTTACCCCCGTGATTCTCTCGACCTGAGCAGGTCCTTACCCCCCGTGATTCTCTCGACCTGAGCTTGGTCCTTACCCCCCGTGATTCTCTCGACCTGAGCTTGGTCCTTACCCACCGTGATTGACTCATTGACTCGACCTGAGCTTGGTCCTTACCCACCGTGATTCACTCGACCTGAGCTTGGTCCTTACCCACCGAGATTCTCGACCTGAGCTTGATTACCCCCGTGATTCTCTCGACCTAGGCCGGTGCTACCCCCGTGACTCACTCGACCTGGCGACTTGGTCCTTACCCCCCGTGACTCACTCGACCTGAGCTTGGTCACTTACCCCCGTGACTCACTCTGACTGACGGTCCTTACCCCCGTGATTCTCTCGACCTGAGCTTGGTCCTTACCCCCCGTGATTCACTCGACCTGAGCTCTTGGTCTTTACCCCCCGTGATTCACTCGACCTGAGCTTGGTCCTTACCCCCCGTGATTCACTCGACCTGAGCTTGGTCCTTACCCACCGTGATTCACTCGACCTGAGCTTGGTCCTTACCCCCCGTGATTCTCTCGACCTGAGCTTGGTCCTTACCCCCCGTGATTCACTCGACCTGAGCTTGGTCCTTACCCCCCGTGATTCTCTCGACCTGAGCTTGGTCCTTACCCCCGTGAAGGATTCACTCGACCTGAGCTTGGTCCTTACCCACCGTGATTCACTCGACCTGAGCTTGGTCCTTACCCCCGTGATTCCCTCGACCTGAGCTTGGTCCTTACCCACGGTGATTCCCTCGACCTGAGCTTGGTCCTTACCCCCCGTGATTCACTCGACCTGAGCTTGGTCCTTACCCCCCGTGATTCACTCGACCTGAGCTTGGTCCTTACCCCCGTGATTCCCTCGACTGAGCTTGGTCCTTACCCCTGTGATTCTCTCGACCTGAGCTTGGTCTTACCCCCGTGGGCTATCGACTGAGCAGATTCATACCCCGTGATTCACTCGACCTGAGCTTGGTTTTTACCCACGGTGATTCACTCGACCTGAGCTTGGTCCTTACCCCCCGTGATTCTCTCGACCTGAGCTTGGTCACTTGCCCCCGTGATTCACTCGACCTGAGCTTGGTCCTTACCCCCCGTGATTCTCTCGACCTGAGCTTGGTCTTCCCCCGTGATTCACTCGACCTGAGCTTGGTCCTTACCCCCCGTGATTCACTCGACCTGAGCTTGGTGGAAACTCACGAGCTTGAACGGGGTCTGTTACTGACGACTGCGTGGTCTTGACATACGATGCTCCTCAGTGACAGACAAAGCGAAAGGGGGAGGGGGGACTCAGGAATTGTGTCTGTGTGAATGGTGGATAGTGGAACAACCCGATAGAGATGTGTGTATACACATACGTGTGTGTGTATATGTATATATATATTTATATATATATATATATATATATATATATATATATATATATATATATATATATATATATATATATATATATATATATATATATATATATATATATATATATATATATATATATATATATATATATATATATATATATATATATATGCATATATATATATATATATATATATATATATATATATATATATATAT
>BOPN01000147.1:175000-177500 GCA_017312705.2 Penaeus japonicus
AAACATCCCAGCCAGTCAGCTAACAGTAACGAAACATCCCAGCCAGTCAGCTAACAGTAACGAAACATCCCAGCCAGTCAGCTAACAGTAACGAAACATCCCAGCCAGTCAGCTAACAGTAACGAAACATCCCAGCCAGTCAGCTAACAGTAACGAAACATCCCAGCCAGTCAGCTAACAGTAACGAAACATCCCAGCCAATCAGCTAACAGTAACGAAACATCCCAGCCAGTCAGCTAACAGTAACGAAACATCCCAGCCAGTCAGCTAACAGTAACGAAAACATCCCAGCCAATCAGCTTACAGTAGTGAAACCCTCCAAGCCAATCATCTCACAGACATTTGAACTTCCCAGACAATCAGCTTACAGTTATGAGAACCTCTTAGCCAATCAGCTAGCAGTATAGCCCTCGCTCACTCCTTCCCAAACCCCTGGGCTCTTCTGGCATTATTGTTTGGCTTGTTATTCCAACTTTCTTCGGGGTTAATTACTTTTGTTATACTATTAATTTTTTCTTCCTTGTATTATTAATCTTTATATATATATCATGATCATCATTTGGCGTGATTATTATCTTATTGAGGGTTAGTGTTAAACTTTCTAACAAATGAATACAGGAAGGCAACGAAGGGCCATGGAAATTTTGAATATACACAATAAACTGATTTTTCTTTTGCAAATCTTTAATCATTTTGCAACATGAATGGAGCAGACAGGCTTACATGTTTGGATTGGTATGTAAACTGCAATATTTATCGACGGGAAAAGTTTGGAATAATGATTTGATGTTGCTTTCCAGAAAACGAAATACGAAATTCTATCATATTTCCTATTCAGAATTGGTAGTTAAATCATAATCTTTGAGGGAAAAAATATACACTACATTTATGTTACTAAATGCTTGGTTTGAATTAAAAAGAATTTGTCGATTCAATTTTTTGTTTTAGGTTCTGGAAATGAATGAGAAAATAAACTAAAGAAAAAATCTACATCATTCATATAATCATATGAATTATGAATAATATCGTGAAGACCACAGAAACTTATTTACTCAATAATGGTTTGCACTGGATTCATTAATTGAAGCATTCCTTTCTTTATTTGTTAAACCCCTCGGGCCTGTTCTAACAAACTGCTCTGATTATCAATTTGGTTCACGTGGCCAGTTTTGGAATATTTTTCCCCCCGCCCGTCTGATTCCACTTTCGATTTTTGACAACAGCCCAACAAATTCCAAATTACAAGCACGAGAGCATTATCTATTTGCGTCTGACAGAGGATGAAGTCAAGGCAGAGTGAGAGGCAGGGAGGTGAGGAAACAGACATGCTGACACTAATAGATTTGGGGATGACGTAACGAAGGGTTGATCGGTGAGTGAGAGAGAGAGAAGAGAGAGAGAAAGAAAGGCAGACAGACAGAGGAGAGAGAGGTGGTTCGAGACAGAAGGAGAGAGGGAGAGAGAAAGAAAGACAGATAGAGATAGGAGAGAGAGGTGGGTCGAGACAGAAGGAGAGAGAGAGAGAGAAAGAAAGACATGGAGACAGGAGAGAGAGATGGGTCGAGACAGAAGGAGAGAGGGAGAGAGAAAGAAAGGCAGACAGACAGAGGAGAGAGAGGTGGTTCGAGATAGAAGGAGAGAGAGAGAGAGGAGGGAGAGAGAAAGAAAGACAGACAAAGATAGGAGAGAGAGGTGGGTCGAGACAGAAGGAGAGATAGAGAGGAGGGAGAGAGAAAGAAAGGCAGACCGAGAGAGGAGAGAGAGGTGGATCGAGACAGGAGAGAGAGAGAGAAGGAAGAGAGAAAGAAAGGCAGATAGAGATAGGAGAGAGAGGTGGGTCGAGACAGAAGGAGAGAGAGAGAGAGGGAGAGAGAAAGAAAGGCAGACAGACAGAGGAGAGAGAGGTGGGTCGGGACAGAAGGAGAGAGGGAGAGAGAAAGAAAGACAGATAGAGATAGGAGAGAGAGAGAGAGAAAGAAAGGCAGACAGACAGAGGAGAGAGAGGTGGGTCGAGACAGAAGGAGAGAGAGAGAGGAGGAAGAGAGAAAGAAAGACAGACAAAGATAGGAGAGAGAGGTGGGTCGAGACAGAAGAAGGAGAGAGAGAGAGAGAGAGAGAGAGGAAAGAGAGACAGAGGCAAAAAAACAGACCGACAGAGAAAAAGGTATACAGACAGACAGAAACCATCAGGGAGACAGACAGACATAGAAGGAGAAATAAAAAGAGAGACAGATATTACTAGATACATAAATAGTTTGCAGATAGAGAGAGCGAAAGAGACACTGCGAGTTATGCTAATTTCTAGCAAGCTGTATGCAATATCCCAGTCATTATATGTCCTCGATGTCTGTTCTGACAGCAAATTGCCGTTCATCATCTACATGAAAAGAAACTGCAACGAAAGCTGTTAGGGATCCAGCCTATATTCAATATATATATATATATATATATATATATATATGTGTGTGTGTGTGTGTGTGTGTGTGTGTGTGTGTGTGTG
>BOPN01000147.1:185000-187500 GCA_017312705.2 Penaeus japonicus
AGGTTCAGTGGAATTCAACATCAGAATCTACGTAAATTCACTTGTAAATTCACTTGTATTTAGAGCTTTGGAAACAGAAGGAATAACAGAATTTTGCAGACGGCAGTGAACATTGCAAGTATTTATTTTGTATTATACTAAACGCTGAAAGAAATAGATTTGCAAAGAAATCGCAAAATATTTGATAAAAGTCCACCCATATAAAGATCATATTAATGATGATGATTATAACGTTAATGAATATGATAATGTTGAAAATGATGATAATAATAATGATAATACTAGTAATGATAATGATAACAATGATAGTAATAAAGATGGCATAATACTAATGATAATGATGATGCTAAAAATAAGAGTAATGACAATAATGATGATAATAAACATAATAATGATAATAAAAAATCTAAAATTTGTAGATTATGTATTGATAATATATTCCAAATCGGGCAATTCGAGTATATCAATTTATCATATATAAAAATTATTTAGGTTAGCTATATATTCGTTAAAGTTGGTATGCGTGTGTGCCCTATCTATTGTTTTTGTTTTATTGTTTTTGTTTGTATTGTATTGTTTTATGTTTATTTGTTTAATTTGTATTGTTTTTGCTTTTAAACATATGTCTCCACAAGCACTTAGTCACCAAAGAGTGTTATCAGGTCTGCCTGACTTCAATTATATATATATATATATATATATATATATATATATATATATATATATATATATATATATATATATATATATATATATATATATATATTTCAGGATGACTATGTGAAGTAAAGTGATTATTTGAAGACCACATATAACTGTTAAAATATAAGCCACGATAAGACAAGATAACTAACTTAACGCAGGATGACTACTTGAGAACAAGATGACTAAGTGAAGAAAGTATAACAGAGAGAAAACAAGATGAAACACTTTGAAAACCTGAAATGAGTGAAGAAACAGGATGACTTACTTCCTATCACAACGAAGTGGTTGATAGGAAGGGAAACCGGTTGACAAGATGGCAACGTGAGTGAGACTGGCAAAGAGTGACAGTTGACAGGACAGGTTGGTTGGCAAGACTGGCCTACAGTGGAATATGCAAGACTATAATCTCTCTCTTTGTTTTTCTTTCTCTCTCTTTCTTTCTTTCTTTCTTTCTTTCTTTCACTCTCTCTCACTCTCTCTCTCTCTCTCTCTCTCCTCTCTCTCTCTCTCTCTCTCTCTCTCTCTCTCCTTTTCTCTCTCTCTCTCTCTCTCTCTCTCTCTCTCTCTCTCTCTCTCTCTCTCTCTCTCTCTCTCTCTCTCTCTCTCTCTCTCTCTCTCTCTCTCTCTCTCTCTCTCTCTCTCTCTCTCTCTCTCTCTCTCTCTCTCTGCCTCCCTCTCTCTCTCTCTCTCTCTCTCTCTCTCTCTCTCTCTCTCTCTCTCTCTCTCTCTCTCTCTCTCTCTCTCTCTCTCTCTCTCTCTCTCTCTCTCTCTCTCTCTCTCTCTCTCTCTCTCTCTCTCTCTCTCTCTCTCTCTCTCTCTCTCTCTCTCTCTCTCTTTCTTTGTTTTTCTTTCTCTCTCTTTCTTTCTTTCTCTCTCTCTCTCTCTCTCTCTCTCTCTCTCTCTCTCTCTCTCTCTCTCTCTTCTCCTTCTCCCCTGGCCTCCATTGCCACTCGCTCCCTCTGCTTCCTGCCTTTGTCACGTCTCATTACCTCTGCTTCTCTGGCAGGCATAGTAATGCTCTCTTTCCATTCCCATTTCCTTATTATCTATAATACATTTATATAGACTATATGTCAGGGAAACCTTATGACTATGTTTGAAGACTTAAACATTTTGTCTATTATGTGGTAAGGGATCTAATGAAGAAGAAAAAAAATCGATGTCAAGATTTTTCATTCAAAAAAGTTAATGTTCAATTAACAGTAGATGATGATAACGATAACAACAAAAGACCAACAATCATGAAAATAAGGATGATTTTGATGATAATAGTAAACAGAAAATAATGATGAAAAAATAAAAACACAATCAATTAGAATGATGGAGATGATGATGATGATGATAGTAACGATACTGATAATGATGATAAGAATAATTATGCGTGTGTGTGCGTGCGTGAGAGTATGTGTCTTTCACCAGGCTCTTCAAGTTCAAGGGGATCACCACAATCCCCTTTCCAATGAGTTTGAATATTTCAAAAGGATTCTATTCCTTTGTATATGCTTTAAAAATATAGATCTCTGTTCCAGGGGATTCGGTGGTAACAAAGGACTAAGCCACCCAACTGAGGCATATCGGCTTTGTTGGTGACATTTGAATGCGGATCTGTCCATTTCCACTCGTGTCTATTTGTGAGGATAAATAGTACTGAGTACTCTCTCTCCTTCTCTCTCTCTCTCTCTCTCTCTCTCTCTCTCTCTCTCTCTCTCTCTCTCTCTCTCTCTCTCTCTCTCTCTCTCCCTCTCTCTCTCTCTCTCTCTCTCTCTCTCTCTCTCTCTCTCTCTCTCTCTCTCTC
>BOPN01000147.1:192500-195000 GCA_017312705.2 Penaeus japonicus
TATTAAGTGTAACACGTGTTTGAAATAGAAAGTAAAACATTTGTGATCATAATGAGTAGATGAATGATATATGATTGTACATATTTATAATCAGGGTTATTAATAATACCATCGCCATCATTAGTACTGGTATAATTTGTATGTGTTTGTGTATATATGTATATGTATGTATGTATATATATATATATATATATATATATATATATATATATATATATATATATATATATATATATGTGTATGTGTGTATATATATATATATATATATATATATATATATATATATATATATATATATATATATATATATATGTATACGTGTGTGTGTGTGTGTGTATATATGTGTGTATATCTATCTATCTATATATATATGTGTGTGTGTGAGTGTGTGTGTGTGTGTGTGTGTGTGTGTATGTGTGTGTGTGTGTGTGTGTGTGTGTGTGTGTGTGCATATATAATCCAGCAATTGCCTGGATTTATTTTTTTTTTTTAATTGTAACGATGATGATAATAATGTTAACGATAACAATCATTTTAATATCGACATGGTAATATCGACGATGAAAATGATAATAACAATAATATTAATGATAATAATATCACTAAAGAATCACCATTTTATCAATGGTGATAATAACAATAATAACTACATCAATTATGATTCAAAAATGATAGTGATAATGGTAATGATTATGATAAAGATAATGATAATGGCTATGATGACAAGCAATAACTGTAAAAGAGCAATTACCTTTGATTTTTTACAGATATTTACACAAAAGAATTTACACAAATAGAATAGGGTTGTTTACTCCCTCGCCTGTTTATCAACCAAACGTTTTGGTTTTTTTTATTTTTTATATTAAATGTTTCTCGGTATTTTTTCTTTTTTTCTTCTTCTTCTTCTTTTTCAGCGAGGCATCAAAAGAGGCTTTGATGTATATTGATTAAAATTACAAATATGTGAATTTATAATTTTTGCCTCGACTTGAATGATGTTACGAAGATTTATTTTAAAAATAGGAAATACGATACGGGAAAAAAATGACGCAACAATATACAATCAAGATACAATGAAATACATCTAAAATACAATACGATACAATGAAATACATCTAAAATACAAAAAGATACAATGAAACACATCTAAAATACAAAACGATACAATCACTGTCTATCGACCTGAATGTCTACTCCTTGTACTATCTATCTTAATATTTTTGGAACGTTATTGTAGTAATCATTTGAGTTCGATAAACGGAACTTAAAATAAATAGCCTTTTTGACGAATTTCAACTTAAAATACGTTAGCCTTTTTGACGAATTTCAACTTAAAGTACGTTAGCCTTTTTGACTAATTTCAACTTAAAGTACGTTAGCCTTTTTGACTAATTTCAACTTAAAGTACGTTAGCCTTTTTGACTAATTTCAACTTAAAATATGTTAGCCTTTTTGACTAATTTCAACTTAAAATGCGTTAGCCTTTTTGGCTAATTTCAACTTAAAATACGTTAGCCTTTTTGACTAATTTCAACTTAAAATACGTTAGCCTTTTTGACTAATTTCCTACAGCAGCTTTCGTGCTTTCTCTTCGTGCTTGACCACAATTGCTTGGGAAAAGAAAGGCATTCATTTGCAAGAGTTGAATCGCAATCCTGCAAGGGCGTTACCTTATCTCCGATTATAATAGATTATAATAATGATAGATTATTAAATTTGGCTTTTATCGGAATGTTATTCTGGTGTCGAGAGGGAAATGTTTCGACATATTGCATGTGTTTAGATGTTGCGATGAGTGAATTAGGTCGTTGCTTTTCTTTTATCTATTCATTTATTCATAATGTTTATATGATGATAGAGGCGTAACGTTTTGATTATCTAATGACATAATTCACTTTTTGGGCATCGCTATCAAGTTTTCGAAGTTTGCCGGACGGGTAAATTGTTTAGTGAGTTTTCGGATACATCGACGTCACGGCAGTAATAACGAAACCAAATATAGTTCCTCGCAGAAGCTAGATACAGTTCCCAGTTCCCAGTTTCCAGTTTCCTGTTTCCGGTTTCCAGTTTCCAGTTTCCTGTTTTCAGTTTCCTGTTTCCTGTTTCCAGTTTCCTGTTTCCAGTTTCCAGTTCCCAGTTTCCTGTCCCCAGTTTTCAGTTTCTTGTTCCCAGTTTCATGTTTCCAGTTCCCAGTTTCATAGTAAACAGAGGTACAAAGTAATAGAATAAGTCAGTGATAAATAAGATAGAGTGACAATCTTTTTTTTCTGAAAGTGAAATATCCGCAGAATTGATAAAGAAAGAGGGAAAGAAGAAAGAGGGAAAGAGAGAGAGAGAGAGAGAGAAAGAGAGAGAGAGAGAGAAAGGAGAGAAAGAGCACACAGTCTTTGAGGTGAAAACAAAGGCAAAATTACGCTGCCAAGCCAAAGATCTTGCTAATATCACTGCAAAGCCTTGGTTTTGCAACCCATCGTGTCCATATTTCACTCGAAGTAATTTC
>BOPN01000147.1:205000-220159 GCA_017312705.2 Penaeus japonicus
ACTAATAGCACTCTTCCTAAGAGAATATATTTCACTCGTCACCTATCATACCCTATAACACCCCCGCAAAGGAACCGCCTTGTCGTGGCGCGGGGGCTTGAACTTCCTCGGATGAGCCTGCTGTGAATCTGGCCAGTCTCTTCCTCCCGCTGAGGTGGCCTTCCAGCGGCGGGTTCTCTGGGGAGGGATGACTAAGTGTTCCTAGGAGCTGATCTAGTAGGTGGGGTCGACCCCCCCCCCCTGGTCCTCCCACCAAGGGGGCTCACACCTGCCCACGCGTTTGCCGTGCGTGGCGCCCCTGTGCGCTGGGAGACGGGAGTCCTGGAGGTTGAGCGATGCCGTGTATGAGCCTCTTTGGTCCTCTATTCCAGCAAGATGGGTGGCCTGATCTCGACTCGGTTAGGTCAATCGGCTGGTCTCTCTTTTTGAGCTAGGCTAGGATAAGCAGCCCCTGACTTGCAGGCAATCGCATGTAATTGCGAGTGCCATCAACGCGAGGCGGGGGTTGCGTATATCCTCCCATCACCCCTGTGGCTTCTGAGCATGGCCTCAGTGCACAGCTTCCCTTTGTTGGACTCCGTGGTGGGTGGGGGCGTGGGAGGATGAATTGAACCGCTAACATATGGCAACTTTCACCACTAAACCCTTGACTGATACCCCCGCTGACGACCCCAGCAAGAAATCGACCAAGGCTGTCACCTTGGAGCCTTTCAAGGTCCTCTGTGACAAAAGTAGAAAGATGGGTAAGGCTCTGGCGTCGGTTCGGAGAAAACCTGCCGAAAAACCTCGGGCTGGACCCTCCAAACCAGCCTCTGGCTCTGTCAAGTCTCTGGCGTCGGTTCAGACGACGAGTCAAAACAAAAATGGAAGCTGGTAGGACCCATCAACCCCGCGGCCCTATTCTCTCTCTCTCTCTCTCTCTCTCTCTCTCCCCCTCTCTCCTTCTCTCTCTCTCTTTCTCTCTTCCTCTCTCTCCTTCTCTCTCTCTCCTCTCCTTCTTCTTCTCTCTTCTCTTCTCTCTTCCTCCTTCCTCCTTCTTCCTCTCCCTCTCCCTTTCCCCTCAACACCTTCTTCTTCCTCTTCTTCTTCTTCTTCTCTCTCTTCTTCTTCTTCTCTCTCTCTCTCCCTCCCTCTCTTCCTCTCTCTCCCTCTCTCCCTCTCTCTCTCTCTCTCTCTCTCTCTCTCTCTCTCTCTCCCTCTCCCTCTCTCTCTCTCTCTCTCTCTCTCTCTCCCTCCCTAATCTTTCCCTATTTCTAGCTCTGCAATTCCTTACTCCAGTTTACTTAATCTGCTTAATTTGGATAAAATGAAAATAAAGAACTTGTACTCATTCAAGTTTATTCCAAGAGTTATTGATACAGCTAGCGATATTTGGGGTATTATGTAACAAACAATATAAAACAGCAGTTGTCTGAAAGGAAAGAAAAAGTATACAAATAAATATAAAATACTAATAATGCCATGAAAAACTGGACATTCCACAAAAAAAAATCACTTTGTAAAAAGTCACATGAGTGCAATTTCTTGATGAATTTCCACGCATGGAATGAAAATCACCGAGAAATGACTTGAGTTACTTTTTCTTTAATTGGTCTGTTTGTTAAGGCCATTATTATTCTGAACTAATATCTAGTCCAGAAATCATATCTAAGTACTAGTGCCACACACAAGTCTTGTGCCGATGTTCCAGCCTTCAAAAGGTGTTAAGAGAAAATCACTCCATAGATGGGGGGGGCAAATAATTAATTGATTAACGGTACTCTTCATATTTCTATGTCCTCACAGCCTTTTAACAGGAACCAAGGAGAGGGAGAGGGAGAGAGGAAGAGAGGGAGGGAGGGAGGGAGGGAGGGAGGGAGGGAGGGAGGGAGGGAGGGAGGGAGGGAGGGAGGGAGGGAGGGAGGGAGAGAGGGAGGGAGGGAGGGAGAGAGGGAGGGAGGGAGAGAGAGAGAGAGAGAGAGAGAGAGAGAGAGAGAGAGAGAGAGAGAGAGAGAGAGAGAGAGAGAGAGAGAGAGAGAGAGAGAGAGAGAGAGAGAGAGAGAGAGAGAGAGAGAGAGAGAGAGAGAGAGAGAGAGAGAGAGAGAGAGAGGGGGAGAGGGAGAGGGAGAGGGAGAGGGAGAGGGAGAGGGAGAGAGAGAGGGAGAGAGAGAGAGAGAGAGAGAGAGAGAGAGAGAGAGAGAGAGAGAGAGAGAGAGAGAGAGAGAGAGAGAGAGAGAGAGAGAGAGAGAGAGAGAGAGAGAGAGAGAGAGAGAGACAGACAGCGGGAGTGGGAGTATGTGTGTGTGTGTGTGTGTGTCCATTACAATCACTGAAACATTGGTTCTTATATGTCAAATACATAACAAGCAAACATTACTGTGTCTGCAAATCATAAAACAAGACCAGATTTTTATGTCTGATTTCCTACTTCCTTCTATATAATATTTGTATCTTTGGTTATCTAATATCTTCAAGTTTCTCTCCCTCCTTTTAATTTCATAATATTATATTTCCTTTACTGTGTCTCTATCAAGATTTTCTCATTCACTTCACTCATCATAATTTATCCATGAACAAACATCCTATTCAGCAATGCTATACAATAACCATCACCTTCATGAATATATAAGTATGGGGCATAACATGTTAGCGTAACACCCAGCCATCAATTTCAATGATAAAGATAAAGCAAGATGTGGAATGACTGATCGCAATATACAGATAAAAAAAAAATTTATACAGAAGAGAAAAAAAAAATATATTGTAAAGCAACACAAGGATTACATTTGTCTCTCGACTTCATGATACCACTTGACATGACCAATGGAAAACTATCTCAGTTCTCTTTGCCGCAGTCCATTATTATTATTACCTACACAAATGTGCTTACATGGAAAAGTAGAATAACAATGCTAATCCACTAGAATTACATTCAAGTTTACTTTGTGGTACAAATAAATATATTACCTTTTTCATTTAAAAAAAAAAAAAAAAAAAGTTCAAAAAAGCATTCACATCTTTTTAGAGAGCTTTTGGAAGTTGTTGCTTTTGTCTCCATATGAAAACATTACATCTTTTGTGTTTTGAATTAAATTAATTAAATATCAAAGACGTGGAGTATCAATGGCAGCTGTAGTTATTAAAACAAGAACTGGGATATAGATTATGAAGGATTTTATTTTTTTTATTTTTTTTTTATGATCCTTAAGGGTGTTTTTTAATTTCTGCCTTTGATTCTGATAATCATCATATCGAAAGTAACGGATTGAAAGCATAGTTTGCTTGTTTTTTTGTGTGTTTTTGTCTTCATATTATTTACATTTCTTCTATAAAATGTAATTTATTAACATCTACATTCATAAATTTTTAAAAACTAACAAAGATCTAATGATATTCATTCAATATAAAACTGTTTCCTATGGTATCTTGCAAAATCACAAGTGTGGAAAAATCTCGTGCAAAGAAAACCGTCAACACTGACAAAGGTCTGCAAACAAAATAAGTCATGAGAAAGGAGATACAACTCCAAAATATCATATAAAAAAACTTCCACATCAAAGCACTAAACGCACGAGCAATTGCATTACTCAAGTCATTAAAAAAAAAAAAAAAAAAAAAGGATCTTACCCCAAACATAATTAATTTATGGCCTACACTTCTTTTCTGTCTTATCACAATCGAGTCATGTTTGTTTTCTGAGGCTGCCCATTAGCCAAGCAAATAGATGAATTCGACAGCCTTGTCGTTAATTAAAGCGAAAATCTAGTTACATTTCTCTTGCAGAAGAAAGATGATCTCCTTTGTAACTAGTCATCTTAGGTTAAACAACAAAAGCATCCATTAACCTCTGAGGAAGAAGTTGCAGCACAAAGGGGAACCTTAACAAATATCTATATACTCTCCTTTGATATTCTTTGCATTATATGAACTCCTCAATATTAACAAACAAAAAAAAAAAAGTCACCAGTTTTACAACAAAAATCAACATACACAACAAAGGTATATCAAGTGAAACGTAACGCATATACAATAACAGTGGCGTTCGTTCAAGTTCTCTCTGCAGGACTGTCTGTATCACAACATATTCCCTGAATGTACAGCTAAGTAGAATGAAAATATATACCTCATTAAACAGTTTCTTTGGTTACCTGAAAACCAGTTTCTCATTGAAATCATGTCTATTTCCAGGTTTTCATTTATCACATTTACTGATTACAAGATTATGCTTTAATGATGAGAATCTGCCCTGCTCTATAATTCCTTTTCATCAAAAATCCTCTTCTGACCTTCAGTATGTTTTTCAAGATACATGATCTCAACTTATTCAACACTGTATTTATGCAATCAGTAGCAAGTCTGTTGTCCTATGTATATTCTTTTGTATATGCCTAATTTTCATAAAACCTCTGAAGAAAATTTTACAGCAGGTCTCCAAAATAATCTAAAGGTGATTCTGATGAAAGCATTGGAATAAATAAAAAACTCTGATCACTGCTTATCAAAGCTACTTACTAGATGCTGAATGAACATTGTCTTGTCATTCAATGTATTACATAATCTTACTACCAAAAGTCACACTCATTTTCAGTAATCTTATGATATACTGTAACTACATGTGTGTGTAACATCTAGTATAATGAAAACAATGATCATTCCTTACGAGTCCCTATTTTTTTCACAACGCTAAGAAAAAAAAATCAGACTATAGTTTTTAGTAGTACGAGACAAGAACTTAATCATAACAGCAATAGTGATGAATATACACATAAATTCTTGCTATTTATCATACATTTTTCTATTTTCTTCTGTGTATCCAAAAATATCATAAAATATCATTTCTGCACATGTATTAATCACAGAAGAATCATTTCATAAACTAGCAACTGGTGAAGTCATAAGATTATGGTAGAATTATGCATAGCAGATAGCTTGCACAGACCAAAAGCCAATGCAAAAACCTTTGATATATTACAGAACTTGATTTAATATAAAACTGGAAAAGCACTGAGCTAATGTAATGTTCATGCAAGCCCTGAATCATTGTAAAAAGAAAAAGTATTAATTTAATCTTGGTGCTAAACATCCCTGATGATAACCCACTGGAACACTCTGATACAAACTTGACAACTCTCATATGATGATGAAGAAGATATGAAGATGTTTGGTGAACTTTACCCATACAGCATGCAAACAGTTCAAAAGTCCTGGGTGATGATCCTTCATTCATATTCTCAGAACTTTCAGAACATTTAAGATTCATTTTAGTGTGGCCGTTTTGCTCTTACGTTTTTTCTTTCACCTAAATAATGGCCATCATAACTGCGAAAGGCAAGAGATCTATTGAAGACCCTCGAATACTTCCACCACATGAAATAGGAACGCGAGTGTCCTTTTGTGCAGCCGAGGTACAGGGTGTGCCTACTACACCAAGTGAGACTGTAAGTGCCCCTTCCCGGCATCGGTCGGCTACTTTGAGGATTTGGTCTTCTGGTAAGCTTCAATCACTGCTGAGAGGAATGCCTTTGAAAGAGAAAAACATTGATTAGGACAAATTCACATGAACTAATAAAAAAAAATAAAAAATTGATATTGATGACGATGAAGTATTCAAATTTAGTCATTTGTAAAAACAAAAAATATTCAGTTATAAAATACTTAAAGAAAAAATAAATGTGGGTGATATGAAATGTATATACAATTAAATAATTTTCCCAAACAGTATTTTCAAGCCCTGTTGTAATATACATATACATACATGTGAAAAATGCAACTGAATAATTCCACATAAAGGCAAACCACATAAATAGTTAATATTATGCAAAAGAATGAGGACTAAAAGATTCAACCAAAGCCAATATCACACTATGTTTAGGTCTCTCGAACTTTCTGAACAATGATATTTTGTAAACAGCTCTTCAAATCCCACAGAATTACTATCAAATAAACTTTTTTGAAATGGGAACATTAGCGTTCGTATCATGATTACGTCCCTTTCCTTTGAAGCACCTGATGTGCTTCTCCACACACATAACAAAAGAATCAAAAGTCTGTTAAGGCTCCTCTATATACTATTTGAGAAAGAGAACAATGAAAAGACAGTCACTATTATCATGTCACGTTCTTAATGTCGAAAAAACATTACCAAAGGAAAACAAAGCATAGTTCCATTTTATGAGCCCTATGCTAGACTTTGCCCTTATATGATCCTTAATCTGATTACCCATGGAAAGATATAAGTATGATGTCAACTATCCTTATTTGATCACCCTCTTCTATCATTTTAATGCATTTATTAACATTTTCAATATCATTTTTCCTTTCAAAACTGTCTTAGCTCTATATAGTCATTACAAATCCTCTGAAAGCTGGTCATGTCTGTGTATTGTTACAATGCCACAGCATAGATATTCATTCAGCATTTGATGTTCCTCAATATCCTAATGGATTGTGATTAATAGAGTTAAACAGGACACAAACTCCAGATTCGCATAAACATCACAAGTAAAGTCGCACAAAACAAAACCCAAAGACAAACTTTTTTTGTGGAGGCATGTGTGTATGTCTGAGTGGATGCATGGATGTGAGGATGCATGCATAGCTGCCTGCATGTTTGCATGCCTGTGTGCATGCATGTATTTATATTTGCAAGAAAATATATACATCAATAAAGTATGCACTTCTGCATGCTTAATCAGGAATCACAATAAAAAAAATCAATGATCATTATTATTATTTTCATAATCATTATTACCATTATACTACTATTACTACTATTACTACTACTACAAATAATAATAATAATAATAATAATAATAATAATAATAATAATAATAATAATAACAATAATAATAATAAAAGTAACAATAATAATGATAATGATAAAAATAATGATAAAATAATGATAAAAATGATAACAAAAATAATAATGAAAATTATAATAAAAATGATAATGATAATAATGAAACTAAAGATGATAATAATAATTATTATTATTATTATCATTATTATAATTAAGATGATAATAATAATTATTATTATTATCATTATTATAATTATGATGATAATAATGATAATTATAATGATAATACTAATAATTATAATACTAATTATTATAATAATGATGATGATGATGAAAATACTGATAATGATAATGATAATAATGATGATAATGATAATGACAATAATGATAATGACAATATTGATAATGACAATAATGATAATGATTATGATTATGATAATGATTATGACAATGACAAATGACAACTGATTCCTTGATGACTAAGTACTTGTGGAACTATTTAAAAATAGAATGTAACCATAGTGGACACTGCATGTCACCATCATCAGTGGGTACCCAAAATGGTACCCAAATCAAGCGTATTCAAACCAAAGGAAGCTTCTCAGCAAAAATGTACACACGCCAGACACACGCCCAAGACACAAGAGCCGAAAAACCATGTAAGAACTTCCTCTGAAAGCCACCAACTTGTAGGCAACCTCCTCTGAACAAATGTACCTGCGTCTCCAGGGCCGCACATGGAATCGGAATATAGGTGACAAGGTCTTCCGTCATCTCCCTATCGAGACCTGACACTTCTGTGGAATGACGGGTCGCTGGGGATCCTTGTTCCTCGTGCCCTCTGACCTCATTCCTGGGTGCCGTTCCTCTCCCCTGTGAGCCAATATTACCCAGCTGAGAAATGCCCTGGCTTACACCTCTGCCAGCTTGTACCACACCTGTGCCAAGGGCTCCCAACACACCGAAAAGACCCCTTCGCCTCTGGGTTTGCCTTCCATGCTCACTGGCCAAACTAGTGGATGGTCTTTTGGGTGTGAACGAGCTAGAGCGAAGACTATGTGTGCTACTAGGACCAGTGGAGGTGAGTGGCACTGGAGGTACACCATGCATTGTACGTCCATGCTGTCTACTGTGCATCACATTTATAGAAGAGCCTCTATTTTGAAAACTTACGTTGGCTTCCTCGGGATCTTTTAGCGAGACTAGCTTTGAGTTGTCTCCACCACCAAACACACCTAAAACACGTTTCTTCTCCTGTCTGACAGACAAACGCAATCCTTTGGGTGTAATGAATGGTGGTTCACACAGGTCCTCATACACATGAAGCCAGTCAACCTAAACAAATGAAAAATATATATATACTATGTATCTCATATACTGACAAATCTTTTCAAACTATTTCTTATGTATTGAATTTGTGCAAGACAAGAATAGGCAATTTAAAAGATTTCTGTTATTCTACAAACTCTTAACACTGTCTGAAAAATTACTGCAAGAATGAATCCTTAATCTTGTTAAACTGAATACACTAGACTTTGGGAACTATATAACAAAATATGCCTCCCTCAAAAAGAGAAAACAATCAGAAAAAAAACAAAAGACCAGAAAGAAAAAACAATTAGCAAGAAACAGACCAAAACACACCTTCCAGTGGCCCAGGATGTCATTACGCGTAATACACATTATCCTCTTGTCTGTAGCAATCAGCATTGAGCGATTTGTCGCGATGATAGCATGGCCCACGTAGACATCTGTTTCAGCATAGCGACCTTTCTCCAATTCCTGACGGGAGAAAGAGAAGGAAAATCTTGAAGGAAATTTGAATGCAACAATAGTGAAACCAAAACCTCTTGGATTTCTAGGCATTTCATCTTTTTACAACGCTCTTACATTACCGACATCATCAAGAAACGCCCTCACTCACGCGTAGTAACTTGGCTCCCTCAGCAAAGTGTTGCACGTATGGTCGCACAACATTATCAGGGCCTATGAACCTCGATGGACGCCTTCGACCCACCGTCTCTTCACCTGCTTCTGTAGCTCTGTTGTAAAAGGAAACACATTAGTCGTTTTCTTTCTATGTCTTTTTTTTTTAATGATAAATCATATATTTGTGTGTATGTGTGTGTGCGTGTGTGCGTCATGTGCGTGTGCATGTGCGTGTGCGTGTGTGTGTTTTAGGGTAGCCAAGCATCCCACTATTCCATCTTGCTCTAGTATGTAAATTCTCTCTTTCAATGCAAAAATCTCTTGAGTAAATATGCTTGTAGTTACTGTATCAGAACCATATCAGAGCCACCCTCACTGACATTGCACTCAACCCATTAAAACAATGCAAAGAACTGCACTTAAAGCAGCTAAAAAACTATTTAATACAACAAGCACAAAAGCACTGGACGATTACAACTTAAAAACACCCATTAATCACTATAAAAATATAAACACCCAAAACTGTAAATTCTGAGGTCCATTATTGAGATCAACATTTATCTGATTTTTTTTTTCTCTTTTTCTTATATTTTATTTCTTTTTTTCCTTTTTGACATATCACACAATCAATAAAGAACAATACACATACAATACTCCCAGCTTAACACAGCAATCACAACGCCCATTACACGCGGTAGCAAATTAATATACTCATTAGGCTATTGCAAAATGTCTATTGTAATCATGAAGTGAGATGCACCTCACTACCAAGGTACCAGGCATGCAAGAGGAACTGTAATCATTACAGTACCAAACTGCTTTAAATTCATATAATGATGAGATAAAAATCATTAAAAACTTTCTTAGCAATACAGTGGTTTATTCCTAGTCAATGAACTTTAGTTTATTATTACTTCTAAATCAACACAGAAAGTTGTATTTTTCCCTGATAAATATATCTCTAGATCCTTCACATTTTAATTCCTTTACATTCTTCTTCTCCCCTTTCCAAAGAATAATCCAATATAAGAATAATCCAATATAGGACAGGCTCCCATTGCATAATCAAACAAGCACAGTGCATAACAGAATGCCCAAAGCATTAAAAAAAAACTATATCTGATCAGATAAGCACACTTCTATTGTACTTTCACTTTTTAAAATATACCTCAGAGCCTTGAAAAAAAGTCCACTCTCGGAGCTGGAAATGTAAAATAACTGAAAATATCAATCTTCAAACTAGTATATCAATGGAACACAATTAATTCACAACAGTGAGGACTATGAGTACTGAGATTATGGCTATGGAAACACCAACAGTAAGGAAAGTGCAGAAAAGAAATAAATTAATATGGCAAGGTCAAGGTAATGACAAGGATATATAGAAATATCTGTAAAAGAAATGTAGGATACAAAACAAAAACCAAAAAAAGGGTATTAGAAAAAAAAAGGATAAGGCAATAACAATGACAAATACAAAGAGACACTGAATAATAAGGAACATGGACAACCACGTATGAATCAGAATGAGTAAGTTCACGGAAAAAGTGATGTAATTAAGTTATTCTTTCTCATTCATACCCTCATCACATTTGTCATAAGTGAACACAGTGACCATGGATGGAGTGTAGAGATTACATCATAAAGACAAGGAAAGCAAAAAAAAAAACAAAAAAAAACAGGAAAATGGCATTAGGTATATCATGAAAAAGAGGAAATATAGAGGGACAAACATCAAAACACTAATGACAATGGTCATGGCAATCACTACCATAGGTAAATCAATTATGTGCTAAATAATACTTTTCCCTGCTCACCAACAAAGAGATCAGAATCATATTTACAAAAAAAATGGCAAAAACAAAAGTGACAGAGAATGCAGCCACAGCAAGAAAAGACCTCTTCCTGAGCCTGCATTTCCAGTGCCATCCTCACCTCATGACAGCGTCAAATGACCCGCTGGCAAAGTCGATGACCCCCGACGCTGGACGAGTAACGAGGCCAACCATGCCCTTACCCATCCCCTTGAAGAACCCTTCCACGCCTTCCTTTTTCGCTCCTTCAATGGGTTTCAGGAACACTCCTGTCACTCCATCAAACACACCCTTTGTGACAGAAATAAAGCCAGGTCTTGATCCATTCAACTAAGATCAATCTCCATGGGATACTTTTGGCTATAAAAATAAAAATGTATCAACAACATACTATACATACATACATACATACATACGCGAGAGGGAGAGCGATAGGGAGAGCGATAGGGAGAGCGAGAGGGAGAGCGAGAGGGAGAGAAAGAGAGAAAGAGAGAGAGACAGACAGACAGACAGACAGACAGACAGACAGACAGACAGACAGACAGACAGACAGACAGACAGACAGACAGACAGACAGACAGACAGACAAACAGACAGACAGACAGATAGATAGCTACACAAAGGGGCCTAAGATCTCCAAGTGGGGCCACCACTTGTCTAAATGGGGCCTGATAAGGGGCCCAGAGTGCACTACAGTATTATAAAATTCCTGTAAGGCATTTTCCAAATATATATCCATGTAAGATCTAAACTGAATAACTTATTGGTCCATTTTTGCAGCACTTATATCTATCCTTAACTGCAAATCAAAAGCAGAGAGGAGTATAACAAAATCTGCACCACTGACCGTGACCATTCCCTTCCCTCCTCTGGCAAGGCTCTCTATTCCATCGGCTGGTTTGCGGTGCATGGCTTCCCTCCTCCTTCTCTGGTAGTCGTCGTCAAGGGTCAAGGCAGCAACTCCCTTGCCTTAACAAGGAGAGCAATACCTATCAATACATGTCCAAACAGATATCCACTGAAATTCAATCCTATTTCATGGCTTTCTGCAGCACGAAATAAAAGTCATTTGTACCCTCCTGCAGGGAACAAATGGAACTACTTGCCAATGGTTCCTGTGATGCGAGACACAGCCCCTGCTGCGCCACCAACCGTTGCTCCCATGAAGTTGGTCAGGCCGTACAGCATTCCCTCAGCAAACTCCCCTGGACCTTCAATTGCACCCTATATGCAAATAAAAAAGATGAAATATAATGTCATTATCACTTCTTTGTCAATGACTAAAATTCCAATATATTTACTTACTTCTGAAGACTATCATGATGTAATAACTTACTACGAATAGCTAAAGCATAAAACATAATCCTTATACAAATAAAATAAAAACACATAGACATTCATATGATACACCACAATTACCTTCTAGTCACAATAGACAATCACCTAATAAAAAAATAAAATAAATCATCAGCTTACAAAGCAGATATCACAAACCTGAATAGGCTCATAAAACAGGGATTCCACCCCATGCGTCAGGCCTACGACAAGGCCATACGGGTTGCCGATAACATCCAGTCCGAGCACAACTTTGAAGAGCTGCATCAAGAATTGTCCTCTGTAGTGGCTTATCATCTCCTGTGAGAGTTGGCCCCACGTCATCCACTTATTTTGCCGTTCCATGTACGACAATCTGTAATGTGTTATGGTATAAATCTTTGGTCAAGAACAGATGCACAAAGCTAATGGCCTAAATCACATCTTTAATTATTATTTTTCTAGCCTTTTGGGATGCATATGTCGGCACACTGCTTATCACTTTCACACATAGATTCTTTTAAATTTTTCTAAAAGTAACCACTTAAATAACTACATGTAACAAGTGATGACTAACCTAAAGACAACATCCTGGACCTCAGTCAGGGTCACTCCAACACTCTCCAGGAAGAGGTGAATGACCTGACCTCCCACTGGCAAACTGGTTCCCGACTCTGACCCACTCAATGAGAAGCTCAGGTGCATCTGGCCAAGCAAACAATGTAAGAGAAAATGAGATAGTGATGAGGACAGACAAACATCATAATCATGAATATAAAAATCCATATGTGTGTGAGTGGGGGGGAGGATGCTTTTGCATCCCTCTGTCTTTAGTAGTGTACTGAAGTCCTTTTTTATTCTTTTCAGTTTCTAAGAACTTAACACAAGAATAATTTGTATGACCAATATCATCAATAGCATAATTCAAACTATACATTTATGTGACTGATATTCAGTTCACATTAACCTGATCCCCTAGCAAAAATGTTACATTTTAGAAGATGAACAACAATTGTCTCTTACCTTAATAGGAGAAAGATGCAAAAGGTCGTAATAGTCCTTCTGCCCACTAATAGCTTGGCTCTGGGCTCGCATCGTTAAAGTTTCCCGAACAAGCTTGTTGTCCTCATCAAACTCCTCCATCTAAAATGGGACATTTGTTTTTTACGCTCTCAGAACATGTGAATATTGATTTAAACTTCCTAGATTAGAAACATTCAAAACAAATTTCAATTCCATCCATCACAAAGTCAGCATATCCTTTGCAATATCACCTGAGGACTGAAGGCCACTAGTTTCAGTTGCAGGCAACTCACCGAATAGAGACTGTCCGAGACATCTTTTGATGGGTACAGCACCTCTATGATAGCATACACAAAAGGCAGCTCAACCTTGATGTGAAATTCTTGAATGAGCATTGCCAGGTACTTGTACTGAGAGAAGGTTGGTGAGGTGAGTCTCTGCACGATGCTAACTTCACAGAACGGCTTGGCGACTGGAGGGGAGGAGAGAGGGAAAAATGCTATATACACCTTGAAGCAAAATTTATCCCATGATGCTGGGAACACTGACTGTCTACTATGGTTTTGTTTTATTCATAGATAGCTTCTCATGCACTTAGTAAATAAATAGTCAATCAATAGGCCATTATTTCTCAATCAATCCATTAGAACATGCATTTTTTTTTTTTTAATATACTAAAAATAGATTAAATATTCCGTTCACCTGAATAACACGTGCTAAAGTCGAGAAAGAAAATATTTCCATACTTGTATTGGGTTCGAGGTCAAGTAAAACAGGTAAACAATGGACTACCTTGTTTTTCCACTACGGAATACACACCTGTCTCAGCCATGACACTTCTCGGGGGAGGGACTCTTGCCAACACAACAGGGAACATCACATCAGTCATCTGGTTGTCAATCTGGAGACTGTTAATTTTCAGATGGACTTGTCGTTGGTGGGGAGATGTTCGCAGCTATATATGAAAATAAAATAATAATAAATAATAATATTAATAAGTACTCAACCTTTATTAGCAAAATATCCACATAACCAAAGAATCCACTGAAATCACAGTTTACCTCAAACCAAATCCCAGGTTGGAATGTTCTTCGAATGTGTTTGTGGAAAGGCTTGAAGATCGTCATGCTTTCAAAATCCACCTAAAAGAAGAGCAAACAATTGATAAATCTAATTCCAAAATCTTTCATTTCTTTTAGCATTTGGTTAAGCACATATAATATGTACTTCAAATAACTGCACTGCTATCAGCCTGAAAATTCTAAAAAATCATGATATGTACATACGAGTAACCTTTCCCAGTGCTAGAACATTAGACCATGCATTGAAGAGATACCAGTAAAATCTGTAACGTGAACACTTACCTCAAAATTATCTCTGATCACAAAGTATGACTGAATAGGAGCACCTCCTGAAAATGTTTTTAGCTGAGCCTGATACAAGTTGTGGCAGATTTCCAGCTCGTTCGTCTGGTTCTGCGTGAAAGGACGGTACTTTCTCCCCTTGATCTTACGGTGTTCCCACACAACACCAGAGCTGTAAACAAAATCGGTTACTCTAGGCAGTTCTGAACTTACCCTTCATTATTTTGAAGAAAAAAAAATAATAAAAAATATCTTAAATCATTATCAGCAATTTTTAGGTAAATAGCAAAAAAAAAAAGAAAAAAGAAATACAGAATAACACACCTTTTTCCATTTACCTCATTCACATATCTCAACTATTATCATAAATGAAGGAGAACCCTTACATATCTTCTTATAGTACTGGATCTGGTAAACCAACTATCCCACAATTTACTCAAAGACATTGAAATACTGACAAAAAGGCAGAATAATATTCTGTCTCTTGATCTTACCTGGCCAAGCTCATGTATGCAACCTCTTTCTTCTTAACATCATCAACTAATGAAAGATCTATACTGCTTAGTGAGAACTTCAGCTCCTGGTTGATGCGCTCAGATTCAACAGCATTCAAGGCGGCCGTGGCAACCTCTATCTCGTCTGTGAAGAGCAAGCACCGCTGGTTTCCAAAGAGGAACACGACCCAGTGCACTGTGTCGTCATTCATTTGGCCACGCTCATCCTATTTAGTAGAAAAGGATGGAAGTGTCTTGTACATGTCACCAAACCAAATCAACAAAAAATTTTGTCAGTCGTCCTATTTACTACCCTCTAATATCCAGTGTAAATCTAATTTTTTTATTTTTTATCTTATATATTTTTTCTTATCAGAATATATTTAGCAATGTGGCATATCTAAGGTAGCATCAGAATTTCCGTTAATTCTAGTTTAGTTTAT
>BOPN01000147.1:225259-250259 GCA_017312705.2 Penaeus japonicus
ACAAAACTGCCTTCTTCCCTCTCCCCTTCAAAAAAAAAAAAAAAAAAAAAAAAAACTCTGGCAACACAGAACCAGCTACACTCTCGAATGGTATTAGTTAGTGCAAGAGAACGTTATTGCCAAAGGGCAGGGCACGCAGTGAGTCTGCCTTTGGCCTCGTATTGTCCCAGCAGCACTCAAAGCCACCGGAACCTGCACTCACCATACCACCGACTCTAGAGGACAACGAGACGAGAGACACTGACGACGCCCATCGCTGCAACAAATCTGTTCATTACTGTATCTGCTTGCCAGTTGGATGATTATGCTGAAGACTTGTATTACTTCAGTAGGCCACTTACAATTAGAATCAGTTGAATTTCTTTGTTTTGTTTTCTATATAGTTATGTCTTTCCATAATACAAAAGTTTGTATTTTCACCTATATCTTGAAAATAATGAAAGGAATTTATCATATAAACAGAATTTATCATATAAACATACTTGAAACAGCATCAAAAAAGGAGAAACAAATATAAGCACAACTATAGTATCTGCTCTGAAATACCATATACACGAGAATTTATATAAAGGTGTAATAACTCTAGTTTCTATGTAATAATAAACATAAAGAATCTACTTACCTCGATCACAACACAAAACACAAGATCTACAGATTTACAAGAAGGTTTGTGCAATGTCACACGATACTTCCAATCTTCTAACTAACACTACACTTCTCAGAGCACAAATTCCAGTATGGATATTCTGTCAACACTTGTTAGTTACATTAATCCATACAACACTCCACCACTATTTCCAAGGAACAGTCACCAGAGCAATGCTAGTCCTTCTCATTCACTGAGGTGCTTCTTAAAAAAATATTCACTGAAACATGGGACATGCATTGTCCACTATGGTTTTATCTTTTATCTTTCTTTTTACACATAGATGATTCCATAAGCATAGAGTCAACAATTAACAGAGTCAATGAACTGGCCTACTTGACCTCATATACTTACAAAATTTCAGCAAAGAAAAGTCTTATATATATTGCTATTATCATCATTACTAAAATTATTACTATTATCATTATTACTGCCATCATAATAACATTAAAAATAATAATAACAGTAATATAAATAAAAGGTTTTACCATAATAATTCAAAGAGCAGTGTAAACAGGTGAGGTAAGGTAAGGTAGCCCACTAATTGGCATCTTAGCGGCTAAGTGCAAAGGGAACCATACGTGTGTAAGAAAGAAGCACAGAGGGTAGTGCATATAAGACTTAGTAGCAGGTTGCCAACATTCCCCTTTGGGCTATTTAAAGGTAATTATTTGTTTTCTCAATTAGTCCAATTCCATAAAATTTCTAAAGATATACAGTGTCATTTCTACAAGTAAAAACCACAAGCATTCCTTGGAAATAGCATACATGAAAGTTAACAATATGTGAAAACCACACCTAATTGCAGAGAAATGGGAAACACCAATTGGTATAATGTGTCAAACATCTAAAACTTAATAGAAATGTATATAATAAAAATCACAGAATAATTTCGAAGTTCTAGTAATATAAAGGCTGAGATTTGCTACTATTTGAAGTATCTTCAAACAAAGCAGAATACCAGAGGAAAAATCCCAACAATCCTCATGTTACAATGTGTGAAATGCAACAGAGCAGATTTAGGGAATCCGAAGTTTCAATAGATAATATCATTCATTACTGGCAAAGAAAGAGTTTTTTTTTACCTTTTCTCTAAGGATATTGACATGTGTTTTTATTTATATGAAGTCTGGTACTGAGAAAATATAGTATCGTCGTAATATTCTATCATCAGTGATTTCATCTTTATTACATTCTTTGTTTACTTCATCTTCAATAGCCCTTATATCCCCTGAGATTTCAAATAGTTTTACATTCAATAAAATAAAATAGATACTGACTGTAAACCAGGATGTGTGGTTGTGGATACGTCTTGAGAATGTGAAGAAGGTAAATAAGAATGGTGATAATTAAAAAAGAACAACATACAGTTCCTCTTGGTTGTCTTCTCATTCTTTAATTCAATTGTCACAAAAAAAATAATATGCAGTACTTTACGAATCTACACATAAAGATCTGCATGATGATACTTGAAAATATTGCAATCATTTTCTGGCTTCCTGTGGAACCCTGCTACAAATTGTGCATATCTTCACCTAGCAAGAGCACATCCTTTAGGGGTTAAAGACTAGGAGAAAATACAGGGGATTCTTCAGAAATTGTAGCTGGTAAGAAATAAACATTAACCCTCTCTGGACGGGTGGTACAGTACTGTACCGCTCATTCAAAAGCCCAGTGGCCGGGCGGCACAGTATTATGCCAGCCATTTAATTGATTTAGGCCTAATAATTCAAACACCCCGGCATTGGGACATTCAAGGCTGGAATGCCCCCGTCGTAAATGACATATTTTTCTAAAACTTCTAAAGGTTCCTTCTGCCATGCTTAATGATGACTCATTTTAGTCATAAACATTGCTTTCTTCTTCTCTTCTTTTATCTATCTTATTTTATGTAATCATCTTTAAATTAGAATAACTCAGGTTAGGATTTCTTTCCATAGGTTTCCATTTTCTCTTGCTCTCTATATCCATACTACAATTCATTAAAGAACCAAAATTAGGTATGGCTGCTCTCTTAAAATACGCTTAAAATTAGAATATAAATCCTAAGAGCCATTGAGGTGGCTGCTCTTCCTTTGACAACCAGCCTTCTAAACTCTACAAAAACCATACACTGTAATATATAAACTAGGAGGTTAATATGCTATGCCCCTTCATTGTCACAAGTTCCGGGTAATTTTGCCATTTACTCTTACAAGAGTTAGGTTTCTTAAACTACCAAGAATGAGTGACCCATGCTTTTTGAGATTATACAGTGCCAGTGAGATAAAAATGTAGCTTTTGAAATACTTTCGTCTTTAATCGATGAAATTTAAGAGTGCTTAAAGATCCATGCGCCAAATATCATAAGCACATATAACAGAAAATAAAATAATACAAATTATGATACACCATGCAGTCTGAACTCACATCTAAAACACTTTAACAATCAAATAAGTATGATTATAAAATTAATATCAAATACAAAAATAAATCTTAAAACCATCACTAATTTGAGAAAGAAAAAAAATGAAGAAGCTTACGACATAACGTAAGTAATGCGTAGAGAGAAGTGCGTTACCAGTACCTGAAGGGTATTGCTCGGCGATTCAGGAGGAGATGACAGAGATGCACGCTCAACTTTGCGAGATTTCTGTCCATTGCAAGGAGTGAGAAGAAACTTGGTTTGAGATTTTTGAGAGAGTTACTTTTCATTTTACGGCTGCAATCTTTCCTGATGAGTAAATATTTCAATACACAGTAGACAAGAACAGGTACAGACACACAGACAGACAGACAGACAGACAGACAGACAGACAGACAGACAGACAGACAGACAGACAGACAGACAGACAGACAGACAGACAGACAGACAGACAGACAGACAGACAGACAGACAGACAGACAGACAGACAGACAGACAGACAGACAGACAGACAGACAGAGACAGACAGACAGACAGACAGAGACAGACAGAGACAGACAGACAGACAAACAGACAGACAGACAGACAGATGGACAGATACAGAGACAGTGAGTGATAAACACAACCACATATCCAGACCATACAGACATACAACAAATATTCAGACTGATTCCACAGAACATACAATAGTCCTTGAGTTCCCACTTTTGGCATATAGCACATTTGCCTTCTAAACTGTAACATCCATGAGCCTAGAGCCAGTAGAATACATTATCCTCCCATTTGCATACTTCATTTTTAACATAACTGAAGCAAAATCTCAGTACTATGTAGTCTATATTTTCAAAATCTTCTAAACCTCTTTTATCCCTGCTCTAATCTTATCTTATGGTATCTAAATATGGCAATGATTTTACACCAAGACGGTTTTAGAATATCAAGATGACTAATCAATGCAGTATCTTGGTATATCCACTCCATTTTCAATAACTATCTTTGTAATGCTTGTATCCAAAAGGCTAAATTATGAAGTACAATGTTACATGAACTCTGCTTTACTGGCTGAATGCAAAACCTGAACGTCACAATAATAATCACCCCTTCCATAAAATGGAGCTTGAAATGAGAATTTGATTCTTTTGGAATTTCTAATTCATTTTTACCTGATTCTAGAAGATCTCTTAAATCTCTCTAACCTTGATCTAGGAAGAAAACTATGACAGGGATGTATTCTACAGGTTTTAAGTCATGGAAATTTTTCCTTGTTGGATAGTGCTGTTAAAATCTGTAGGGAGAGATCACTCACCTGCAAGACCTCTTCAGAGTAATCACTCTTTTTTTCCATTTCTCCTTTTAAGTCATTCTGTAATTCATCTTCCACACAAACATGGCAAGTTTACATATATTAACTACAAATCTGTTAAAGGACACATATACTGTATTAATTTTTGTTTTCTTTGGTGCCAGCTTTTATATAAATAATGGAACTGTTATGAGTAGGGCTAAAGTGAAGGACGGCACTTATGAAAGAAAACAAAAATAATACAATTGCATAGACATGAAACACACACAACAAACATTCAAAAATCTGAAAATATCAAATATCCAAAGACCAAAAGCCATCATTCACTTTATAACATTTACAAAAATCACAAAATGGAAAAGTTACTTACAAAAAGAAACACTTAAAATTCTGAAAAAGAGTAAAATGAGTGCAGAAAAATATAATTCAACAACACACATTTACAAAAGAATTGATTTCCCAAACCCACACTAAGGAAAATTGCCCCCATCTCCATCCATACATTCAGCTACATACCCTATAGGTCAGCATAAGCCCTGTTTTGTTGACCATCCAGAACGGGCAGTAGAGATTGAGAGTCATGGTAGAACCGGACGCAGAAGCCATCATGCCAAGGTCAAGCTGCAGTGGGCCCCCCATGATGTCTCCCCGCGATTCAAATGTCCACACACTCAGTTCCTGTGGCTTTTCAGCTAGGGGCTTGCCGCAGACCCAGTCACATCCCTGATAGTTGAGAATCTGTGAAGAAGATAGAAATAGAACACCTGACTAACTACAGTATTCATAAACCTTTGCAAAAAGTACTTACATATCCATATACCCTTGCTTTTTCTACATTTGATAGCCGTGTGGATCTGCGTCTGCACAGGCAATTTTACCTGGAGGTTAAGGTATGACATTCCCAGCTGAGCTTTCGTCAGCTGGACAGAAGCACCCGGCATGAGGACATTGGTACACATGGTGCCAGGCGGCTCTACAGACACAGGCACTGGAAGCAGGTTGTGGAGGACCACTTTGGGCTGCAGGTGGATCTTGTACAATGCACTTGTCATGGTGCGCCTTGAAGTATTTTGCCACAAAATCTGTTCAACATCTCCTATTGCCTGAAATTCAGTGCAGAAATGTTTCTTTAGGATTGCAGATTATTCTATATCTATACATCACCCACCGCAAAATTCTCCTATTTCTTTCTCCTATTTCATTTGCAGAGAAATCAAATTTAAAATAAACTCACACCAATAGACAGATGTTAGTATATTTACTTACAGCAATAGAGAAGGGTGAAGAATGATACTCATCCACATCTCTTGGTAAGCACTGGAGTTCTTGTACTAAATCTGGAGAATTTTGAAGCTCTCGCCAAATAAATGGTATGATGCACACAGAGTGTCTGTTGGTATCACAAAAACATAATGAAGGAGTTAGTTGTCTTTCCAAGTGAAAGGGAGAAAAAGGCAGCATTCAAAGAATTCATTAATTCACTTACAAGAAGCACAGCAGAAGGCAGTATCTTGCCATAAACATTTAACAAAAACTTGTGGTCATCATTCTCATCTTGAGGAATAGACTTACTCCTGAAACATTATCAATTGTGGTGATAACACCAAATTATAATGCAAGACCAGTCCAGGATCACTCTCTTTCTCTGTATTGGTCTTATAAATATACACAAGATAAAAGAGATAAGCACACAGCAAAAATGCTATATAATAATGAGAGAATCATTTCATATGTATGGAAATCATATATATACATATATATGGAAAACATACAACAACAAACAATAATAAGTTCCTTGTACTCAGATTGCTACAATCACACCACGTCCCTACCAAAAGGACCATATAATTCTAGCCTTCTATATAGCAATATAAAGGCATCCCTCAACATACATTTGGGTTATGTTCCCCTAAAAAAATTTAATTGTAAGTTGATCATCAACATTAGAACATAGATTTAAAAGGAATATGTTTCTTGCCACTCAAAAATATTCAAAAATTAGTTATCAATGAGTCAACCAACTAAATCAAAGCATTTACAAAATGTAATAAAATAATTTAACAAAATAAAAAATATCGAAAAAGAAATTAAAAGAAATGGAAGAAGACAGACTCAGAGGTAAAAAAATTGCTAAATATTCACTTTTAATATAAGTTTTTTTCTTTGCTGCCTACCTTGGACAAAGGCAGACTCATGGCTACTAAACACCAAACACATTTTTTTCATGGCAGCGTATTTCTTTATTGGCAGATCTTTTTAATTTATTGTGTAATAGTATTGGGTGTTTTTGTATAGCTATGGTAAATAATACAACAGATTTAAATACATAATGATTGTGCAATCATTTTTAATTGGGTATACTTTTCAATTTCTTTTCACCATCTAAATGCATCTAGCACAGCATATTACACACTGTGATAATTAAGGTTGTGAAATTACTTTATCAATAATAATAAGTTTACAAACAATTTTGAAACCACTTCTAAAAATACATATTTTCATCAACATGCAAATATCTCGTCACCGGCGTCTGACACAAAAACCACGAAACGTGTCAGCACGTCATCCGGCGCGAATGGGTTAAGTGTCAGCTTTAAAAAAAAAAAAAATGGGCTATTTTCCTATCCCTTTTCTGGCATGAATGGGGCATAGTGAGTGTGGTCTAGTAAAGTTAGTTCTACCTGGAATCTTTCCTGCAGCCTCAAGACCACAGAGATCTAATCCCCTATCCTTATACCTCCTGCTAACCCCTGGGCCTTCTCTCCTGTGTCGGGATAGCATCTCTTCCTTCATAATTCTTTCTTAATGATCCAAGCCATCTACACTTACCATCCCAACCCTTTCCCCTTTCTTCTTCTATTCTCTTATAAATACATGTTTTGTTTTGTTTTTACTTTTAAATTAGGATGAATGTGTGCCTCGCTGCTTTATACTCTTTATCTATGATAGTTTTTTTTTTTACATTTTCATCCATAAGCAAAGTGTAACTTTTTTGGTTTTGATGCTCTTCTGTTCAGTAGCTATCTGATATCCCAGCACAAGACATACATTTTCTTGTGTGGAAAATCAAGCTCTTTAAAATACCAGAGACCAATTTGGTCCGAGGTGAAGGTTGAATATTCACGGATCGAAAACAAACACTGCACAGCTCGTGAGAGACGAGAAAACCATTTGGATGCATTCTCCTGCAGATAAAGACTGAGTGAAGCATGGGTGGGTATGCTTTCTACTGTGCAAAATAGTGATTATATTTGCGCAACCATTCATAGCTTGCGTCTATAGATTTTTGTCAGGAAAAGTTTAAAATCACACAATCAGTCAATCATACATCCGCTATTGTATAGTGAGGGATGCCTTATACTCTAATGTATTTCTATGTCCAACATGTACATAAAAACACCAAAAGAACCAACCCTTCCACTGAGAAGAAAAGTTCTGCAGTTAATGTGTAAACTGCATGTAGAGGTAAAGATGCCATTTCGCCTGACTTGAGGGACACTACGTGCACCACTTCATTACCCCGTTCATTCATAAAGTAAACTTCCACCGTTACATCCAAGTGGTTTGTTATCTGCAAAGAATACAAAAGAGGCATATACTCACATACTTCACTACTAAAAATGTCCAAGATTTTTGGTGAGTCAGTCAATGCAACATGTAAATTTATCCTATTGCTAGAGTTTCCTTGTCCCTTCTATAAAAAAAAAAAAAAAAGTTATATAAAAAATACCTTCCCCAAGGTTAAGATCAGGTTCCATGCACACAGAACAATTCTTAGGCAACTTAAGATATCCATGGCAAGTAAACTGGAACTGTTCAAACTTTACCTTACACTGAAAATGAGAATACAACTCATCTCTATGTACTTCATAAAGCCCAAAATGTATTTTTCACCACCAGGCTTCTATCTCATATCAGTCAGGTTCAAAATAAATTAACTTATCCTAAACCACACACCTGCACACAAGAGCTGAGAGTGATGATCTTACAGCCACTTTCAACAGAAATAGCTGCAACAAGTCCCCACTTCTCTCCGCTACGCATGTGTTCGACTTGGAAGTACCGCTTATCCGCACGACTAACAGGGATGGTGCACTGGCATCCAAGGTTAGCAATCTGCAAAAGCAATCACAATTTATTCCCCCATTTAACTATCACTAGCTACATATCACCTCTCTTACCCTTTACTGCACATGAGAGGGACCAAACTTAGCACCTGAGAGACCAAGTTTTAAAAACTTCCATCTCCCAAGATTTTACCCTAAACATGATGTTGCGGTCCTGGACACCCTGGTAGTCAGCCACTAAGGATGCTACTCGCTTGTGCTTGGGCGTCTGCGGCGCTATTTCGAAGAGATCAACTGCTGCACCTGATTCCACCATCACTTCTTCCACATTCTCCCCTCCTTCTGCTGCCACCTGGAACAAACCATCCCCCCAAAAAGTTTATACTAGCATACTAAGTTTATACTATACATACTAGCTGTTATTCACATTAGTTCATTTCTATGTACGTGTGTATAAGTGAAGGATTCATGCTACGTGTGCAAGTGTTTATATCCATATATTTCCATTTACTGACAAAATTTGAGATTCTCCTCACCTGAAAACCAGACTGTCTCACTGCAACGCTGACATTCATTCCGGTCTGGTTGACAATGCGGTATGGTGCAAGATGTGAGTCTCGTGCTGTCAAATTTCTTTTATATGCATCAGCAAAGGCTTGTGAGAGGGTGGTCAGGACTTCCATGAAGGTTTTTGTTACAGTGAGGTGTAGTGAATCCTGGAAAAAAAAAATTTAAGCTATCTGTTATTAAATCTAATGAGCATAAATAGCTGTAGACATATATAACAAAATATCTTTACTTACACCCTACTTTATTCCGGTTACAAGGGCATCCACACATGTTGATGTTACAGATATCAAAATGTTTCCTTAGCCAACCATAGACCAGTAGTTAAAAAAACTGTTTGATTCAGAATGTTTTAAATGGTAAATAATAACCTACACAACAACAGGATATCTGATGTTTCCATGATACCATATAGAGGTTCTTCATTCAGCCTTTACTTAAACACTTTCATTACATACATCATTACCTACAAGGAAGTTACAATATCGACACAAGTGCACTCTACAAACCTTTGCCGTGACAGATATTGTGCTGGCAGGAAGTGGAGAATGCAACTCCTCAAAGTCCACTTCATCACACTCTGGTGATGTAACGGGAGACGTGGGGCAGCTCTTCCCTGGGCTCTTTTGACCATTAGTTCCCATCTCTTGCAACATCTATTTGGAGAACAAAATATTTCAGGACATTTACCAAAGCTCCTTAAAAACAAGAAATTAATTTATGAAATTAAGGGTTTGCCCATTCTCACCCCTTTCTCTTTCTTGGTATACACTTCCGTGGAGTTGCCGAAGTTCACTAGAACCTACCTCGAAGTGAAGACTCCATGGTGCATGATCAGGAAAGTTGGATCTGTTCACCAGCTCCACAGGTTCTAAGAGCGGCTCCCACACGGCCAAACGTGAGTTGAAGTAAGCCAATTCAATGCTCAAGTCACCATTCACATTCAGCTGGAAAGTGTTGATCAAATCTGAACTTCTAAAACAGATCAGTGTTTCTAATTATATATTCTATACTTTGATAACTGAAAGCTAAGGTTCCTCGACCTTTTTCCAGTAAGAACTAACATGTGTCTTTCATCATATATCATAATCATGCAAACATTTCATTTCTGTAACACAACCTTCCTCTATCAAAGAGAATAAGCTCAAGAAACCTTTTTGGAAAAGAATCCTGACGCAGTCAAAGTGACGCTGGACTGGAACTTAATGAGTGGGATGGGAGACGTCCCTGAGCCAGTTTCAATTGTCACGAGGAAACACTCCATCGCCACCACAGCCAGCTCTCCGCCGGGCCCTTCCTTCACAGGGGACAGACCTTCAGTGGCATCTTCCCCAAAGGCTTCAGAAGCTTCCTCTGATTTAATGAATAACATTAAGAGTATTTCTAAAATCATAACATTCTAATCTATGACAACATAATCTATATTCTCTTGATATAAATTCTTTTTTTTTCTTTTTTTTAATAGTAATATTACTCCAAGTTCCTGAAATCTGTTTGACATATAACATTTCCTACCTACTTAAAGAATTTTACCATAATAACTATTTCTAACTATGATTTCTTGTACTGTGTCCTATGGCTGTTAAAGGGCACTCAAAATACCAAGAAATACTATTCCTTAATATATTTACAGTGTGAGAGATGGCAGTGAGATATCTGCTGTACATTTGCATCTGCTCATCCTACCTTAACAAATTATTTCAAATCATTAGGTCATTCAAATCTAAATTCAAGAACAGAACTAAGAAAAAAGACACAACAAAAAATGTGCCGGAGGACTTTATTCAAAACTCAAACTGTTGGCAAAACACCTTCCACCCCATCACCCAACCCCCCCCCCCCCCACCCAAAAAAAAAAAAAAAAAAACACTATAACAAGGTTTTCAATCACCCTCGTTTAATCCAAAAAAAACCATCACTACTCACCCACAGCAAGGAAGTCAAACTGTGATATGTCCAGAGGTCTTGGATCCCACAAGTCAACCCACTCTTTCACCTCCTCAACCTCCATTTTCTCTGGTTCTTCAAGAGCTGTTAATGCCATTGTAAGGCTGCTTAACAGTTCAATGGTGACTGGAATAAAGTCAGGTTCTGTTACGTATTTGCACTGAGTTATAGTGTTGCTATAGTGACAATTTCGATTAACTCATATACTTGTATAACTGACCATCATAAAATATATAAGTATCCCTTCATATCATGCATCTCATTTTCTAATGTATGCTGCCTATTGGTTAATATAATTAACTAATCTCTATTGTCAAGAGCAATAAACATGGCAGCCAGCTGATGCAACAAGTGTTTAATTAAGCCCTTTAACCATCATTAGAGCAAGAGAGAAATCATTACAATGAATGGCTTGTATGTAAGATAGTAATTTGTAATGCATATTTCAAAGGTACATTGATGGAATATACCTTATGGAAATAAGGTATATTTTAATAATTTAAGATTAAAACTGGCTTTATGTTTATATTGTACCTAGGGCTATCTATTGTGAAAAAAGACAAAAAGTTATCCTAATATCTTTTACATAATCCAGAAACTAATAACAAAACAGTAAAAAAAAAAAAAGAATCAATCAATAAAAACAAAATCATTAACAATTTAAAACTAAATGGCATCAAAAAAAATACGGAACATGTCTACCACAAACAACACAACAACTGCCTTACTGGGTGACACTCGCAGATCGACACGGGAGATCGTTACGTCCAGGTGCTGTGCGTGACTCGGTGTTGAGGAACTCACAAAACCAATCTCACAAGGATTAAGAATCTAGAACACAAACAACATCTCCTTCAGACTTCAAATATCAAATAGAACACGATTATAAGATAAGGTTTTGATAGCAGAAGAATCAATCTTCTTTACAAACTCACTCCAATAGGACGCACACTTACCTGGGAGAGCGTCTCTTTCCTCCGGCTTGGCTTGTAACAACAGGTGTACATTTGGATTTTTGTGATGTTGGCATTAATCGATTGCTGGGATGCAGTTGTTTTCAGGTCTCCATTCACCTCAGCCTGAATGGATATCAATATTAGTGTAAAACAATGGGCTAATTTTCTCTCGTCTAATTCTTAGTTTCGGAGAAGTATTCCTTATTACAAAATTTACAAGACATTCATCTTGGTGCAAATCTAAGTAAAGAAAATAAACAGGCAACTTGAATATTCAATGTCTTTTAGTTACAAAGGAGCAGATCTTACCTGTGATTAAAGTTTAGTCATCATTATACATTTCTATAATCTTACTTCTCCATATTCCTTCTAAAGTCTTTATAAAATGTTTGCTGCAAAATAGCATTGCAGCCACATCAAAGAAAAGCAAAACTATATAGACACAAAAAGAAAAGCCGTAAATGAGAAGAACAGAATCCCAAGGACACATACGTGCATAATGATACAGTGGGTATCTTCCGTAGTGACATCCTTCACGATTGCAATGTCTGGTTGCTCCACCCTGAAGCGAACAGTCATCAAATTGGCAGTGTGTTTTTCCATGTCAATGGTGCTGATGCCACTCTAGAAAGCAAAATTTCTTAGGTTATTATCAACATATGTGATTTTTTTTTTGTTTTTATGTCTGCGTCTGAGAGAGAGAGAGAGAGAGAGAGAGAGAGAGAGAGAGAGAGAGAGAGAGAGAGAGAGAGAGAGAGAGAGAGAGAGAGAGAGAAGAGAGAGAGAGAGAGAGAGAGTGTGTGTGTGTGTGTGTGTGTGTGTGTGTGCGTGTGTGTGTGTGTGTGTGTGTGTGTGTGTGTGTGTGTGTGTGTGTGTGTGTGTGTGTGTGTGTGTGTGTGTGTGTGTGTGTGTGTGTGTGTGTGTGTGTGTGTGTGTGTGTGTGTGTGTGTGTGTGTGTGTGTGTGTGTGTGTGTGTGTGTGTGTGTGTGTGTGTGTGTGTGTGTGTGTGTGTGTGTGTGTGTGTGTGTGTGTGTGTAAACAAAGCATATCAAAGGACAACACCAAATAATTGCATATACGATTAATTGAAAACCCTATATTCAAACTGAGAAGTTGGCAATCTACAATCTGTCTCTTAGCACTAAAGACAACCAGAACTTCTCACACTCTGATACTCCTCTGCCTGATCTGTGGCCAAAAAATCTACAAGTTAAAATATCCTAGCCATGGAAGCTGTATTTTTCATTATATAACACGATAATTCCTCCAGGAGTAAGTACCAAATAAGCAACAAATTACCTTCTGTCTCTTAAAATCTTTGGCCTTGGGAGCTGCCAGTGGAGGAGGTGAAGGTTCCTGTGGCCTCTCTGGTAGGTTGTCCGTGAAAAATCTTTGGATTCTTAGCAGGTACGGCAGGTGAAGCAGCAACACAAAGCCAGAAATGCGCATGTCAACTTAAAAAAAAAAAAAAAAAATTGGTCATCATCAGAGTAGTTTACATTCTTTTCTTTCAAGTAGTCAGAAGTACCCTAATGCAAGATAATAAAAGAACTAGTTAGGCTAACTTTATCTTAATACTAAGTCAGTACATTAAGTTCTCAATGGTATCCTAATGCAGGAGAATATAATAATTGGTTCACTTATTTTAGTTTCAAGTATAATTCCTTCTTATCATATAAAAGAAAGTCAACATTTCTACCTTGCTGCTGTCATAATAGTTATCACATGTATAGTAGTTCCCAGTAGAAAGAAGTTAAAACATTATCAACAATTTTTATTTTCCCTACTTGAAACAATGAAGATACTGTCTTTTAAGTACATCAGTCCAACCAAAGAATATATCATAGATGTAAATTTTACCTAGGAAAAATCCTGGCTTAATACCTTTCCAAAGTTCATTCTAACAATGCTTCACAAACAACCATAAATCCATTGTACTAACCATAACAATAAAAAATTAACTTAAAACTACGTCAACAGAATTTACATAAAAAATAAAACCTCATCACTCACTAAACGTATCCCCCGAGGGCCCCTGACGATAGGTGAGGTCTATCATGCCATTCTTGCCTGTCTGAGCTTTCCTTCTCATCATTCGGGTGATGTAACCTTCCTGGCCTGGTTCAGGCAAAGGGGGCATTGGGAGTAGTGGTGAGTAAGAGGTAGAGGAGGATAAGGATTTTGAATGATAATTCATATGATAGTCATCTATCATCATTACTTTTATTATTCATTAATCCATCAATCAACTGATAATAAAAAATAATCCTTATCCTTTAAATAATACATTCTAACAAATTGAAAAAATACCAAATCAAAACGTGAACAAAAAGAGAAAAAATTACCCGGTCTTGTGTCCTGAAGGATGCAGTCAAACAGCACCAGGTTGGCTGACAGCGATCCGTCAGAGCACATTTCGCCCTTTAGCGTCACCACCTTCAAACTGAATTCCGCCAGCTCTCTGCCATGGTCCACTGAGCCTGATTCTTGCAAAGCCACGTCACCTGTCACATGAGGCAGTGATCTCCTGCCTCCTCTCACATCTCCAAGACTTACACGAGGCAGGGCAGGTTGGTCACTTGTCCCTGGTTGAGGCGACACGTCCCTGAACGAAGCCGACGTCAGGCTGTCCATGGACTCATCCTCCATGAGCAATGACTCCTTCTGCAATATAACGGAACATTTGATTATCTGGCTATCTAGGCAGCAGTATAGTATTTGTGACCAAATACTATATACTATATAAATTGTTATAATATGAATATAATTTAGTTAACCATCTACTGAAGTTTATCCTTTTTTTTCCTCATGTAATAAGAAATTTACATTTCTCTTTCTTTTAAAGATACAAGATTTTTTTCAACTTTCAACCCCAAAGGCTTAGTCTCAAACAATGAATACACACTATAAATTTTTTTTTAAAAATCTGTAAGGGGTAAAGTAATCTTTTAAGCTAATTTTCTCATATATCTTCCCCCCCCCCCCCATTTGTGGGACCAGCAAGCCCCTGCAAAACTTACCGTTGGTCGTGCACTTGTAAGTAGCAAGAGAGTCACAGATTCAATGGTGAAAGTAAAACTGATCTTGGTGTAGGTGTGTCCATGCTGAGCCAGAAACATCTCCACATCCTGAGCATTTTCTGCAATCTCTGCCAAACATCAAATCAGATTAGGTACACAGAACCAAATAAAAAATTAATACGTCTTATCAGATTATTTGTATGACCCATGACACCACTATTTCCATGCCAATTTTAATCAATATCATTTTACTTTTGTAAAGACATTTTCAATCAGCATTAAAATTACATTAAAACAAATCCAATCAACATTATCTTCTTTTTTTAATCAATCATCACTAAATTCTATTTTAATCCTAACTGTTATAAAAACTGTAAAAAAAATAATTATAATAATAACTTGTACAATCTTATCAAAATAATTCAATTAAGAATGTATGAGATGCGCAAGGAGAGTAAAACAATTAAGTGACATTACAACATAAACAAAGCCAGACATACCTTTCTTGCGGCTCCTTTTCACTGCTAGTTATCAGCAGTAAGCATACAGAAGGAGAAGCAATGTGCATTATTTACAAGGCTGTGATGTTGTTTTCAGACAAGTGAGACATAAAAAATGGTGACTTCCTAAAACTGTCCTTTTTGGTGGTTCCAGTTGTGAGTTTTCATCTATTTGTTGAGTTTCTCGAGGAACAAGACGGATGCACAAGTGTATGAATACGAGGGAGGGAGTTGAATGGTGCAATTGCAAAGAGCTGAGTTGGTGAAGGTGGGTGAGAGTGGCAAGAGCAATTTAGGTTAAAAGTGTATTTGCAAGAATCATTAAGGAAGTTTACAAAATGGTAGTAAAACCAGCCGTGCTATAAGGCCTGGAAGCAGTGACACTGATGAAAACAAAGGGTGTGGGAGCTGAGAGTGACAAAGATGGAATGGATTAAGAATGAGTAAATAAGAGAGACAGCTCAGGTAGGACAGTCTGGAAAGGCCAGATTGAGATAGTTTGGGTATTTTCAGAGGAGTGGTATGAGGTATAACATAAGAAGAATGGAAGAGGGAGGCCAAAGAGGAGGATTATGGATATGGTAAGAGAGGACATGTAGGTGGTTGGTGTGACAGAGGAAGATGAGAAGGAGAGGGCAAAGTGGAAATGAATCATCTATTTTGATGACCACTAACAGGAGCAGCAAAGAGAAGAAAATCTATTTGTTGTGTTTCTGAACAATCCTGAACTACCAGCCTGAGTCGCAAAGCAGCTGTATGTCTCCAGAAGCAACAGAGCCAGGAGAGAAAATATTTGGGGTCATTTCATGTACGTTTTGCCTTCACAACAAATCATAATGCTCTTTCAATTCTGCAGCTTTCTTGAATATCTTTCATATGATACTTTTACTACACAAAGTATCCTGTTCCCCAATCTACGACATAACAAGAGGGAAAGTCCACCAAAAAAGACAATTCTAAGGCTTAATTTTGTAAATTGAGATGCTGTAATAGATGGTGACAATGTAAACAAAGTGGTTAAAATTGGTGACACAGAGAGTCTAAGAAAACAGAACAGACAAAGGAAGCAATGAGTTGGAGTATTTAAGAAGAACGGCTCATAATTCTATTTTAAGAGTGATAAACTTCAAAAAATACCTTATCCACCCCATGCTCAACATACTAACTAGTCAATCAACCAAATGCAAGCTCTGAACGTCTTGCACAGGCATCTATCTACACCTGTAACCTTTTCCCAGCTCAAGAGTAACAACAGAAGACTGAAATAATCTAAATCTTTAACAGAAAAAAAATCTGCATAAAGGATAAAATCAAATAACAATAACATAGAAAATGAAGAAAGAAAAGAACATGCTAATGAAAGCCCATATGCACAAAAAGTAAATACCCTTAGATGTGTATTTAATTTGCTTCTGTATTTGAATTAGACTGCTTAGTCAAACGGCAAATATTAATTCATTTTTCCTCTCTGACCAAGTCTACACCTGTGTGAAAAATCTAAACTGTGATAATTCAATCTCTTTGGACACCTATTGATGTAAAGAAAATTTTATTTAAATCATCTGCAGGATGACTCAACGTACAATCCGCGTATCTTTCACCTCTCTATGCACTACTAAATTGAAAGCTAGAATACCTAATGAATAAAATGGGAAAATATAATTCCTGTCTCAAACCTGTCTTCCTACTAAAGGCCCCATGATTAACACATTACGATAATGGCTTCCAATAAGTCACGCACTGACTTCCAACCATCAGGAACTAATTGTGCTTTGCAACATCAACAAGATCAACCAACACAGAAACTTGATCTTCAATACAAAAAAAAAACAAAAAAAAACACTATTCTCTATCATAAACAAGTTATAATCTGGAAATTCAACACCATATTTTTATCAAAATCATAGAAAAGCAGCACTTAAGACAAAACAATAACATGTGAAGACAATGTTATCTGGTGACAAAAAACAATCAACAAAAGCATAACAAATAGAAAGGTTTTGACTTGGCTGAGTGTTCTGTAAGCTGCATTAAATGCAAGCAATCTAAGATATGGTTACACTATTGAATCAAAACTTTCCATTCTGAAATGTTATTGGAATTTCATTGGAATCCAAGTCGTAAAAATCTTGTCAATATATGTCATGTGCTTTAAAATAAAGAAAAAATAATAATAACAAAGTGGTATCAAAAGCCCATTTTGGGTCCTCAGTTTGGGTATTTTCAGTCAAAGAGACTAATGTGTTATAAACTAAGAAGCTTATTACAAGAAGTGCTACCACCTTTGTGTTAAGAAAGACTACATAAGAATTTTTAGAAAGCAGTGCCAAATAAGAAGTGATATCCAGTATTGATTCCCTCTCCTATTCCTAATGATACAAACTATTGATTAAACCATGCTAAGAGCCCCACTGACCCTTGTCCACTGGAGGAGCATTGACTTCTTGTAGCGATGTATCCCCTTGCTCTCCCAGGTTGTCCTGCAGCACTTTGAGCGTCACACGTAGGTCCTCCTCACTCAGGACCATCTGAGGAGAAGATACAACATTACTAGTTAACATTAGATTAAGATCTACCTATTGGTTTCCCACATATCATCTGCTATCACTGAATAACCTACACTTCCCATGTAATGACTGAATAAGAAAAAGCAATTAAAATTATATACATGGTCAATACTGTCAGTCTTAAACAGTTCATCCACAATTACTCATTACCGATCTGCATATTCATGGCTAACCTAAAACTGGTTAGTGCTCTCTTCTGAATAAACATCTCACTACCTTGATTGGTTTGAGCATTGCCTGGATCTCAAGTTCTGGCTTCTTCTTGTACCATGATATGGTGAGATTCCGTCTGACTGAGATGTTCAAAGAAATTGGTTGCAACAGCTTGTGTTCTTGCTCTGGTACTCCTGTTGTTGATAACACAACCCTGTAACGTAAAAATATTCCAAATGAGATTAACATATCAACTTTTGAGAGATTTAGAATGGTATAATATTACTATTAAGATATTATCACACTATATGATTGTATGCTAGGGGTGAAATATCATTGTTAAACCTACATAATGTATCCCTGATCTTAACCCATTAGCACTGGGCCAATTATTTTTCTGATACTGCCCCCTCCATGAAGATAATAAGCACACACAGCCTCCAAGTGCTAGATCTCTCCCAGTACGATAATGCACTACAGTTCTGCCTGATTTTACAGGATGCTGAGAGCCATTTTTTGTACTTTTTAAATTTTTTTTGATAAGTTAAGAAGAATGTGTCTACAGAAATGCAAGTGGAATAAGTATATGCTTACGTAACTATGCAAAACGTGTATTTAGAGGGAGTGATCATGACACAATAGGACCCCTTCTTGCAGGGGCGAAATATTCCCATTACGTGATAACACGTCATCTAGCACGAATGGGTTAATAGAGTCTCTTTGCTTGCTCAACAGATTTATCAAAATATTCATTTCAAAAAAGCAGACCAGTCCTTTCTTTTAAAATATAAGAAGATTGAAAGAATGAAAGAAGCAAAGAAAGAAAGAAAGAAAGAAAGAAAGAAAGAAAGAAAGAAAGAAAGAAAGAGAGAAAGAAAGAAAGAAAGAATGAAAGAAAGAAAGAAAGAAAGAAAGAAAGAAAGAAAGAAAGAAAAGAAAAGAAGGAAGAAAGAAAAAAGAAAGAGAGAAAGAAAGAAAGAAAGAAAGAAAGAAAGAGAGAAAGAAAGAAAGAAAGAAAGAAAGAAAGAAAGAAAGAAAGAAAGAAAGAAAGAAAGAAAGAAAGAAAGAAAGAAAGAAAGAAAGAAAGAAAGAAAGAAAAAAAGAAAGAAAGAAAGAAAAAAAAGAAAAGAAAGAAAGAAAGAAAGAAAGAAAGAAAGAAAGAAAGAAAGAAAGAAAGAAAGAAAGAAAGAAAAAAAAGAAAAGAAAGAAAGAAAGAAAGAAAGAAAGAAAGAAAGAAAGAAAGAAAGAAAGAAAGAAAGAAAGAAAGAAAGAAAGAAAGAAAAAAGGAAGGAGAGAAAAAAGAAAAAAAAAAACTTCAAAAAATACAACCTACCTTGACACCTTTACATTGTAGAGTTCCAACGTCATCTCATCAAAGATGGACGGATACCCTAGCTCGTTCCTCTCCTCCCCCAACACAAACTTGTTACGGATGGATATCTCACCCAAGTCCACCATCAACCCTGAGAGGCTGTGTGAGTCTTGGGGGATGAGGATCAGTGGAGCCTGGAAAGAGAACAGGAATTATTTTTTTACAAAAAGAAGAATTAATAAACTATATCCAAGTTATGCATTTAACAGACCTCTATATATAAAAATTTATGAGGATCAGTGGAGCCTGGAAAGGGAACAGGGAACTATTAAAAAATAATAATAATAATAATAAACTATATCCAAGTTAAGCATTTAGCATACCTCTACATATAAACCTTTTATGTCCTTTGAATAGGGGGCCACACTAGCAAATTTCACCAACTTCTGATAACTTCCAAGAAATATACTGTTTACCAGAAAATGTCAGATATAGATATATAGACATATAGAAAGATAGATAAATCAATTGATATAAAATAGTAAGCTTCTGCTATAAAAACATATTAAGTCTGAAAGGGCATTCTATTTTTTAAAATATAATCTATATTTATATAACCATTTGTTCAATCCTGAAAATATTTAAAATCTAAATGATGATAAAATTAATAATAATAATAATAATAATAATAATAATAATAATAATAATAATAATAATAATAATAATAATAATAATAATAATAATAATAATAATAATAATAATATTAATATTAATATTAATATTAATATTAATATCAATATTAATAATATTAATAATAATAATATTAATAATATTAATAATAATAATATTAATAATATCAATAATATTAATGATAATATTAACCCATTCCCGCCGGGCCGTTTTCGTCTTTTATGGCGTCAATGCCGGGGCTCTCGAACGCTTAGGCCTAAATCAATGATATCATTGACGGCGTATGACGGCACCCGCGCTATCATATTACATAATCGCCGTCTGTGGCCGGCGGCCGGCGGCATTGGGTTAATAATAATAATAATAATAACAATAATAATAATAATAACAATAATAATAACAATAACAATAACAATAATAATAATAACAATGATAACAATAATAATAACAACAATAATAATAACAATGACTGACCCTAAGCGTAAGCGCAAGGCTGACACGTGAGCACTCCTGATATGCTTCCTGCATCCTGGCCTGAGCGGCTGCTGCTGCTGCCACACTCACTGATGCTACGGCATCCTTGGCTGATTGGAAGGTATTGATCCAGCTCTGCAGAAAGATTTTGCAATACTTATTCATAATTCACATATGAAGATATCCAATGCATCAGTTGGAATAAACTCGGATTGTAATAAATTAAACCTATGGTCATCATTGCATTTAGTAATGATTCATTAAGGAAGACATTGTTTTTCAATAAAGTGATGAGAAGTTCTTGTTTACTGCCTTAATTACTTCCCATATGATTTTTACACACTATTTGTACAACCATGCAGTGCTATTGTACCTAGAGTTTTAACAAAGTAACTATAGTATCCCACATCTGCAAACAAGATAAAAAAAAAAAAAATGATTTGCAATTTTTAAAAAACTATATTTAAAATGGAACTACTAAAAATCCAGAGTGAGGATAAGAAATTCCTTTGCAACAGAGAAAGGAGACATATGAACAATGATTCTCAACCCAAGTCATGAACATGTCGAACATAATAATCATACACCGTAAATAAACAATGGAGTTATCAACTTTTTTGGTGGATTTATTTTGATTAAATACATTGATTACTGAAGAGTTTCCTGGCTTGAGAATTTGAAGCAAAACTCAGTAACAGTAATTAAAGAATTCCAAAGTAAATAAAAAAAAACTTTAATCAGAGATAGAGGGTTTTGGAAGTCGTAAGTTGAAACAAACTGTTGCCTGGTAAATTGTTCATGAAATATCAAGCCTTGCAAGAAGAGTGACACATTCAGATGCAAGTCAGAATGCCTGCTGCTCTGGAAGGACGCACACTGAGGGTAAAGAGCTGGTACAAGTGGAAAAATGAAATAAAATCAATAAAAAATAAGTGAAGAAATTATTTTAAAAAGAGAGAGACAGAGAGAGAGAGAGAGAGAGAGAGAGAGAGAGAGAGAGAGAGAGAGAGAGAGAGAGAGAGAGAGAGAGAGAGAGAGAGAGAGAGAGAGAGAGAGAGAGAGAGAGAGAGAGAGAGAGAGAGAGACTATAGAAGTTAGACATTAGGATCTGCTGGATGCGAGCCAGGTAATGTGATCACTCAGCCATAGCCCAGAAGAAGTGACAGTTGGAGAAATTGCTGAGATAAGCCACAAACAAGAATATCGGCTGCTCCAAATTAAGGGCAACTCAATAGTTGAGCTTGAAGGGAAGCCACAACTGTGTGAAGCTTGGAGTTTCTATCCTACTTTTCTTGGTATTGTATAATCATCATGGTGAATTTGACATCAACACTACTATGATAAAACAAGGATCGACATAAATTACTGACCATGATAAATTCGTCACAAATACAAAATTGCAATGATTGCAGTAATTGTAAAGAAAAATTAACTGGGACCATTTCTATCTCCATATATGTCTAAAACCAAAATACTATTTTGAGCAGCAGAGAACAGTATATGTAGCCCATAAAATGCATTCAATGCATCAAATAGCAATAATACTTCTCTCAATATATGGTCAATCATGAATATAGACAATGCAATAAGAAAGAAATACAATAAAAAGGATCATAAGAGATAATGGTAATCTGCAACTAAATACAGATATTTGAAATATGAAAATAGCTTTAAAAAATGTAGAAACACCTATAGAGATATCTTAAACTAACATACAAAAACAGATGACACAATTGAAAATTCACAGCTTACCAGCACATCCATGATAAACTTGTTCAGGAATACAATGCGCGCGCACCCAAACGTCAGAGCAACACTCGTATTAACGCGATTCATGTCCAAGTAATTGTGGCCTTCCGTTGCTTCTCCATAAACCTTCACCTTGGCATCCCAAGCTTCAGCATCCATGACTTCGACAATCTGTAACACCACAGGAAAAGATTCATCATCGTTATCAGCTACAACATTATTTAATCATCAATGAAAAAGGGGCATTCCAAATTTGAAGAAAGCAATCACAAGATGCATTTTTTTTCTGTCCGTGCCCAAGAGTATAAGAACAACTATTAAAGGCAACTCCAATCTGCTGTTGCTTTGACTAAAGAGATGAAGTATGAAGCAGTATCTCCACAACTTCAAACACAGACAATCCGTCAATTTCTTTACATTTCCAAAACCTTACACAAGGATCACATATGGATGCAAGGTATCTAATATAATGAAAACAACATTTCACCCCAATATGACATCTCAGGATACTGAATCTAAAACTTTAAGACAATATTCACGGGTAATGCAATGGTTTACCTTGTGCAAAACATTACTGAGAACATCTAACATTATTACTGAGAGCAGCAAACATGCATCTTCCTTTATAAGAGTTAATACAACAAACATATAAGGTCAACATTGTAAAGCATATGATTACAATGACTATACCAGAAAACTAAGTTATTAGACACACTGGGAACTCTAACAGCCAAATAATAAAGAAGACTACCTCATGTACTACACATGTAATAAAGTACAGCCAATAGTAATTTATTGAGATTCACATTATACAATAAAATACTGAATGTTCTGAGGCTAGTCATCTACAGTCTGCAGTCACTTTATGCTCACTGCAATAAAACTAGTTAACAAGGAAGGTTATAAAACAATAACATTCATCAAACAAACTGCCTGTTAGCTCTGTTGATATATATATATATAAATATATATATATATATATATATATATATATATATATATATATATATATATATATATATATATATATATATATATATATGTATATGTATATGTATATGTATATGTATATGTATATGTATATGTATATGTATATGTATATGTATATGTATATGTATATATATATATATATATATATATATATATATATATATATATATATATATATATATATATATATATATATATATATATATGTATATATATGTATATATATACATATACATATATGTATATATATATATATATATATATATATATATATATATATATATATATATATGTATATACATGTATATACATGTATATACATGTATATACATGTATATACATGTATATATATGTATATATGTATATATGTATGTATGTATATATATATACATACATATGTGTATATACATACATATATATATATATATATATATATATATATATATATATATATATATATATATATATATATATATACATATATATATATATATATATATAGATATATATATATATATATATATATATATATATATATATTTATATATATATACATATATATACACATATATACATGAGGTGGAATTCGACCCATATCCTCCAGAGAGAATGTCTAAAAATGAGTAGCAGTCTCTCTGGACCATATCCCCTCCAGGCCAGCGCTCCTGCTTAGGGTGGGAGGTGGTCCACGTGGGTAATGGGGCATACCCGGATAGACAAACTGGAAATGGGAGTCTACAGCTCACCATAATGATTCCATATAAGCATCATTAACCTTTAAATTCCCAAATAAACATCAAATTCACTCGGTGTTAGTTAATCAAAGTAAAAATAACATTGACTTTAGAGGAATTCAACTTGCAAGTTAGTTGAAAAACAATGTAAGTAGGGGTAGCAAGACAGGAAGCCCGTAACACATCAAATCGTCCAAATAAATAAGGTAATCCTACTAACATTCTCTAATATGTTCTACATCATATCTTCAAAATAAAATATAACTGCTGTCAGTGAGGTTACAACTAAATTCTTGAAGTAAATATCAACTATTTTACCAGTCTCCATGTGATCTCTGTGCCTTGACTAAAGTTCCTAAATCTGAAAAATTAAATGTCCTAACCTTTTTCACTTTTCCAAAATTTGTAAAAGTGTAACAAATGAATCATGATAATTACACCAATGATGACAACACACACGTTAAAGACTTGTTTGATATAACACCAAAAACACCCAAAAAATTGTTACATATCTGCATTGATGATAAGTACATGCATATAAAAACCACATCAACATCAATACCATAACGGTGCCTACACATCAACAGAGTACCAAATGCTAGGTCTTCAAAATGCAGGTACAAGGAAACTATATTTTCTGAAAGATAATTAACAAACTTCAGATACTTGACAGCCTAAGACTAGTGATCAATATTTTCTTTCTTTAACAACATGCCAATACTATTCATAAACAATATGTGCTTTGGAGGTTTCATGAATCCCATGGATTGTGCATGTGACATAACATAAGCATTCATTAAAACTGCTTGACGTTTAATGCACACGACATAAAGTGGAAGGAAAACAAAATCTAGCCACTATACAAGCAATACTCTCTTCTTTAAAATCTCTAATTAATTAATTCTTTTCTTCTCTTACTTT
>BOPN01000147.1:257759-262759 GCA_017312705.2 Penaeus japonicus
ACTTCCACACTAGTCGACAGAGCTGACAACTTCATCAGTGGTTGGTAAGTCTTTCCTGTTGCTCTTTTTAACTCAAGACTTGTCTCTGGAGCACAAAATCATCAAAGACTGTTTGTTAATAAGTTATATCAGCACTTGCTAAAGTTGTAAAAAAGTATATTATGCCTAATTGGCTTTTCTCTAATGAAATATGCAAATAACAGATTAAAATACATCTCAAGTAAATCTATTCTATTATGCAAGATAATTTTTGAAAAAATCATAAACAACATGAGAGAAACCATGAATCTAAAAAAACATGACTGGAGCAAAATACATATCTTTCTATTCATGTTTTCTTCCACAGCAAAAAATACTAGTGTAAGGAATAACGGCACAATCTATGTTCTGCACAACAGGCCTATATACCTTGCAAGGAGAAACTGAGCTCAAGTTTGGTAAACTGGGGAGTGTCTTGTTGCTGGCCATCTGGGTTAAGTTTCACCTTCTCCAAGCGTGCAATGGCTGCATCTTCCAGAATTACATTCATGTTCAGATCCGTATCCTGAAGCAAAATAACACTTCTGAGAATAAGGACAAAATCATACAAGTACTTATATAAGTGTCATCACATTACAGTACTTAAAAAAAATAATGACTAGGTAATAGAAACACTTTAATTTTCTCTTCAATGGAAGACAATGAATACAAAATTCTTTAAAAATCATATCAAACTAGTAATACATTTCAATGTGTATGACAGTTTCTCTAAAAATAGACTAACCTGATCAAAGTGTTCTTCTTCATCTGCCTCTTGTTCCGGCTGTTCTGGCTGAGGTATGCTGTGCGCAATGTAGGCCAGCTGTAGTAGCCGCTCATCTGGGGGAAACAGAATGATCTGCTTAACCTCACACTTACATCCCACTCTCTTACACAGAACTGCCATCCCTTGCATTTGGTCCTCAAATTTTGTTTAAGGGACTGTCTTTTCAGATGGAGTCCAAGATCTTGGAACATCTAGCATGATAACTAGAAAGTCTAGAGATCTAAATGAATGATGAGTGAATAACTGTATTATAATCAATATCACAGGGAATTATAGATGCCAAAAACATCTATAATCTTATACCCTCCTACATGAAGTACTACATCTAGAAATCTTGAAATGTAATATTCATACACATTTATCACCTTGTTGGTGTAAGATTATCGAAAGTTACAGAGGTAAGTTTTGAAATTTGACATTTTGGTAACATATATTTATATTAATATGAACAATGTTAGTAGAAATTCTACCCAATGCAAAAATATCCATAAACTTCACTTAGAACACAAAGAATTATACCAAATACATACTTGCTTGTTAAAACACTACCAGGTTTGCCAGAAACTGAAATACGGACATAAGAACCCACATGAACACCTACCTACAATAGAAAGGGTTACATTGGGTAGGGACACATTGACCTTGACCTTGGCCAAGTTGGGGTCATCTGTTAGGAGGCACTTAAGAAGATCTACATGTAGAGTGGTCGGCTGAAGAAGGTGAAGGGGTGTAGGTTCCTTTGAAGACAAAGTAGTTCTCCAGTCTTCTCCAGACATGGCTACAACAGCCTGGAAAATAATCATTTTATAGATCATGCACAGAAGTCATACACATTTTCATGATTGAATCTCACACACACATATACATGATCGAGTCTGAATCCACAATACAATCTTGCTGGTTTGTCAGAACACATGAAATGCATCACCAAAATACAGTCTGGATATGAATTACCTTCTATTTGGTATCTTTATGTTTTGAGTTTAAATCCAAAATAAGAAAACAGAACTGCTTTTCCACCAAATACCACCAAATTCACAGACAGCCTAAACCAGCTGGTCAAACTAATGCAATGCCCCTTCTAACCTGAGTATCCACGAGTTCAATGGTAAAGTGGTCATACGAGGAGGATCTGACCACCTCCACAACCTCCTCCTGTGACATGCCTCTGGTCACCAAGTCAGTGAGGGCAGGGGCATCTCTCTTCCTAGGTACTGTCTTCATGATCATGCTACCCAGAGTCAGGACCACGGCAGAACAATCTCTGAAAATAAATAAAGAGTATCGTATTATTTTGATTCAATAGATATAACATTTGCATTTTTATTTATAACAAATTCAGGGTAGAATCTGTCTCTGAATAAAGCAGAACTCTTACTGATAATATCATACATTCAATCACATCACTACAAGGACTCCAATGTTTGATCAAAAGTACTTTTGTCTGAGAACTCAATAACAGAATATAAAATGTCTAATCATACCAAAAGAAAGTCTTCGTAAAAACTAATCAAATTACAAAAGCAAACTAAAATACACATATATTATGTATAATTTCTTACTTGCTATACACTCCTTTCTCTGGAACAATAACATGAGAGGCTGCAATGGCAATGTTGAGATCTAGCACACTGTGATTGTCGATGGCAGCCTGGAGACCAGTGACACTTCTCTCCTTCACCACTTCAAACTGGTTCAGGGCCGCAGCCTGTAGTCTGAGGTAGCATAAGAAGAAAATTTTGTTGAATACATAAACAGCCTTCTTAAAACTGGATCATTTATATGAACAGGTTGATTAATACTAAACAAAACAAAAGTATACAAACAAAAAGTGCTTGAATCAATATATCACAAATCACGTAATACCATCTCCTATTCCCACGCTTACTGTTGCAAGGAAATGTTCTTCGGGGGTGCAAAGAGGTCCCGCAGCTGGTTGAACGTAGCCGCATCATACACCACCTGCAAGGGCTGCGCCTCTAACTTGACTCTCTGGTCGCAGGATCTGTCCATAGGATTGGTCTCAAATAGCACCTGCAGAAGTGGTTTCTCCTTGGACGTGTCCTCTGATGTCACCAGCTCGGGAGGAGAACCTTCAGTAGAAAAGCCTTCCACTACAAAGCTCTGTACACTGGTGATGACCCTGTAAGGAAAATCTTCATGGTTACAGGCAGAAAGGATATGATCATAGAGAAAAACATGTTCAAAATGTGTACAATTAAACAGCTGATGAGTTTCATAATGATAGCTAAATGTATATTCAACAAACAGCTATATCTTACAATATATCTTGTATATGCTATTTCTTTCCCCAAATAATTTAATAACATTAAAATAAATGAATAAAACATAAACAAATACTATAAATAAAGTGAACCCATTTTAGCTTTTGTAAAGTGAAACGAGTGTTAGATATATCTCATTACATTTGCCTTACTATAAATAAAAATTACTACATTTATCCTGAAAATACAATACAGAAAGTCAGCCCTATCTTAGAAAAAAAATCAAAAGAACTTATGAAATCCATAATCTATCAATCTAAATATAATCAAAAAGTTTATCAACCTAGAACTGATAATAACTCCCTACTGAAATGTGAAACAAAACAACACTCAGAGAAACTGAAGCCTGACCTCATAGCATCCGCTGCTGATCTTCTCTTCAAGTTCAAAGTGACGGTGTTGAGTTTGGCCTTTGTAACAGCAGCACCATCATTCTCGTCATCTGTGATGATCACGACCAGCTGCTTCAGGAGGAACTCCAGCTGTATATCCTCAAATTCCTCTGGGTACTCTGGTGGGATGCCAGCTTCCGAGTAGCCAATGGCATCATACAGCTTCTTCTTCTCTTCATCATCCATTGCCTCCTCTAGCTTCTTGACTGGAGTATGGGAAGTGTATGAAAAACATGAGATGAAATTGGACTGTTTAATGTCACTGTTTCCTTATACTGAGATTAGACATAACTGAAATTCAGAAAATATATTCATCATTTCATAAAACATGCAATATTGAAGAGGCACATCACTCCTTCCTACAATGGTTTCGTAAATGTATCCGTCACTCACCTAAGCTCCCCTCTGCAGCATCCTTTGCATTGTCCGTCTGTCCACCCCAAGAGAACCAACCTCCAAACCAGCCCTTTTGTTGTTGTTGCTCCTGCTTGCGAAGTGCTCCTTCTCGCTCGACCTGAATTTAGGGCAAAATTGTCACTGGTTTCATGAGGAACAGGAGTATCTATTGTATATCTCTATAAAGCCATCCAGTAATGTGCCTGAATTTACGGCAGAACGTAGGAATGCCTCTAACAAATAATAGTCGCAGAACCTTTTTATAAATCTCTTGAGATTTAGAAGTTTTCTTACAACTTTCACAAAACAGCTTTTCCTATTAACTTATACCTCAATGAAAGAAAATATTCTGACATGTTAAGACATGTGTAAGCGTACCTCCATTTCAGCTTGGCGTCGCATTAGAGTAATGTTGAATACATCCAGTGCCCTTTCTCCATCTTCAATTTCTTTAACCTGCTCTGGACTTAATTTCTTATTTTCCAGCTTAAGCTTGTAAGCTGTTTTGTAGGAACGGCACTGGGCTCTGTGTTCTTTGATGTGCTTCCAAGACCAGTTGCGATGTATGCGCTGAATGTTTTCCAAGTTGCAATTATAGGCATAATGCCACCTGGGGAAAAAGAAATGCTAACATGAGTTTTACAAATTACATAGAACCATGGCAATAGACATAGTAGTTTAACTACCCATTATTTAGGGAGATATGAATATTTTACCAGCTCATTACAATTCAGTTCTTCCTGTTCCTTCTCGATTTTGCTCCTCTACAAACTTTCAGGGATAATTTTTTTAAAGGGTTTCAAGTGAACACTAATCATAATGACTTACCAATGCCTGGCATTATTCTTTATCTCCAAGACACTGGGACGATATTTGCGGTACAAAGATGAAAGCCTCATCCTGTCCATGGAATCCAGCAACGCCATGAGGTCTGAATACTGGTGACGGGTCAGACCTGTCAGAAAATAATAAGAAAAAAATATATATACCATTATAAAACCACTGGAACAAAAAATAAAATAAAATAATAATAACAAAAAATTAAAAAATTACAAAAAATAATAATAATGATGAATTAAAAAGGATCTGTGATGAAAGCACACCTATTAGCAAAAGAATTGA
>BOPN01000147.1:267759-290259 GCA_017312705.2 Penaeus japonicus
AAAAACAAACAAACTTCTAAAACTCTTTCATTTACAGACTAAGTATAGGCCACAATGGGTTAACACAGATATCCCATATCAGTTCATGTACCACTCTAATCATTATTATTATCATAAGCATTTGAAGTAACACTGCCAATATTCCATGGTAAATAATCAACATGATATCATTTATATCCTGTCTGTTTGTTTCATTTATCATATCTCAGAGAATAATAACCCTAAAAGTCTGTGCAATCTTCCCTGAAATAAAATGGATATCCATGCCATTCTGGCCACTGAAAGACATCTTCAAAGAGACTAGCCCACTTGTAGCAGACAATGGATGAAGACTCGATGGAAAAATCACAAAATCCCTGTTAACCCATTGGTCACGGTTTGAATAAAATATGTATACAGTCAGATGGCGGGTTTACATTGCTTGGCACAGTGCCCTCCACATCTACGACCGACTCTGCCTTGGCAGCAAATCATGCCTTCGGCTGTCAATGGGTTAATAGAAACACTACCTTTCTCTTCCTCCTTCAGCTTCTGCCTGGCCTCCTCCAGACGCTGAAGGGTGGCCAGCTTGACGTCATGCTTTAACTGCTTCTCTTTTTCTTCGTTGTAGGTGATTGTGGTATTGGGCACCACCACAATCACCAGCCTTTCCACCACTGCTACCCATTGGGAGTTGTACCAGCTCTTCCATGGTATTTTCAACTTTAGACAACCTGAAAGTTATGTATACTGAGTATCAGACACTTCATTACCAATGCTACATATTGCCTTGACAAACCTTGCATTAGCTAGTGGAATGTTGCTAAATGCACTAAGACTACAATTTCCCAACTATAAGTTTAGGTGATGTTTCCTTTTGCTTTGTTTTTTTAATTTTCTTTTCTTTTATGTGAGAATAATGATTGACTCAATGCTTCTCTATCAATATATGCAATTATCTGGCTAAAGTTTGATCATTTACATAAGTGAACAAAAATAATATTTGGAGAGAGAATGCCAGAAGACGGTCCACCAATAATACAAAATGTTGATGTTTCTATAATTAATTAAAAAAAAATAGAAGATAGAAAAAATGAAATAAAATAAAATGCAGAGTTGAAATCAAGTACATAAAAGTTAATGGAGAGAAAAGAGTGAAAAGAAACACATACTAAGAAAATTGCATTTCATGCTTCAGATATCATATGACTGTTGATCTTAGAATTACCTTTACATATGTGATTTGTCTTGACACCTCTAATATATATTCAATACATTTAACAAACAACTGATTACCTAAGATGACTAAAAGGTATTACAATGAAAGTCTTGTCCCACTTACCAAAGACAAGATTACACAATAACTGACCTCCCAAAACAAAACAAAAAACTAAAAATCAAATAATTATACAAATGAACAAGATATATGGATCAACTTTATCAAAACACTCACCGATATGGCCGAACACAGGTCTTACGGGCAGGTCTAGGTCATCAAAAGCTGTCTGCTTTAGGACCAAGTCAGTCAGCACGGCATCACCTGGCAAGCAATAAAATGATACATGATTATGTCATAAATTTCATCATTAGTTTATTTATCAATTTAATCAATCATCTAACTACTCTAGCTCTAACCATAAATCTAGTCAGAGCCACTTCGATTTTCGCATATAGCTGAATTACACCATCAGCTGAGTCACCTCAACAGTGCATCATCAGCTTTTAAAGGCTGGCAGGTTGTTTTCCTCCCTCTATCTCAGTCCAAATGGGATGTGGTGACGGTTAAGTAACATATTTGATATTGTTTGGCTTTTTCCTCTAGTCACAAGCCCACAGAGCTATAAAGTCCCTTATCTATAAACATTCTACATCCACTGGGCTCTCAGGGTGGCATAAATAGTGGTGATGTCAGGATATATGTGAATGTCACTTGATAATTGTGGTAGCCTTATGTATCCATAAAATGGATTTTGAGGTATAATATTGTCATAACTCCTTTTCTTCATAACTGTGGTAGACCTATGTATTCAAATACTGGACTTTTGGATATAAGATTGTCATAACTCCCTCTCTTCACCCATCTTTTTATTGAATCTCTTTCCAACCATCTTTCCATCCTACTATTCAACCCCAAGGTCTTATCCAATCTACCTAATAATTAATCCTTCTATGTAATCATGCACCTATCCATCTCTCTCTCTCTCTCTAAGTAACTTTCTAAGTAAATATTCTACTGTCCTTTTGTTCACTTTTCATTCTTCCATCCTCTTTTTCAACCATCCACTCTTTCTGTCTCTATCACTGGTCATCCTTCCAAGCTCCCATTCAATCATCTTGTCTTGCCTTGCTTGTCCTTCTCTCTGTCTGTCTGTCTGTCTGTCTGTCTGTCTGTCTGTCTGTCTGTCTGTCTGTCTGTCTGTCTGTCTGTCTGTCTGTCTGTCTGTCTGTCTGTCTGTCTGTCTGTCTGTCTGTCTGTCTGTCTGTCTGTCTGTCTGTCTGTCTGTCTGTCTGTCTGTCTGTCTGTCTGTCTGTCTGTCTGTCTGTCTGTCTGTCTGTCTGTCTGTCTGTCTGTCTGTCTGTCTGTCTGTCTGTCTGTCTGTCTGTCTGTCTGTCTGTCTGTCTGTCTGTCTGTCTGTCTGTCTGTCTGTCTGTCTGTCTGTCTGTCTGTCTGTCTGTCTGTCTGTCTGTCTGTCTGTCTGTCTGTCTGTCTGTCTGTCTGTCTGTCTGTCTGTCTGTCTGTCTGTCTGTCTGTCTGTCTGTCTGTCTGTCTGTCTGTCTGTCTGTCTGTCTGTCTGTCTGTCTGTCTGTCTGTCTGTCTGTCTGTCTGTCTGTCTGTCTGTCTGTCTGTCTGTCTGTCTGTCTGTCTGTCTGTCTGTCTGTCTGTCTGTCTGTCTGTCTGTCTGTCTGTCTGTCTGTCTGTCTGTCTGTCTGTCTGTCTGTCTGTCTGTCTGTCTGTCTGTCTGTCTGTCTGTCTGTCTGTCTGTCTGTCTGTCTGTCTGTCTGTCTGTCTGTCTGTCTGTCTGTCTGTCTGTCTGTCTGTCTGTCTGTCTGTCTGTCTGTCTGTCTGTCTGTCTGTCTGTCTGTCTGTCTGTCTGTCTGTCTGTCTGTCTGTCTGTCTGTCTGTCTGTCTGTCTGTCTGTCTGTCTGTCTGTCTGTCTGTCTGTCTGTCTGTCTGTCTGTCTGTCTGTCTGTCTGTCTGTCTGTCTGTCTGTCTGTCTGTCTGTCTGTCTGTCTGTCTGTCTGTCTGTCTGTCTGTCTGTCTGTCTGTCTGTCTGTCTGTCTGTCTGTCTGTCTGTCTGTCTGTCTGTCTGTCTGTCTGTCTGTCTGTCTGTCTGTCTGTCTGTCTGTCTGTCTGTCTGTCTGTCTGTCTGTCTGTCTGTCTGTCTGTCTGTCTGTCTGTCTGTCTGTCTGTCTGTCTGTCTGTCTGTCTGTCTGTCTGTCTGTCTGTCTGTCTGTCTGTCTGTCTGTCTGTCTGTCTGTCTGTCTGTCTGTCTGTCTGTCTGTCTGTCTGTCTGTCTGTCTGTCTGTCTGTCTGTCTGTCTGTCTGTCTGTCTGTCTGTCTGTCTGTCTGTCTGTCTGTCTGTCTGTCTGTCTGTCTGTCTGTCTGTCTGTCTGTCTGTCTGTCTGTCTGTCTGTCTGTCTGTCTGTCTGTCTGTCTGTCTGTCTGTCTGTCTGTCTGTCTGTCTGTCTGTCTGTCTGTCTGTCTGTCTGTCTGTCTGTCTGTCTGTCTGTCTGTCTGTCTGTCTGTCTGTCTGTCTGTCTGTCTGTCTGTCTGTCTGTCTGTCTGTCTGTCTGTCTGTCTGTCTGTCTGTCTGTCTGTCTGTCTGTCTGTCTGTCTGTCTGTCTGTCTGTCTGTCTGTCTGTCTGTCTGTCTGTCTGTCTGTCTGTCTGTCTGTCTGTCTGTCTGTCTGTCTGTCTGTCTGTCTGTCTGTCTGTCTGTCTGTCTGTCTGTCTGTCTGTCTGTCTGTCTGTCTGTCTGTCTGTCTGTCTGTCTGTCTGTCTGTCTGTCTGTCTGTCTGTCTGTCTGTCTGTCTGTCTGTCTGTCTGTCTGTCTGTCTGTCTGTCTGTCTGTCTGTCTGTCTGTCTGTCTGTCTGTCTGTCTGTCTGTCTGTCTGTCTGTCTGTCTGTCTGTCTGTCTGTCTGTCTGTCTGTCTGTCTGTCTGTCTGTCTGTCTGTCTGTCTGTCTGTCTGTCTGTCTGTCTGTCTGTCTGTCTGTCTGTCTGTCTGTCTGTCTGTCTGTCTGTCTGTCTGTCTGTCTGTCTGTCTGTCTGTCTGTCTGTCTGTCTGTCTGTCTGTCTGTCTGTCTGTCTGTCTGTCTGTCTGTCTGTCTGTCTGTCTGTCTGTCTGTCTGTCTGTCTGTCTGTCTGTCTGTCTGTCTGTCTGTCTGTCTGTCTGTCTGTCTGTCTGTCTGTCTGTCTGTCTGTCTGTCTGTCTGTCTGTCTGTCTGTCTGTCTGTCTGTCTGTCTGTCTGTCTGTCTGTCTGTCTGTCTGTCTGTCTGTCTGTCTGTCTGTCTGTCTGTCTGTCTGTCTGTCTGTCTGTCTGTCTGTCTGTCTGTCTGTCTGTCTGTCTGTCTGTCTGTCTGTCTGTCTGTCTGTCTGTCTGTCTGTCTGTCTGTCTGTCTGTCTGTCTGTCTGTCTGTCTGTCTGTCTGTCTGTCTGTCTGTCTGTCTGTCTGTCTGTCTGTCTGTCTGTCTGTCTGTCTGTCTGTCTGTCTGTCTGTCTGTCTGTCTGTCTGTCTGTCTGTCTGTCTGTCTGTCTGTCTGTCTGTCTGTCTGTCTGTCTGTCTGTCTGTCTGTCTGTCTGTCTGTCTGTCTGTCTGTCTGTCTGTCTGTCTGTCTGTCTGTCTGTCTGTCTGTCTGTCTGTCTGTCTGTCTGTCTGTCTGTCTGTCTGTCTGTCTGTCTGTCTGTCTGTCTGTCTGTCTGTCTGTCTGTCTGTCTGTCTGTCTGTCTGTCTGTCTGTCTGTCTGTCTGTCTGTCTGTCTGTCTGTCTGTCTGTCTGTCTGTCTGTCTGTCTGTCTGTCTGTCTGTCTGTCTGTCTGTCTGTCTGTCTGTCTGTCTGTCTGTCTGTCTGTCTGTCTGTCTGTCTGTCTGTCTGTCTGTCTGTCTGTCTGTCTGTCTGTCTGTCTGTCTGTCTGTCTGTCTGTCTGTCTGTCTGTCTGTCTGTCTGTCTGTCTGTCTGTCTGTCTGTCTGTCTGTCTGTCTGTCTGTCTGTCTGTCTGTCTGTCTGTCTGTCTGTCTGTCTGTCTGTCTGTCTGTCTGTCTGTCTGTCTGTCTGTCTGTCTGTCTGTCTGTCTGTCTGTCTGTCTGTCTGTCTGTCTGTCTGTCTGTCTGTCTGTCTGTCTGTCTGTCTGTCTGTCTGTCTGTCTGTCTGTCTGTCTGTCTGTCTGTCTGTCTGTCTGTCTGTCTGTCTGTCTGTCTGTCTGTCTGTCTGTCTGTCTGTCTGTCTGTCTGTCTGTCTGTCTGTCTGTCTGTCTGTCTGTCTGTCTGTCTGTCTGTCTGTCTGTCTGTCTGTCTGTCTGTCTGTCTGTCTGTCTGTCTGTCTGTCTGTCTGTCTGTCTGTCTGTCTGTCTGTCTGTCTGTCTGTCTGTCTGTCTGTCTGTCTGTCTGTCTGTCTGTCTGTCTGTCTGTCTGTCTGTCTGTCTGTCTGTCTGTCTGTCTGTCTGTCTGTCTGTCTGTCTGTCTGTCTGTCTGTCTGTCTGTCTGTCTGTAGGGAAGGAGAGGAGGAGGGGAGGAGAGAAGGAGAGAGAAAAAGAAAGTGGAAAAGAAGAGGGAAGAGGGAAAGAAGAGGGAAGTGGGAAAGAAGAGGGAAAGAAGAGGGAAGAAGGAAGGGGAAAGAAGAGGGAAGAGGGAAGAGGGAAAGAAGAGGGAAGAGGGAAGAGGGAAAGAAGAGGGAAGAAGGAAAGCGGGGGAGAGAGGGAGAGGGAGAGGGAGGGTGGGAGACCAGAGGATATGGAGGAAGGGAGGGAAGGGTATGTGGAGTGTGTGAGTGAAACCGATCGCCTGCAGTTCCTTTTAGGTGAAGCATGATAGCCGTTTCGCCATAATGAAAATGCTCAAATATGTGGGGCGGTGGGAGGGGGGGAAGGGGGAAGGGGGGAGGGTGAAGGGGGGATGGATGAGTATGGGTGTCGTGTGGATTTGGTTGTGGATGAGGATAAGGATGAGGATGAGGATGTGGATGAGGATGAGGATGTGGATGTGGATGTGGATGTGGATGTGGATGTGGATGTGGATGTGGATGCGTTTGAGAATATGTCCAAGGCACGTTACTCCGTACAGATGATAATTACTTCCTTAAAATAAATATGCATATTTTTTACTCATATTTACATACCATTTCTCACAACACATCCCAGATATCTCGAAACCTTCCACAATGCACAGTTTTTTAAAGGCACAGGCACACGAAGAGCAACACATAAGAAGCATTTTTTTTTACCTTTATTTCCTTTTACCCCTTTGTTACATCATGAAACGCGTTGTTCTTTTCCTTCCCTTTCTCCTCATCATGAGACGCATTTTTCTCTTCTTCCTCTACGTCACATTTATAATATAAAGTCACATAATAATAAGACGAGATTTTTTTTCCTTCATTTTCTTCACGAAATCATCACACGCATTCACGCAACCACATTACAAACATGGAAGAAAATATTTCCCCCGTAATGTTTCCTAGTGTTTTTGTCTTAAGGCTAATATTCCCACTCGCCTTTCCTCCTCCGAAAGAACAAACAGACAAAAAAAAAAAAAAAGACAGGCAAGTCGGGCGGAAGGCTAACTACTCCTTTGGTGATTTTTATTTTCTTTTTTTTTCATCGCGCTCTTTCTCTTTATATTTTTTTCTTTCTTCCTCTCTTTCTTTTTTTCTTTCTTTCTTTCTTCCTCTCTTTCTTTTTTTCTTTCTTTCTTTCTTCCTCTCTGAAAGGAGGGAGGGGGGAGGGAGGGGGAGAGAGGGGGGGGAGGGAGGGGGAGAGAGGGAGAGGGAGGGAGGAGGGATGAAAGGAGGGGGAGGGAGGGAGTTTTCTTCTTTTTTCTCTTTTTTTCCAACTCGCTCTTTCTCTTTATATTTTTTTCTTGTCTTGCCTGTGAGAGGGAGGGATGAAAGGAGGGAGGGAGGGAGGGAGGAAGGGAAGGAGGGAGGGAGGAAGGGAAGGAGGGAGAGATGAAAGGAGGGAGGGAGGGAGGGAGGAAGGGAAGGAGGGAGGGAGGAAGGGAAGGAGGGAGAGATGAAAGGAGGGAGGGAGGGAGGAGGGGAGGTAAGGAGGGACGGAGGGAGGGGCGAAGGGAGGGAGGGAGGGAGGGAGGGAGGGAGGGAGGTAAGAAGGGAGGGCCGGAGGGACGGACAGACGGACGAAGTGAGGGAGATAGGGAGAGAAAGAGAAGAGAGGGAGGGAGAGAGAGTTTTCGATGTTTCAGATTTGGCCGAGTGTAACACATGATTCACTAGATGGTCGACGCAAGTGTTAAAAAGTAATGACTGGTGTATCTCCTCCTCCCACACTTACACTGTATGTGTGTGCTGGCTATGCACGACGTGTTTCCATGTCCAATGAAACGAACGGAGATGTGCTAATAGTTTGTGTGTCACGTTGTCGAGGAAATCGCATTTACTGAAACAACCAAATGTCCATGTCAATGGTCGTGCGCAAAAAACAAATACATAATTGTGACCATGTACGTTTTCGTGTCCGCACCTTATAAATCGTGTGCGTACATGTCGGCATATCACCTCTTCTCCTTCTCCATACTCTTCTCCTCTCCTCCATCTTCTTCTCCTCTTTTCCTCTTCTCCTCTTCTCCTCGTCTCCTCTTTTCCTCTCCTCCTATCCTTCTCCCTCCTCTCCTCTCCTCTCCTCTCCTCTCCTTTCATCTCCTCCTCTCATCTCCTCCCTCTTCCCTCCTCTCCTCTCCTCTCCTCCTCTCCTCCTCTCCTCCTCTCCTCCTCCTCTCCTACTCTCCTCCTCCCTCCTCTCATCTCGTCCTCCCTCCTCCCTCTTCCCTTATACCTCCTCCCTCCAGCAGCGGGGTATATGGAAGAACTGATAAATGGTTGGAAGGCAAACAGACAGACAATCAAAAGCAATCGAGAACTTGCAATAATGGCCGTTTGGAGAGCAGAGGTCAATAAATGCAAAGAATGGGTCACTAAATACAATGAATGACCTAATCCCGGTAGTCAGGAACAAAGCTAGCTGGCAGGGGGAGGGGGAGGGGAGGGAGAGGGGGAAGGGGGCGTAAATTGAATTTCTTTACAAAATCGAGAGAATTACACAACGACACTCTGTCACTCTTCAGCTCCATCCTCCCTCTCTTTCCGCTCCCTGTCTCGGTCTCGTTCTCGATCTCACTCTCTTGCTCTCGCTCTCTTGCTCTCTCTTGCTCTCTCTTGCTCTCTCTCGCTCTCTCTCGCTCTCTCGCTCTCTCTCGCTCTCTCTCGCTCTCTTGCTCTTGCTCAAGCTCTCTCGCTCTCTCTCGCTCTCTCTAGCTCTCTCTCGCTCTCTACCTCTCTACCTCTCTACCTCTCTACCTCTCTACCTCTCTACCTCTCTACCTCTCGCCCTCTAGTTCCTGTTCTCGTTCTCTCTCCTATTTTCCCTTAAACCTCTCTCTTCCATTCCCCCTTTCTAGCTTCTGTCCAACCTTTCTCTCTCATCCTCCTCTCATCCCACTCCCCCCTCCCCCCACCTTCTACCTTTCCTTCTTACCCTCTTTTTCTTCCTCTCCTCCTCCCCTCTACACCCTCTGTTCTTCCTCTCCCCTTTCCTTATCAACCTCTCGACTTCAATCCCTCATTAAATAAGGAAAGAAGCATCAGTGGGTGGACATAAAGGTAATCATACAGGTATTCTAAGTGTAGCCACAGCATAGCACAAAACGCGTAATTAATGCCTGGATTACATCATCAACAAAAATCCTTTTTTTCGGATGGAGATGTAATAATCCTCTATTTATCGCTGTCTAATGACACATCATGCAAAGTCTCACACGGAACTGTCTCAACCTACAAAACATGCGATTAACTAAACTCTAAAACCTGAAAAACGTACATAAATAAATACAGGAATGGACATTCAAAGTGACCTGAGGAAAAAACTGATTAAACTACTACTATCAACAAGTTATATCACTGCGCACAACGACAGCATCGGCGAATAGACGGGGGAAAATAGATGAATAAAAATGAGAGGGACATCAAGGCGAGAAGAGGAAAGAGTGACTGATATCTGAATAGGACAAACCTGACAGACAAGCAGCACGATGTCCAGACTGACTGACTGACTGACTGACTGACTGACTGACTGACTGACTGACTGACTGACTGACTGACTGACTGACTGACTGACTGACTGACTGACTGACTGACTGACTGATTGACTGACTGACAGACATTCAGACTGCTAGACTAACGCACGGACATTCACAGCACGGAAGACAAACATTTCTACCGACAACCTTTTTTTTTACAAATGGTTGATGTCAAGCACGCATGTAGACTGACAGACAGGCAGACAGATAGAAGGCAGACAGATAGATGATAAGAATACAAGGGCGGTGGGCGTGTCAAGAGATCAATAAGGAACCACATCCCCCCGTATCACCCTCGCCACATGCCCCGCCCACCCGTGGCACTTACTGGCCTGCAAGAACTACTTGTTGCCCCTTCCTTCATTTACTCGTGTGTGTGTGTGTGTGTCTCCTATTCGCTACGTGCCGCTGCTTTCGTGTGTGCGTGGAACTGCCGGTGATTTGGGCCTTTCTCTCTCTCGCTCTCTAACTCCCTTGCTTCCTTGCGCCCCCCCCCCCTCCCTCCCTCCCTCCCTCCCTCCCTCCCTCCCTCCCTCCCTCCCTCCCTCCCTCCCTCCCTCCCTCCCTCCCTCCCTCCCTCCCTCCCTCCTCCCTCGCTCACCCTTACACACACGCGCGTGCGCACGCACGCCCACGCATACATCATAACGACCTTCCACGCTGACCTAGTCACGTGATACCCTTCCCCTCCTCACCCCTTCACCCCTCACCCCTTCACCCCTTCACCCCTTCACCCCTTCACCCCTCCTTTCCCCACCCACCCAACCCTCCTGCTTCCTCTCCTCATTCCCTCTAACTCAACCTTTCCCTCTCCTTCTCCCTCTCCCTCACCATCTCCCTCCCCCTCACCTTCCCCCTCACCCTCACCCTCACCCTCCCCTTCCCCTTCCCCTTCCCCTTCCCCTTCCCCCTCCCCCTCCCCCTCCCCCTCCCCTCCCCACCAGTAGCCCCAAGCCACCACCACGTATCACCTGTCCGACTACTGTGTAACCCAATGCTCTCCAGGAATCCGCGTAGCTCTCTCTACACAGGGGCTATCGAGATTCGGGAAAGAAATCATTTTTTTATTCGTGGTGGTGGTGGTTAGGGTGGTGGTTAGGGTAGTGGTGGTGGGGATGGTAGGGGTGGTGGGGATGGTAGGGATTGTGGGGGTGGTAGGGGTGGTGGTTGTAGGGGTGGTGGTTGTAGGGGTGGTGGTAGAGGATGAAGGGTGGTGGGGGTGGTGGTGGGGGTGGTGGTGGTGGTGGTGGTAAGGGTGGTGGTAAGGGTGGTGGGGATGGTGGTAACGGTGGTGGTAGTGGTGGTGGATGGTGGTGGTAGTAATGGTGGTTGGTGGTGAAAGTGGTGGTAGTAGTGATGGTAGTGGCGGTGGTAGTGGTGGTGGTTGGTGGTGATAGTGGTGTTGGTAGTAGAGGTGATAGTGGTAGTAGTAATGGTGGTTGGTGGTAGTAGTGGTGGTGGTGGTAGTGGTGGTGGTTGGTGATGGTGTGGTAGAGGTAGTGATGGTGGTAGTGGTGGTGGTACTGATGGTTGGTGGTGGTAGTGGTGGTGGTTAGTGGTGGTAGTGGTGGTTGGTGGTGGTGGTTGGTGGTGGTAGTGATGGTGGTTGGTGGTGGTAGTGGTGGTGGTTGGTGGTGGTGGTGGTGGTGGTAGTGATGGTGGTTGGTGGTGGTAGTGATGGTGGTTGGTGGTGGTAGTGGTGGTGGTACTGATGGTTGGTGGTAGTGGTGGTGGTTAGTGGTGGTAGTGGTGGTGGTACTGATGGTTGGTGGTGGTGGTTGGTGGTGGTAGTGATGGTGGTTGGTGGTAGTGATGGTGGTTGGTGGTGGTAGTGATGGTGGTTGGTGGTGGTAGTGGTGGTGGTTGGTGGTGGTAGTGGTGGTGGTTGGTGGTGGTAGTGATGGTGGTTGGTGGTGGTAGTGATGGTGGTTGGTGGTGGTAGTGGTGGTGGTTGGTGGTGGTAGTGGTGGTGGTAGTGATGGTGGTTGGTGGTGGTAGTGATGGTGGTTGGTGGTGGTAGTGATGGTGGTTGGTGGTGGTAGTGATGGTGGTTGGTGGTGGTAGTGATGGTGGTTCGTGGTGGTAGTGATGGTGGTTGGTGGTGGTAGTGATGGTGGTTGGTGGTAGTGGTGGTGGTGGTAGTGATGGTGGTTGGTGGTGGTAGTGGTGATGGTAGTGATGGTGGTGGTGATAGTGGTGGTGGTGGTTAGTGGTGGTGGTACTGGTGGTTGGTGGTGGTGGTTGGTGGTGGTAGTGGTGGTGGTAGTGATGGTGGTTGGTGGTGGTAGTGATGGTGGTTGGTGGTGGTAGTGATGGTGGTTGGTGGTGGTAGTGGTGGTAGTGGTGGTGGTAGTGATGGTGGTTGGTGGTGGTAGTGGTGGTGGTTGGTGGTGGTAGTGATGGTGGTGATGATAGTGGTGGTCGGTGGTGGTAGTGATGGTGGTTGGTGGTGGTAGTGGTGGTGGTACTGATGGTTGGTGGTAGTGGTGGTGGTAGTGATGGTGGTTGGTGGTGGTAGTGATGGTGGTTGGTGGTGGTAGTGATGGTGGTTGGTGGTGGTAGTGATGGTGGTTGGTGGTGGTAGTGATGGTGGTTCGTGGTGGTAGTGATGGTGGTTGGTGGTAGTAGTAATGGTGGTTGGTGGTAGTAGTGGTGGTGGTGGTAGTGGTGGTGGTTGGTGATGGTGTGGTAGAGGTAGTGATGGTGGTAGTGGTGGTGGTACTGATGGTTGGTGGTGGTAGTGGTGGTGGTTAGTGGTGGTAGTGGTGGTACTGATGGTTGGTGGTGGTGGTTGGTGGTGGTAGTGATGGTGGTTGGTGGTGGTAGTGATGGTGGTTGGTGGTGGTAGTGATGGTGGTTGGTGGTGGTAGTGGTGGTGGTTGGTGGTGGTAGTGGTGGTGGTAGGTGGTGGTTGGTGGTGGTAGTGATGGTGGTTGGTGGTGGTAGTGGTGGTGGTACTGATGGTTGGTGGTAGTGGTGGTGGTTAGTGGTGGTAGTGGTGGTGGTACTGATGGTTGGTGGTGGTTGGTGGTGGTAGTGATGGTGGTTGGTGGTAGTGATGGTGGTTGGTGGTGGTAGTGATGGTGGTTGGTGGTGGTAGTGGTGGTGGTTGGTGGTGGTAGTGGTGGTGGTTGGTGGTGGTAGTGATGGTGGTTGGTGGTGGTAGTGATGGTGGTTGGTGGTGGTAGTGGTGGTGGTTGGTGGTGGTAGTGATGGTGGTTGGTGGTGGTAGTGATGGTGGTTGGTGGTGGTAGTGATGGTGGTTGGTGGTGGTAGTGATGGTGGTTGGTGGTGGTAGTGATGGTGGTTCGTGGTGGTAGTGGTGGTGGTAGTGGTGGTGGTACTGATGGTTGGTGGTGGTAGTGGTGGTGGTTAGTGGTGGTAGTGGTGGTGGTACTGATGGTTGGTGGTGGTGGTTGGTGGTGGTAGTGATGGTGGTTGGTGGTGGTAGTGATGGTGGTTGGTGGTGGTAGTGATGGTGGTTGGTGGTGGTAGTGATGGTGGTTGGTGGTGGTAGTGGTGGTGGTTGATGGTGGTAGTGGTGGTGGTAGTGATGGTGGTGGTAGCGATGGTGGTTGGTGGTGGTAGTGGTGGTGGTACTGATGGTTGGTGGTAGTGGTGGTGGTTAGTGGTGGTAGTGGTGGTGGTACTGATGGTTGGTGGTGGTGGTTGGTGGTGGTAGTGATGGTGGTTGGTGGTGGTAGTGATGGTGGTTGGTGGTGGTAGTGGTGGTGGTTGGTGGTGGTAGTGGTGGTGGTTGGTGGTGGTAGTGATGGTGGTTGGTGGTGGTAGTGATGGTGGTTAGTGGTGGTAGTGGTGGTGGTACTGATGGTTGGTGGTGGTGGTTGGTGGTGGTAGTGATGGTGGTTGGTGGTGGTAGTGATGGTGGTTGGTGGTGGTAGTGATGGTGGTTGGTGGTGGTAGTGATGGTGGTTGGTGGTGGTAGTGGTGGTGGTTGGTGGTGGTAGTGGTGGTGGTAGTGATGGTGGTTGGTGGTGGTAGTGATGGTGGTTGGTGGTGGTAGTGGTGGTGGTACTGATGGTTGGTGGTAGTGGTGGTGGTTAGTGGTGGTAGTGGTGGTGGTACTGATGGTTGGTGGTGGTGGTTGGTGGTGGTAGTGATGGTGGTTGGTGGTAGTGATGGTGGTTGGTGGTGGTAGTGATGGTGGTTGGTGGTGGTAGTGGTGGTGGTTGGTGGTGGTAGTGGTGGTGGTTGGTGGTGGTAGTGGTGGTGGTTGGTGGTGGTAGTGATGGTGGTTGGTGGTGGTAGTGGTGGTGGTTGGTGGTGGTAGTGGTGGTGGGTGGTGGTGGTGGTGGTGGTGGTGGTGGTTGGTGGTGGTAGTGATGGTGGTTGGTGGTGGTAGTGATGGTGGTTGGTGGTGGTAGTGATGGTGGTTGGTGGTGGTGGTGGTGGTGGTGGTAGTGATGGTGGTTGGTGGTGGTAGTGGTGGTGGTAGTGATGGTGGTGGTGATAGTGGTGGTGGTGGTTAGTGGTGGTAGTGGTGGTGGTACTGGTGGTTGGTGGTGGTGGTTGGTGGTGGTAGTGGTGGTGGTAGTGATGGTGGTTGGTGGTGGTAGTGATGGTGGTTGGTGGTGGTAGTGATGGTGGTTGGTGGTGGTAGTGGTAGTGGTAGTGATGGTGGTTGGTGGTGGTGGTAGTGATGGTGGTGATGATAGTGGTGGTCGGTGGTGGTAGTGATGGTGGTTGGTGGTGGTAGTGATGGTGGTTGGTGGTGGTAGTGATGGTGGTTGGTGGTAGTGATGGTGGTGGTGATAGTGGTGGTGGTTGGTGGTGGTAGTGATGGTGGTTGGTGGTGGTGGTAGTGATGGTGGTTGGTGGTAGTGATGGTGGTGGTGGTAGTGGTGGTGGTTGGTGGTGGTAGTGATGGTGGTGGTGGTAGTGGTGGTGGTTGGTGGTGGTAGTGATGGTGGTTGGTGGTAGTGGTGGTGGTGGTGGTAGTGATGGTGGTGGTGATGGTGGTTGGTGGTGGTAGTGGTGGTGGTAGTGATGGTGGTTGGTGGTGGTAGTGATGGTGGTGGTGGTAGTGGTGGTGGTTGGTGGTGGTAGTGATGGTGGTTGGTGGTAGTGGTGGTGGTGGTGGTAGTGATGGTGGTGGTGATGGTGGTTGGTGGTGGTAGTGGTGGTGGTAGTGATGGTGGTTGGTGGTGGTAGTGATGGTGGTTGGTGGTGGTAGTGGTAGTGGTAGTGATGGTGCTTGGTGGTGGTAGTGGTAGTGGTAGTGATGGTGCTTGGTGGTGGTAGTGGTGGTGGTGGTAGTAGTGATGGTGGTTGGTGGTGGTAGTGGTGGTGGTGGTAGTAGTGATGGTGATGATGATAATGATGATGATGATGATCATCATGATGATCATGATAATATAGAAGGTGAAGAAGAGGAAGATGACGGCAATGACGATGACAGCGACGATAACAAAACCGATGACGATGACCACAACAGTGACCATGCCCCATCCACAACCCACGCCCAAACAACAACAAAAAACCACACCCAACCAGAAAACGCCCTACAAACGAAACAAAGACGAACAAGACCGCAAATAACGACAGTTCCGCATGCACAGTTGCAAGCACGCACGTCGCACACACACGCACACACACACACGCACGAACGTACGCCTCAAAGCAGCCAGAACGCCGACAAGGTAATCTTCAAGCAGGCACTTGGGAAATTCAGGGGGACGAGCAGAGATTTCGCCTTCTGCTGTTGTTGTTGTTGTTATTGTTGTTGTTGGTGGTGGTGGTGTTGTAGTCGTTGTTGTCACTGTTGCTTCATCTTCTTATCATTCCATTATATTTTTATTATTACCATTATCATCATCATCATTATTATTTTTTATCATTATTTGTTGTTCAGTCGTAGTTGCAGCTAATGAAATAAAAGTTGTAGACCAGTAGCTGTAGTTGTAGCAGTGGTTGTAGTAGTGGTGGTAGTGGTGGTAGTAGTGGTAGGGTGGGTAGGTGATGGCGGTATACTTACTTTAATACTATCACTTCTACGTTTTCCGTTTTATTTTTTGGGTTCATCCTCCTTCGCCTCCCCCTTTTTTTCTTACATTTCTTTTTTCTTTTTCTTTTTCTTTTTCTTCATTTTTGTCCATGTCTTTTGCTTTTTCTTTAGCTCTTTTTTTCTTTCTTTTTCATTTCCTTTTCCCACTATTATTCATTCATTCAGCGGGTTCGTAGAGAAGACCCATTGCCTCCATTATAAAAACGGATTGTTTTGTTATCATTCGTTTTGTATCAACACCCTCAAGAACCGCCTTGGGTGGGGGAGGAGGGGAGGAGGGGGGAGGGAAGGAGGGGAGGAGGGAAGGAGGGGAGGAGAGAAGGAGGGGAAGAGGGAAGGAGGGGAGGAGGGGAGGAGGGAAGGAGGGGAGGAGGGGAGGAGGGAAGGAGGAGAGGAGGGGAGGAAGGGGGGAGGGAAGGAGGGGGAGATAAAGAAAGGATATGTAAATTACAAAAAAAAGGTCCATAATCAAAATAACATATTAATTATGATCGCCATAAAATGGAAGGGAAAGGAAATTAATATATATCTAACCATTGTAAATATAAAATGTGTTTTCTTCCCCCCCCCCACCCCACCTGAAAAATAACAAACAATTTTTTTCCCTAACATCGTGTGCCTTTTCTTCTGTTTGCTCTGCTCTACTGGAATTGTTGTATATATATATATATATATATATATATATATATATATATATATATATATAGATAGATAGATAGATAGATAGATAGATAGATAGATAGATAGATAGATAGATATAGATATAGATATAGATATCTTTTTTCTTAAGAAAGTATCTCTTGTGGTTTTTAAATAGCACTTTTTAGATTGCTGCTGATGCAACTTTTGCAACATTCTTCCATTGGTTGTTATTGCTACATGCTTTATTGTCGGTGCTCGCATCTCTTCTAGGGGGGGGGGAGCTAAAACTTTCAAGTAAAGACTCTATTATCTCCAGATCGTGCTACAAGGCACAACACCGAGTTTGAGAACAATAACCCCCCCCCTTCACCCCCCCTCCCCCTTCAAAATATAACCCCTCCCCCCATTCCCCCTTCCCCCTCCCGCGATCATAAACCCTCACGCTTTCCCCCTCCCACTCTCATGCCTTTCTTATTCTTCCTATTCCATTATCTCCTCGTTTCCCCCTTATTCTTTATCAAAATCCCCCATCCCCCTCCTCTTCTCCCATCCACTCAACACCCCCCCCCCCTTCTCCCTACCCTACCCATTCAATTCCTCATCTCCCCCACCCCACCCCCCTCTCCAACCCCTCGTCCTCCCCACCCCATTTCCTCCTATCCCCCTCCCCTCAATGTCCCCCTCCCCCTCCCCTTCCCCCTCCCCCTACCCTCCAAGTCTTATCACCCCACTTCACCATCCCCCCTCATCCCTCCCCCTCCCTTAACCCCCCCCCGCCCACTTCAACTCCCGATCTCCCCCCCCCCATCAACTCCCGATCTTCCCCCCCATCGCTCCCGATCTCCCCCCGCACGCTAAGCATCACGTCCCCCGACCGCTCGGATCGCCGCGTGACGGGTGACGCAGCGTTTGTTTCGCGAGGTGCTTTTGTCCTGCGCTCGAGGCGGCCGAAAGGGGCCGACGGAGGGATTTGCCGGCTGGGCGGTCTTCTGCTGATGGGGGGGAGGGGGGGGGACTGGTGGTACTCTCATTCTCATTCACATTCACATACTCATTCTCATTCTCATTCTCATTCTCATTCTCATTCTCATTCTCATTCTCATTCTCATTCTCATTCTCATTCTCATTCTCATTATCATTATCATTATCATTATCATTATCATTCTCATTCTCATTCTCATTCTCATTCTCTCTCATTCTCATTCTCATTCTCATTCTCTCTCATTCTCATTCTCATTCTCATTCTCATTCTCATTCTCATTCTCATTCTCTCTCTCTCTCTCTCTCTCTCTCTCTCTCTCTCTCTCTCTCTCTCTCAATCTCAATCTCAATCTCAATCTCACACTCACACTCACACTCACACTCACACTCACACTCACACCCACACCCACACTCACACTCACACTCACACTCACACTCACACTCACACTCACACTCACACCCACACCCACACTCACACTCACACTCACACTCACACCCACACCCACACCCACACCACACCCACACACCCACACTCACACTCACACTCACACTCACACCCACACTCACACTCACACTCACACTCACACTCACACTCACACCCACACCCACACTCACACTCACACTCACACTCACACTCACACTCACACTCACACTCACACTCACACTCACACTCTCACACTCATACTCATACTCATACTCATACTCATACTCATACTCACACTCAACTCACACTCTTACTCTCACTCACACTCTTACTCTCACTCACACTCACACTCACACACTCACTCACACACACACTCACTCACACACACACTCACACTCACACACACTCAAACACTCACACTCACACTCTTACTCTCACTCCCACACATACACTCAGTCTTCCTACTCCTCTGTCACATCTCAATACTTCTAGCCTTAACAACTGCCGTCTGTCTCCCATCACAATATTCCTTGCCTGCACAGCCCAAGGCATGGCATTTAAACCCGTGCACCCTTCCTATTTATAACTTATCACTCAACTGATAAGTTGATTATATACTGATCGTTCGAACAATGCCACTGCATCTCCTCCAGTCTCACTCCTTGCCTACTGACATTTGAATACTGAATGCCAAGCAAAGGATCAAATAAAAGTCTATGGAATAAAATGTGCTCATTCGTAATCCATTTGTGATAAGCTTTATATGTCTACCGTTGCCTTTGCGTTGGATCTGAGGTCAATAGGCAGTATCCACTTCCACAATATCTTGTTGACATGCTATCACTGTTCTATGAGCATGCAATACATGAATTCATGATTTATGCATTTCATAACCGGGAACAGAAATTTCTTAAAAACTTCGGAGCAACACAAACATGAAGCAACTCTGATAACTGCACAAATCAAGCAAAGAGAACAAAACATTTGGGTTTGTAGATTCTGAAAATCATTCCCAAAGCACTACTTAATTAGCCAGACTGTTATCAACCTTATCTGACATCCCAATGGCTGACCATTAGTAGTTACCTGAATCTTCTGTTCTATTTACTCACAGCTGCCTCCTTTATTTACTTCCATGTTGGAGCTACCTTCACTAATCTTAATCATAAGTATCTGTATAGCCTAAACTATCACAGACTTTCTCAAGAAACTCTAAACTATTCTGTCCTAATTTCAGTATTAATTCAGTGCTTCCTTGCCTTCATATGTTTTTTTTTTTATGTTGAAGCTGGCTTTAACATCTAAACATATTTGACTCATCCCATTTTTACACAACTGAAATAAGTTTGAGATTGACTCCATAATGTTGTAATACTTTTACCATAGTCACATAAATAATTCCATCACAATTTTATTCTTGTGATGCCTTTACATCTGACAATTCAATAACCAAACAAGCTATCTAGTGGTGAAGCAAGTACTATGCTTGGCCAATAAGAGAGAATTTGCATCTGGCTTGCTTGACAAAAAAAAAAAAAAAATTCTACTTTGATCTAAACTTGTTCTTCTTTTGAGAAATCTTTGATATCTATTTGTCCTCCTCTTGAACAGGTACCTCTAGCACTGAAACCACACCAGTTATATGCAGAATGTCTCTTCCAAAAATAGAAATAAATCTCTAATTTCTCAGAGTATCCTCTAACAGATACCACTTCCTATTCTACTTTGCAGTAAGGAAAATGACTTTTACTTAATATGGTTATCTGAGGTTAAAGAAAAAAACAGAGTTTAAAGTAAACACACCCAAGTGTTCTTTCTATAAAATAAATAAATAAATAAATAAATAAATAAATAAATAAAAATCCACCGATGATGTAACAGCTGTAAACGAAGGCCACTCAGCACACACCAAATTACTGGCTAAATTACATGCAATTTCAACTCATCACGCATAAGGTGAGGAAATGTCAAAGAAAAAGAAAAATACTAACAAATTGAAAAAAATAGTGTACACTGAGATTCTACAAAATACGTATTTTTACAGCATACTGACTTATCAATTTTTCACGGTTTGAAACAACAAGAGGTATTGGAGGGAGAGAGAGAGAGAGAGAGAGAGAGAGAGAGAGAGAGAGAGAGAGAGAGTGATCAGCTGACCAAGGGATTTCTTTAAATCACTTGAACACAGCTATAATAAAGTTATAACTTTTTTCTGGTACAAAGTTTAAAGACAAATATATACTTTTATATCTGTGCCCCATCAGCAAGTTTAAACATCTCTCTATGTTCACTAGAAATCAGCATCCATTTGACACTGGCATATGACAGGGACAAAAATGAAAATTCTATAAATAAACAGAAAATCTAAAGGCAATCAAAGTTATGTTTAAACCTCTCAAAATATTGATCAAGTTACTTCATGAATTACAATGAAATCCTCACTAACGATTCCTCTCTATCAGGATATGATGATGCAATTTTAGAAGAAAAAGTGTTTCAATACTTCAAACCTAAATATAAATAAATAAATAAGAAAGTAAATAAATATAAATAAATGAATAAGAAAGTAAATAAATATAAATAAATAAATAAATAAGAAAGTAAATAAATATACATAAATATATAAGAAAGTAAACAAACAGATGAATAAATAAATACATAAAATGACACACACACAAACAAACATACACATGCATTCAGGCACCTAATGCTTAGTGTTAATACTTATCAGCAAAATACACAAGTTAATAATAAAATGTAATAACCAGATGACAAAGAACAAGCAAAAATCCTTTACCATATGGTTAACACACAACAATGAACTCAATGCACAATACCTCAAGTGAAATTGCTCACTTTCACCAACACATCATAATACAGCTGTAGTTCAGATCATTAGTACTATTCCCACCCAGATCTATAGTCCTATCAAACATATACTAGACCCTATAGTCAAATCTTGTATTCCAATTTTTTATCTCAAACACCATCAAGTTTCATTTTAATAAATCATTGCATTCTACCTCTTCGGTATAAAAAATATATATATATTAGAATAAAAATGCGAGAATATCTTAGTCCCAAGGAATAAGCCGATTTCAAATATCATCACAATCAACTGTGACGTATCATACAGGAACAAGAAACAAATGAGGGTATGGCCAGACCCTGAGGCCAGTCCCCGAATCCTATAGGAAACCCCATCCATGACACAGGATGGAGAGTTCTCATGTACCCATACTATATACTCAAGATCTAGTGACACCATATCACACAAAACAAAACAGCCTAGCATAATACAATACAGTGCAAAGTACTCCCCAACATAATGAAGCTCACTAAATCTATGACACAAGAACAGACAACACAATCAACCATATTACACATATAGGAAAATACAGGCCAAAACAATGCAGCTAATTAATAACATGACAAGCATTGACAAAACATCCCATAATGCTAGACTATAAAACAGAACAGAACAGAGCAGAGAAGAGGACAATAAATAACATAACAGGGTCGACAATACAGTTCAAAATAATACATGACATACATCATACATCAGGCTCAATGCATCACGTGTGTGTGATCTGGCTGACTTGTCACAAGACATCATTGCCAATGCTCATCCTCCCAAATCCTGTATTTCTAATTACGAAATCTCTCCCGTATTTCCAAAATCAACTTTGGTGTGACTTCGTGGCTTCTAGATCCTCTTTTTAGATTGTCGATTTGAGGTGGGAATGCATTCGATGGTGATGTTAATTCTTAGTTTTGAATTTAAGATAGAAAAAATATGTATCTATTATTCCGTCCAGCGTTGGTGGCACTGCAGGATGTAAACAAAGCTGTCTGGTATCAATTTCATGTCTTTTATCTATTGTTTTCATTTATCTAAACCTAAATGCCAAAGAGTGTCTTGTCTTGCATGTTGGGATTTGCATGATTTCCTTTAAAAAAATTGTTGAAGACAATTAACGAAAGGCTCTCTCTCTCTCCTCCCCCTCTTGTATCGACTAACGTTGTTCTTCTCGTTGTTTGAGGTACATATCTGTTTCGTCGTTGATAAAATAACAACTGGACGATAACTTAGACTTACAGAAGTTCAACATAATGCAATAATATAAAGATTAAATATACAATATAGGTTCAGTACAACGGGGTCGAGCTATACTCACCACCCCATATGCTAATCCTGAGCTTCGAGGGGTCTAAATTCTCAATATAGGTTCCTAAAAACCTATTAAGTATCTCGGACACTAATCGTTCAGTCATCGTGGCACTATGCTAAGCAGGTAGTAGACTGTCATTGTTTTTTTCTTGTACAAAACACGAGGCAAGAACGCGTGACGTCTTTCCTCTCTGACGTCTGATGGGCAACTGAGCCTGTGTCGTCTGCCGCGCAATATTGCCACAGCCTCCTTTGCGAAACATCTTGAGATAAACTAAAATGGGAGTTTCATTGCCCATATACATTCAATTTCAATATTTTTCTACTATTTAAGTAAATATTTCCTCCATATGTCATGATATGATGGTCGGATTTCATTGCGAAATGGCATAAATAGGGTACGTGTTTTAATCTGGTAACACTGTAGGACATTAGCGTACGAGCATGAAACATGTCTACCCTATTATATAACGCATATATTGCTCTAACGTGTATCATACTGATGATTATGACGTGAAATACTTCCCATGAGCATGCCAATTGGTATTGCTTAAACTAGATTTTCAGACAATTTGTCCTTTTATTTTGTAACCAAAGTAAGTGGTAATATAGAGAAGAATCTTCAAAATACCGCTGTAGGAATCCTTTGATCTAAAAACAACGTGATTTTTCCATTATATTTGACAATGCATATTTTACATGTGATACTGTCACACTATACGGCGCTATATGATATAGTGACACCATCCAGAACACGTGGATTTGCATATCCATTGCATATTACGTTACTGAAATAGGAAAATAAATTATATATATAGCAACATTTTTAGTGTGAGGTCATATAACGTTATTCTTTATTTCCAAGAAGAGTGATTCGTAAATAAAACAAAATACACACTTATTAGTTCTATTGTGGTGAATACAGCATCTAGACAATTCATAGGAAAAAAAAATTATCTAAGGAATTTCCTC
>BOPN01000147.1:306044-316044 GCA_017312705.2 Penaeus japonicus
TATATATTTGTTTTATTTAGACAGTAGTTTTATTTTTAATTGCCCACATCCTAAAACCTGTAGTAAATGCCTGGCGTCTTTGAAAGCTGATTTTTGGTCCATTTTGAAGTGGATGGATTGTAAAAAAAATAATCCCATATGCAAAAAGAAGATGCAAAACCTGAATAGAACCTATTTAATAAAGTTTTTTTTCTAAAGAGTTAAGTTAGACACTCTGTTTTGCTTTTTATTTTCTAAATTATCCAAATGCTGAGCGAGTTCACTTTGCTCAGCAGCACAAAACATCAAATGGGCTAATCTTTTGTTCAGTATTAGTTTTGATGATTTTAATCCTTGTTTTTGCTTGGATTCTGATTCTTGTTGTTAAATGAATTACAAAAGGCATGATCTAGAATCTTAACAGACAACATGAAACAGAAGTGTACACTACTCATTTCATTAAAAATTCTCTGATGTCATTGGCTGATTTCCAGGTGGGTGTTGGATCCAAGTCCCCATCAGCTCTAGCTTTGCCATCCGGGTCGCCAGCAGACCCACAAGCAGAGCAATCGCTTCCAGCAGATGCGGCAGCACCACAGGAGGAAGAGGTGGTGAAACTGCATATCCTAGACCTTCCAAATGAAATATTTGAGAAGTTCTTTTCATATCTCACATACAAAAATATTGGGGAGATCAGACGGGTAAGGCTTCCTTCCATCAGATCTGAAATTTTTGGAATTTTTTGTTATAGTTGATTAATTGATTAACTTTTCATCTTTTCTTAATGAACAGTTATTTCATCTAATTTTGCTGATCCTTCTTCCTCCATCCTTTAAATGTAACTTTAAGAGCAATGCCTTGAAATAGTAGCAAAAGGTATTATGAAGATTAGAAAAAAAGTCATTAAAATCTTTTAAAATCTTTCTCCAGACATGCAAGAGGTTCGAGCAGATTGGGTCAAACATCTTAAATGCAGCTTTCCAGCGGCTGCAGCATTTAATGTCACAGAGGTTCCAGGCCATCAAAGGTCAGATGCCTCGAAGGGAGTCAGCAAGGCGCAAGCACCCCCTTGTGCGGGAACATGATATCGTAGAGACGTTACACATGCGCTTGATGCTTCTTCAAATGTCTTTTGGCAAGCACATTGAACGGAAACACTGCTGCTTCTTTGCCGGAGATGTGAGTACTCTTGATATGTAAATCATCCTCTGAGTGGTTAGTGAAGAAATCATAAGCAACATATTTGAAGTGTGAACCCTTTGCACATAAGTTATAATGATAAACTAGTTGTTAAGCTATTCTCAAATATTTTAATGGGTCATAGCCAAAGATTGAACTGTGCTAAATATATTGTGGCCTTCTCTCCATCGTAGGAACTATAGTATAAGTATTACACATTTTATGATTTAGATTTGAGTTGATTTCAGTACAGCTTTTCATTGTGTATGTCTGCACTTGGTAAAGGTTCTCGGCCAAAAGTAAATGCAAGAAGAATGGAATTTAGTAGCCCCCATGACCAAACCGATCCTTGTGGGCATTTATGACTGATTCTTGAGAGGATATATTGGGCAGGTTCCAAAGCAGAAGGGAAGGCTGTCAGTCTAGTTTCTGGGATCTGAAAGAAAGTGATAAATTAGATATTCATATATTTTGCAGATCTTGGATGAAGTACATCGCATTCTGTGGTACATCAAGAATACTCCCACGCTAGGCAGAGCATACAAGGTGACGGATGAACTCTTTGATCTCTCCTCAATGGCCATGGAATATTTCAAAGAACATATAGAACCAAGACTCCCTGAAATAACCTGTTTTGGATCAGACTTCTTGGACATCACAACTAGATATTCTGGTAAGTTTTATGTATTTTTCTTATATGGATTCTTAACCCATTCACTCTGGTTGACGTGATAGCACGTATTGTGGTTTTTGCGTCAGACACCCTGGACGAGCTATGAGGGGAAGCCGTGCGCTCGGGTAGAGCGAGCGGGCAACTCAGGCTCGCGGCTTGTGTGCCCGAGAATCTCGAGCGTTAGGCTTATGCGTTCGAGAACCCTGGTATTGCGACCGCGCAAAGCCGGAACGGCCCCAGCGTGAATGGGTTAAATGCTGTGAGCTCATACTCCTCACCTTGAACTCATTCTGGACAATGCGTGTGGAGAGTCCAGTTTTGGTCCAGACAGAAGTTGTTAACCAGTGGTTGAATGGTTAGACTAAGTAAGAACATGCATGCTATGCAACTGCATACAGGGCAACAGCCTTCCAAGGTTTGTAGAATGCTCTTATTTTTCATAATAAAGATGACCAAAAAGTGGATGCATGGCAAAAACCAACACATCACCAAACTAGAAGTTTGTGACCTCAGAAATAGCTACTGGATTACTTGCTGGGGTATATTGAAATGCACTGGCCTATTGCTGTAGCTAGTCGTTCATGGGGGTGGCGGTCAGCCACTATTTGCCCGATCATCAGGCAAGATGGCGAGACAAAGCCATGAAGTGGGTTTGTGGCACTGGTGTAAAGACCAGCTAAGCTATGACATCAGTGTTACATCATCCATCTTAAACCTATTCGCACCAGGGCTTATACTTGCCTAAAGCTGTGCGTGAAGCTGTACTACGCTTCTCAGAGCACTCTTCACCTGCCAGGTTCTATGGGCTGATAAAATGTGTTTCTACAAATGGAACTCCAGTTAGTGTATATACACATAAAATGTGTTTAGAAGGAGAGATCATGATATGATCGGACATCATTCAGCAAGAGCAAAAAATTCCCATGACGTGATAGCACGTCATCCTGTACAAAGGGTTAACGCACAAAATTACCCCCACCCCCTCCATCCATCCTTTATCTCACCCATATCACCTCCCCACACCATACTTGTATATACCCTTATGGTATATCAATGTCTTATTACCATTTATACATCTGAATAGATTCCCAAACCCAGTTCATGCACTTTAGAGTAATTAAATTACAAGGATTAATAATTCTTTGAACATAGAACCCAGTCATCAATAAAAAACATTACACAAGATTTTATATAGTACAATGTCTTATATCAAAGTGTTTCTATAAGGAACAGGAATTTGACTGACATGACTGCTCTACTAAACAATAGCTGTGCAGTATTCAAGAATACTTGTGTTGGTGAACCTAATATGAGTTTACACTGTTGCATATGTATATGATGTGCTTTCCTAAGTGTTCTCTACATGGGTTACTCATGGAGAATGAAAGCAGTCGTGTCAAGTGAACCAAAATTATATAAGTGCTTGTAAACTGTGTTTTATTTATTTTTTTCTATGTGCACTCGGGTAGAGGGAAGGCACAATAAAACCACAATGCTCTGAAGCTAATATAAACAACATTAGGGAGAAATTTAATAATGGAGTGATAGAAGAAAAATATAAATATGTATATAATTATTATTATACACAAATATATATGCAAGTGTGGATACAAGTTAACATGTTAATGCCGGGTTAACCTGTCCAGTTATGGCAGGACTAGCCGCTGAGGAAGGGATATTTTGTCGTGGCTTTCCTTCTGGCTGACGTTCTGGGTGGTCAGGCATGTAGCATTTGGCCACGGCCAGAGCGGGTGAATAGCCCAAGGAGTTAGGCTTATGCATGTGAAATACCCCAGCGTTTAAACTATTTGGAGTCAAAACAGCCCCTTTGGCAACAGGTTATCGTTTTACTTATTATTATTATTATTATTATCATTATTATTATTATTATTATATATCTATTTACTTTTCTATATAGGGGACTGTTTGTATGTACATCTCATTTGTATATAAAAGTTGTCTAAAATATGGAGTGCCTTTGTCCAATTTTAGATGGCTGCAGTGTGAGGCCCTCGGGAGGCAGTGCAAGAGTATCAGAACCAGAGGATGACATACCCGAATTTGACACATTACCCCCCTCCAACATGGTCCTTCGCAAAAGGATTCGGCGCATACGTCAGGGCATGAGGAGGTATGTTGCTCTGGGGGCTCCCAGTCCTGTTGGGAAGGGGTTAGGAAGAGTCTCTCTCCCTCCCTTCCTCTCTCTCTCTCTCTCTCTCTCTCTCTCTCTCTCTCTCTCTCTCTCTCTCTCTCTCTCTCTCTCTCTCTCTCTCTCTCTCTCTCTCTCTCTCTCTCTCTCTCTCTCTCTCTCTCTCTCTCTCTCTCTCTCTCTCTCCCTCTCCCTCTCCCTCCCCCCCCCCCCCTCTCTCTCTCTCTCTCTCTCTCTCTCTCTCTCTCTCTCTCTCTCTCTCTCTCTCTCTCTCTCTCTCTCTCTCTCTCTCTCTCTCTCTCCCTCCCTCCCCCCCCCCTCCCCCCTCCCTCCCCCCCTCCCCCCTCTCTCTCTTTCTCTTTCTCTTTCTCTCTCTCTCTCTCTCTCTCTCTCTCTCTCTCTCTCTCTCTCTCTCTCTCTCTCTCTCTCTCTCTCTCTCTCTCTCTCTCTCTCTCTCTCTCTCTCTCTCTCCCCCTCTCCCCCTCTCTCCCCCTCTCCCTCTCTCTCCTCTCCCCCTCTCTCTCTCTCCCTCCCTCCCTCCCTCCCTCCATTCCGTTTTCTCTCTCGCTATCTCTATTTTGCTCTCTATCAAACAGAAGTCTCATTCTTAGCCACAAATGTCAATTAATGGGCCTACCTAATTTCACTTATTTGCCCCATTACTGATTTTTTTAAAAACATTGTCTTTATTTCTAGCACTGTTGTTATTGTTATGTTGTTAATATCATAAAGAAACTGTAATAAGGGTAAGACTTCTTTTCCCATAAATTTAAGGATTGACTCCTTGGTTACTAATCACTGGTGAAGCTAGTGTGTGTAATAGAAGTAATAAAGCAAAACCTACCCTCCTCCTCCTCCCCTTCCTCCCTCCCTCCCTCCCTCCCTCTCTCCCACCTTCTCCCCCCTTCTCCCCCCCCTTCCTCCCTCCCTTCCTCCCTCCCTTCCTTCCTCCTTCTCCCCCCCTTCCTCCCTCATCTCTCCTCTCTCCCACCTTCTCCCCCCTTTCCTCCCTTCCTCCCTTCCTCCCTTCTTCTCCACCCCTTCCTCCCCCCTTCTCCCCCCCCTTCCTCCCTCCTCCCCCCTTATCCCCCCCCCCCTTCCTCCCTCCTTCTCCTACCCCTTCTCCTTCTCCTTAACCCCTTCTTCCTCCTTCCTTTCCCCCCTTCTCCTTCTCCTCCCATCAGCCCTTCCTCCCTCATCTCTCCCTCCTTCTCCCCCCCTTCCTCCCTCCTCCCCCCTTCCACCCCCCCTTCCTCCCTCCTTCTCCTTCTCCTTAACCCCTTCTTCCTCCTTCCTTTCCCCCCTTCTCCTTCTCCTCCCATCAGAATTCCTCTCCCCCCCCCCCCCTTGGAATTCCTAGACTTCTGATCTTTGATTTGTTACTTGTTCTCAACAGATACAACACACAGCTTGTTGCTTTGAAGAGGGAGCTGAAGAGTTGTAAGAGCAAGCTGACAGACCAGCACAAACAGATGATGGAGTATGCAACACGTATGGATGAATATGATAAGAAGTTTGAAGAATCTTCTAGAAAATTTAGCACAGTTCTCCAGGTATGCGAGTTCAATGAAGCTCTTGTATTGTTTAAGTCTCTGATGTTTTTTTATTTTCTTTTATCAAACAAAGCTATGCTTTTTTGTGATTGTCTATTGAATAATAAAAATGTGACCATTGATAGGTAAGAGGTATTAATATATTTCTGATGTTAATTATACATATTGCAAGTAAGATGTAAGCAAGGTATAAATTTGTCAGTATTAATTTAATAGCATATGTGGATTTTAATAATCTTAATCATACTGTTCTTGTCAACATCTGTTCAAGTTGTGATTGCTAAAAAAAAGACTGATGCTTTCAGGAACTGAACAAATGCAAGACTGAGCTCCAGTACTGGCGCTCCAAGTCCCCCGCCCACCCTCTCTTGTGCTATGGATGCGGTCAGGCTGTGGGAGAAGGGGCAAACCAACAGCTCCAGGCTGGGGTGTTAATGCAGGGTGGTGATGAAACAGTGGTATTTGTGCCCCTGGCTAAAGCTTCCTCTCAAGAGGCTGGAGAGAGTGCCACTCCCTCTGGTGTCTTTAGTCGTGGCAGCGGACGCAATGGTTTGTGTGCCATGAATGGCTCTGTGAGGAATCTTGAGCGGGTGTTTGATCTGGAACTCTCCCCTTCTGAAACATCTGCTGTAGAACCTGCCTCACACAGTAAAGTAGTGCCTGAAACCCTTCCCCTGGTCAGAGATACAAAACCTCCCGAGTTTGGCTCCGAGGCTCTGACACAGTCACAATCCCTATCTCAAGCTCAATGTCTCCACCTCTCATCTTTGCCATCCACTCCTGCCTCACAGAACAGCAGTAGCTCAACCTCTCCAATTACTTCCACATCTCAGACTTCTATATCTCAAGTAGGAATGCCACTGGCTCTGTCACCTGTCACCCCATCTACAGTGAGCTCTCCTCCTGTAGCCCCCATACCTACCCATTTAACTCCAGCTGGCACACTACCTCATGTCCATTCACAGCCGTACTCTGCCTTCCATACTTGCGGTGCCTCACACCAGACAGAGCACCACCGCTGGGACTCCAGTCAGGAGTGTGCTGAGGACCTATCAATGTCACGCTCCTTCAAGCACGACATGTATGATGATGCTGAGTGTAGTACCTTAAAGCGCCGTGTCAGTGACGAAGAGAGCGACAATTGTGATACAAGTGATGACACTGTGGGTCGTAGGGTCAAGGAGCGTAAAAGAATTAAACTGGATGTTTTGTAATAGAAATGAAGAGATTCCTGGTTTTGTCACTGATTGCATGCAAAAGATATTTTCATGGAGAGAGTATTATGTTGGGGAAAAGAAAAGGAGGAGTGCTTTTTATAGAGGATCTGTGAAAGTCCCTCTTTTCAGAATGGAAAAGTATCAATTAACAAAGCTATTTTTATTATGGTAGTTAGTTATTTTTTCAGTGTTAACAAAAATACTCTTTCACCATCATTGTTTTTTTATTATTGATAGTAGTTTTCTTATTTATTTTTTAATGTATTGTATGTTAAACTTATAAAATATTTTGGTTGTAATTGTTGCAACAGCTATTGCAGTTAGCATTACTGATAACTTTATTTTCTTTATTTCTTTATACTTATGTATTTTAAGATCAGTAGGTTAAAAGGGAGTTATAAGTTGGATTGAAATATTTTGCTCATATCCTTGTTCAGTTATATAGTTTTTAAGATATATGGCTGGTATAAAATGTGCAAAGGTATCAAGAGGAAGCAAGGTGTTAAGAACTGTCAATAATATGGCTTTAAGTATGTAAAATTAAGTTGAGCAGCTACACAAATGATGAGGATGACAATCCCAAAGGTGCTGCAGAATTTGAAGTAGCGTAAAGTAGAGATTCCTCCTGACGAGGGAGGGAAGGCCAAGCACAGCAGGCAAGATTGGCCACACTTGCCACTGTGATTAAATTCAGTGGGTTTGCAGATCAGACCGAGTGCTTCTGGTGAGTCCAAATGTTGACAAGGGATTAGGGTGGAAGAGTAGGTGGGTGAGATAGGAGTTGGAGGGCGTCTAGTGATTTTCAAAAAGCATTGATTCTAGTAGTGGCTACAGGATATTTTAAATGTATAGCAGTGACCCTAGAATTGACATAGGATGATTGGGACTGTAGACGATTCTTGGATTATAAGTCCTCTTAAAGACAAAAAACAAAAAAAACAAAATGAAAAAAAGACATAAGCTGTAAAAAACTGCGTGATTTTGTACTGCAACAAAAGCTGTATTTTATTCTTTGTAAACAAATATTGTACATAGTATATGTAACAGAAAGCTATATATAGATTAATATACTGCCTAGCAGTAAGTGAGGAATGGTTCCAATGAGTGACAAAAGTTCTTGATGGATTGCAAGGTTGTTAGTAGCAATGCATGCTTTGATGTGCATAATTTCTTATGGATAGGTATGAAGAAAGTTCAGTGTGGAATATCCAAACAGGTTACGGAAAGCAATTAAGGACTGAAATGAACTAGTTGAACCAAAGGCTTTAGAAGAAAGGATTAGCTTAGAGACTAGGAAAATGATAAGGTTTCTGATTTTTACAAATAAGAGGCTGTCAGAAAGTTGATTGAAGGTATCTTAGCATAGTGAGAAGGTTTGAAAGAGTGCACTGGTAGGTAGACCTTGTCTGTATGATGATGGGAGCTTCTTGTACAGCATTGTATCTTTGTAGAGGCCAGTTCTGGGCATAGCATTTATAAATTCCATTGCTAGTTTTTGTGTGAAGAAGGATTTGGCAGACGTCACTTTTCGGCGACGGAGGAGTTAGTTTATGCTTCCAGTCTCCTTTAACATTGTTCCAGGTACGATCTTTACCACATTCATTAAGGGGTCCCACTGAGGTTATTATTCTTAGTAAGACGAGTGCTGGACTTGAAGATTTTAATTACTTGAAACAGGATTTACCTACATAGTCAGAGATAACATCATTATGTCTTACAATCCTGATGTGTTTATTCTTACATTAATAAAGGATAATCATGATAAAGTAATGTAAATGATTGGGTTGTTAATGACAAATCTATTATATATTTTAATAAAGATACAAAAGAAGAATAGCATGATTAACCTGATCATTTTTCTTTATTTCATTCTTTTTATAACTTAACATAACTTGCACAGTATAAATGATGGCAATTCAGTTCCACATTTAATATCACTTATCAGAAATAGAATACCAAGGAAAACATAGCGAAGATCCTCAAGGTCCCGTGAGAATCTCGGAAGAATTTTCCTTCAGGGAGAGACGTGCCGGCATGAACATCTTCGGATAGTGTGATGTGAAAACCAAAACAGAACTCATATCCTGGTGAAGATTTAGTCAGTGGTGTGTACTAAAACGGTCTTTTGGAAGATATACTACTAATACTACTTGTGTGTCAAATGCATACAAAGGCTGGATTTATCTGCTGGTCTTGTTTTTTTTTTTTTTCTTTTTCCTTTTCTTTTTCTTTGATAATCATTAGTTTAATTTTAGTTGTTATTAAATATTATTATTAAATTTTGCCTGGGCTTTCCTATCTCCTTGTAAAGTAAAGGCCTTAAAAATTTTTGAAGGCCTTTTTAGTATGTCAAAAAAATATATTGCATGCCTGTTTGAAAGGAAGATAATGTAATAATATAATGAAAGAGTAGAATGTGTGCTGGAAAGGATTCAGTAACATAATTATCAAAGATATTAAACATTTTGCTGATTCCATTTCCTAAAGCTACATATTAGCCTGATGTCTAAAAAGAGAGAAAAAAAAAGACAAAAACAAAAAACAAAAACATTGCATGCTTGCAATGCTGTGTGAAAGTTAATGTACAATACTTCATATTTTTATAAATCCTATGAATGCCTGCCTTGTAACTCAGAATGGAGAATTTTCCCTCAAGTTTTAAAAGATTTAAGCGAAAGAAAAAAAAAGTGAACAGGTATAGTACAAAATGGAATTGTAACCCCCCAGTCTTTCACATTCAAGGTTTTCTTGTGGTTATCAGTAGGTGCCAAAGGAGCAAGTCTGAACCTTCCTTCGTGGTAATGCTCTCTGTCAGTATATTCCATTAAGACCCTTTCTTGTTAACGGGGAGAAGAAAAAAAAAAAAGTCCTTCGTGGTAATGCTCTCTGTCAGTATATTCCATTAAGACCCTTTCTTGTTAACGGGTGAGAAGAAAAAAAAAAGTCTGAGAAATCTGTTGGATTTTTAAAGAGATTTTTTACAAAAGGTTGAGTAGAGAGACGATTTTTTCGTTTCCTTTTTCTTTTTCTTGAAAGCGGCATCAAGTTGGAGGGACGCAGTCGCTTTGGCACCGATTCTGGTATGATTTTATTTATGTTTAGATGATTTGGTCTTAAACACAAATATTAATGTATTCAGTATACAGTATAACTTTTACTATTTTTATTTCTGTTATACCTATAGGGTTCCAGATATCATTTAGTATATTTTAGATATTCTAGTCTCTTGGTTTTGTGTCAAATATGAGTT